>CP139502.1:350456905-351011905 GCA_021014915.2 Artemisia tridentata subsp. tridentata | reverse complement strand
TAAAAGAGCTATAATATTAGCTTAATATCTCTACTACTTATAAAGAGTGTATGTTTATTCTTAAAATTTAAAATGACTTAAAATTTAGCAATATTAGGGGACTATTATTCCTATGATTAAAAATTGTAACAACATTTAACACGAAATTAATATTTTAAATATTGTGTAATCCGTAAGCTAGCATCATTTTTTGTTTTTATCTCATTGATTTTTTTTTTTCTAGCAGTGATTACAAATTGAACTCATAAGTTATGCATCAAAAGTCAAACAATAATCACGATTTCACAAGTATAATTATTTACCGTTATGCACCGTCACTTTGCGCGAAATAGTGACGTACGAAATAGTAGAAGTCAACACATAGTGATATCAACCATTTTCACTAGCTTCAAATGTCAAAACAACATTAGTAAATTTCTACATACAATTGCTACTATACTCTCTCCATATATCACCACGAATGAATAAAAAAACCATTAGAAATTCCAAAATATAAGAAGAAAACCAAAGAAAACCCTACACATTATAAACACCGAGAACCCGAAAAACCAAAAAAAAGAAAAAGAAAAGAAAGATCAAGTTCGTGTAGCTGCCAAAGCAATACGAGGACTCAAAACCGACGATTTCTTCTGCAACATTTGTCTCAAATGTCTAATCTTAGCATCAACTCTAGCAGAAAACCCAATCTTCGTTTCTTGCCTAGCTTTTGATCGTTCTCTAGTCCACATATGTCTATCCTCAACATCTTTCTTATAATACTTGATCTCTTGAATCACATGATGATCCATAGGATTAAACGATCTTTGGAAGGAAATGTGAGCCAAATATGGTAGATTGCATGCTACCGTTACCAACAAAGTACTTAACCAGAATATCGGTGCGGGTGCAAGTGCTTCTACGAAGATTTTATACGCGTTTCCGGAAAGTTCTGGTGACATCATCCCGTAAAGTACTAGGAAGACATACCAGGCGATGATACTGAAACCGATAAGGAAATGCTGTATCCATGTGAAGTGGCTCATTGTTAAGGCGATTTGGCAGTTCACGGCGTAGATAACACATGTGAACATGGCTGTCCCCACTACCGTCATGTCGGCTGTTTGACCGCCGATTCTGAAAGCTTGATCGTAGAAGATTATGATGTTGAGGAAGAACACGATTAAGGAACAGTAGAGACCGTTTCCCATCCATCCAAAGATTCGGTACCAATCGAAAAATAAGTTTCTTGGCCCTTGTTGATACAATGCTGGAAACTGCAGTGAGTTTGACTATGAATAAATATTTTTAAAAATTCAAAAGAAAAAGGTTGGCAACTTTAGCATATAGAATGGGTCAATTTAGATTGCGTTTTTATCTCAAACGGGTCAAATTGGTTTTTTTTAAGCTAAAAGGGGAACAGTCTGAAAAAGATAGTGAAGAGGTACGCGAAAGCTAACCTGTAAGCAGATCTCAGAAGACACATCTTGTTCAAAGACACCAAGTGCAATAACGGGCAGTGATGTAAGAACAACGTTGAATAAAAGCATATACCAATCGTCATACACTGATTGCCCCGAGAACCCAGTGAATGCCTCAAAGTAGAAGAGCGTAAGGCCAAAAGCAATGTTCTTGTAGAAGAAATAGCAAATCTGTGGTTGCATATAAATTTGTTTGTTATATAAACGTTTAACAATAGTCAGTTTTGGACTTGAAGCGTTTGGAAAATGACAATGGTAAAAGTCATATATAAGTTACCATTTGGGCGATTCTCTTATAGCACCAGTGACCATGTACAACCAGAAGCCTCTCAAGAAACCGAAACTGTGCAATAGCAAAATCACTAGCCATCACAGCCTGTATACAACAAAACGTTTATTAAACCATGTTTCTCTTTAACACCAAATCCACGCTTAAACCGACATTAAGAATGAAGTCTGTTTTGCAAAATACTACAAACCTGCATTCCTTCGACACCACTAATTCCGACACCAATATCCGCTTCTTGAATCATTCCAACATCATTTGCACCGTCTCCGATTGCTAAAGTCGTTTTCCCCGTGCCTTCCTTTACCAATCTTGTAACCTAATGTCAACAATAATATGAATAGTATCAATACTTTTATTGTATTATATAAAATATTTAAGAATTCGTACACAAAAAAGATTTATAATGTTACCAAGGCCTTTTGTTTAGGAGAGACACGACAGCATATAACGGAAGCACAATCAACGGCTAAATTCAGGAACTGATGCTTCAAATCTTCCTCCAAAGCGTAAGTCAAAGTCTTCCCGTCGATAATCAATGCAAACGCAGCATGAGGATCCTTTTCAAGCTTAACCATTTGAGATGCATTCGTGATTTGCAATACAATGTTCTCTTTTACAGCCTGATCAGTACCAATAACAATACTTAACAACTCGGTTTACATGAAAATGACACTGAAGTTGCAGCAACTATAACTACCCAAACTATGTTTCATAAAACGTGAAACTATTCATGCTGACACGATATCAATATCACTGACTCAATATAATGATGATGGCGGAAAAAAGGGGAATTCTAACAAGAAATACCTTCTTGGAATTCTCGGCTAACATGTCCATATTTGTCGATATGCAAATTTGCTTCATGCCCTGCCTAAGTAAACTGCAAGCGAACCTGCACCAACCAAGAAAAGTCGTATTTATTACATGCTTCTCAAGATGACTATATAAACTATAATAACATGAAAAGCGTAATCATAATCCCATTTACCCAAACACCCCCCTAACTATAAGTTTAGATCCAGTCTTTTGTCCAGAGGAAAATGACATACCCAATGTTGATTGCGGTTTCCATTTTATCGCCTGTTAGGACCCATAGCTTAAGACCAGCTTGAGCTAATTTATCGATACATTGTGGCACCTACACAAGAAAAAAGATTGTCAAACTAAAGAAACAATAAAAATGTTTTTGTAATCATAATCTGAAAACTTTATAAATACATACCCCCGGTTGTAGCTTATCCTCAACAGCAGTTGCACCGACAAGAATCAGATCTTTTTCCATCAAATCAGATACCCGTTCAAGCATTGCGTCTCGGTCCCCACCTATTGAAGTTTTGGCTTTCATAAACTCATCATTCCATGCAGCGTAGTCCGATTCTTCAAGTTTTTTGTAAGCAAGTGCTAGCGTACGTAAACCAGCTTCCCCATATTCATTTAGATGTTTTGTGGTGGCCTCCTCGTACACTCTTCCGTTTTTCGCTAAACGATCAAATATAATGCTGTCTGCGCCTTTGCAAAGTAAAAGAATCTGTCCAGTCTCATCTTGAACAATAACCGACATCCGTTTTCTTTTGCTTGTGAAATCGAGAAGATTTAGAAGCTTGAATTCCCGTTCAACGAATTCTTCAGAAGAAGGATGCCTCTCACGAACAAATATGCTCGACTGTGTCCTTTTACAGAATTCAAACCCAAACTCTCTCGCAGCAACAAGAAACGCCCCTTCATCAGGTGATTCCGCTTCATAACTAAAACTATCAGTCTCTTCATTATACTCGGGAATCGCTGTATGACAAAGAGCCAGTATCCTAAAAAACAACATGAGAACCTCCGGATTGGACTCCCGTAACCAATTCCCGTTCATTAACCGAGCATCCTCAAAACTAAACCCTTTTATCGGTACACGTAAATTTTCTCCTCTAGGTGTCGGGACCGCTTCTAACTCGATTTCTGACCCGTTTTGACCATGTCCTTCTAGATCCATCGCCATTTGACTAGCAGCAGCAAGCTCAACTTCACTTGACCGCATCCCGTATTGGGTTCCCGCAATCGAACACTTCAAGAAATCCATTTGGTTACACGTTAAAGTCCCGGTTTTATCCGATAAAATCGTGTCCACCATCCCTAACTCCTCGTTCAAATTCGAAGTACGGGCCTGTGCCGGTGTACCAGTTTCTTCATCGTACATATGAATATCTTGATTGATAAAAACCGCTTGTAACACCTTAACAAGCTCAATTGAAACGTAAAGCGAAATCGGTATCAAATACCCGTAAAGAATCAAAGCCGTAATTAAATGATAAAACCCCGACTGCCCAGCTTTATCAGGATCGTATAAATGCTCGTCATCTGGGGCCTGCAAGTACCACCAGCTCGGCATTTGCGTTTTTGTCTTGATAGCAAAACCCGTTGAGCTAATCAAAGATATCAACACCAAAAGGGTAAACAGCACGTATATGATCTTGTCCATTTGTTTCTCGATCGTGCTCCGTTTTGATGGTGATTTGGTAGCGTTCTGCATCACTTTACTATCGTGACCAGAAAATATAACAACCCCGTAAACATGTCCCGTATTTCGAAGCTTTGAATCCCGAAGCAAAATCTGACTCGGGTCAAGCGGAAAGACTTGTCTCTCATATTCAAGATTCCCGACAAACGTGTAAAGATTCGGGTTCGGGTCTTCACATTTTATCGTTCCTCTAAAATCTTTAAAAGTCGAATCATCGTCTAAAGTCAGAGTTGACTCCAAAGATCGTTTAACTTTTAGATTCGTCTCACCGTCTAAATTCATTGTTTCAACATAACAAATCCCGTCTTCATAACTTGATGATAATAACAGTAAATCAGCCGGAAAAAACTGATCTTTTTCAACTTTAACCACATCTCCGACCCGTAAATTCATCCATGGTTTTAAAGAAAAAACACCTTCACCGTTATGAACCCTGACTTTCCTCATATTTACCTTCATGTCCTGCATGAACCGATGCCAGTTCTCGACCGCCTCTTTAGCCATACTTAACCCGATAACAAAAGCTAATGGTGCGATCATACTATAAGCCGAGAAGGGTGAAACAGGCGTTATAGATAACACTGCAGCTAATAGGAAGTACACGTTTGCTACACGTCGAAACTGTTCAAAAAGGGCTTTTGGTAGAAATGTAATTACGTTGTATTTGGTGGTCGAAATGTAGTTTTTGGAGTATTTGAGTGGTTTCTTTTGATGCAACTGAGGTTGGTTACAACAAACGTGACGAGAAAAACCGGGGCCGCGAAATTCATGAGGCTGAGGCTCGTCATTTGGTTCACGAGGTGGTCTTATGCATCCGAATGTGTAAAGACTACTTCTTTTAAGCTTTGCTCGTATCCTCCCGTGAGCCATTTTGTATTGTATCTTTCACAAGAATCAGTAAAAGATTTTGTATTGTATCTTTCACAAGAATCAGTAAAAGAACATCCGCTAAAAAACCTTGATATTTAATATTTCCACAAGTAAAAAGTCACAGGACGGCCTAGTGTGCGTGTTGAAGTTAGAAGAACAGCAAGTCCAGAACTCAGAAACCAGAAAAATCCTGTGTAAATACGATTCCATTAATCAAACTGAAAAATCCAAGATATTTACAAATTAATCAAACAAAACAATTTACATCATACAAGTACGTCTTTCTAACATGCCGAATTTGACCAACTTAATAATCACTACCAATTAACCTAACTTAAACAAAAACTCAGCTAAAAAACACCAAAAATCAAGAAACACAACACATACATTACCCATAAACAATTAAGTACTAATGACACAAATTTAGGTTTAAAAAATAAAAATCAAACACCCAACAACACAACTAAACAATTACGACCAATTAACTCAAAGATCATACTAAACGAAAAATCTATAAAAAAAATGAGCTAAAAAAACACCAAAAATCATACTAACAAAACTATACAGAAGACATCTTGGGGGTCGCCTCGCCAAGAAAAAGGGCTTGGAAAACCTCATCTGTTTATCTGTTTAATACAAGAGACATTCTTTTCGATTCACATACCCCTAAACCTAAAGCATTGATCCAAAACAAACTTCTCCATAATCCCCACACTCCAAAATCACCAAATACATAATTATCAATTAAAACTTACACAAATTCAATTCTCAAAGATCATACTAAACAAAAATTTGTAAAAAAAATGCATTCAAAAAATCAAGAAAACAACACATACATTACACAAATTCACCAAATACATACTAATCACCAAGTAAAATCAAGAAACACAACACAATTAAGTACTAATAACCAAATGAACAATCACAATTAACTGAAGGATCATACTAACTACCCAATTAAACAAAAATTATTAAAAAATGAGCTAAAAAACACATACATTACATGACCCACATAACAAATACCCCTCAATTCCAAAAACTAATCAATACCCATTTCACAAAACACGATTTTAATCATACCCAAATAAAAAAATCCATCATTTCATCATCAGAATCCAAAAGGGTACCTTAAAATCACGAGATTTGACCAAAAAAAGTCAAAATTGAAGTGAGATCTTGAATTGGAAAGGGTTTGTGTGTTTTTGTTTTTGTTATTGATTTTCAAGAAATGATTTAGACAGTGTATTACGGAGCGGCTAAATTGTGGGTTTTTTTAATAGTGACATATGGAGTTGTATTTTATATTTTTTGTATTAAAGTTTGTACATATTTGTACTTGGGTAATAACGATAACGTGTTTTTAAAGTGGTTGAAGAAGAAGTGATACTTTTTGGAAAGGGTTGTGTAGAGGGGAGTTGGTCAAACCGTATAACTCGTGATGCACACTGTACAAACTGACGATGCGTGCAATGATTGAAAACCCTGGGAGGGTTCTAATAACTTGCCCCTTTCGAAATTTTACTGGTTTTAGGCTGGATGGCAAGGTAACAGGTAACGTGGAAGTCATTTTACACCTCAACGCTACGTTAGCTTTCTCTCTTCTCTCACTTCTCCTCGCTCTCACTCATTTTTTTGTGGACAATGTCACCTTAAGGTCACCTTAACTCTCATTTTTTTTTAATACTTACGAAATTAAAAACGTAAACATATAAGCACAAAAAACGTAAACGTACGAAATAGAAAACTTTATTCATAAATTAAAAACATTACAAAGACTTCAGAAATTAAAAATATTAAATTAAAAAGTGGAATTAAATATTACGGGACAAATGTTTGACCAAATCGGCACGAAAGTTTTGATGCATTTGATGTGATCTAATGTGCCTCATAACTTTTCGCATTTGTTAATCGGATCGTATGGGGTCATCTGGTTGATGTGCTTCCTCCGGATACCATTCGGGAGATATTGCTTTTTTTTTTGTCTTTTCGAATCATATTATGTAATAGGGAAAAATGACTTTATTAGTTCTGTACTTTGTCATTTTTCCCAATTTAGGTATTATACTTATTTGTAATATGTATGAGTCATTGTTCTTTCATATATTTATCATTTTAAGTACTCTACTTATTTTATATGTTTAGAATTGATATTCACTTGCCTGAAACTTGCAATTGGGTACAATACATGCGACTAAGTTAGAGATAAATTTATTTAATCAACAACATCATGATAAATTTAGTTAAAAGACCAAATTATTTCATCACTTTCATAATAAATCATCTTGTTTTGAAATGCTTGATCAAAATACACAATCTAGAGTGACATTATTCTCAAGCAGGATTTCTACATTTTTATCGAAAGTGTTCAATGATTTCTACACTTTCTCAAGCAAGTATAAAAGCAAAAAATGAGCTTAACAAGATTCAAAAAAGAGAAAAAGAAAATATTAAATATTGATCTATTAGCCAAGAGATGAAATAATTTGGTCTTTTAATTAAATTTATCATGAAGCTGTTGATTAAATAGATATATATCTCTAACTTATTAGCATGTATTGTCACTCATTTCAAGTTTCACGCAAATAAATATTAATTCTAGACATATAAACTAAGTAGAGTACTTAAAATGATAAACACTTGAAAAAACAATGACTTATACATATTACAAATAAGTATAGTACCTAGAGTGGGAAAAATGACAAAGTATAGAACTAATATAGTCATTTTCCCCTATGTAATATGATGCATGTATACATTATATTCATTATTCTTTCTTTTATCATAATTTTTGTGGGATTGGCAAGTATCGCTCATTTCTTCTTCAAAACACCAAACAACCGTTCTATATCTTTTCTTGCCGATTCCTGCATTTGCTTATACCTTGTTCTCTTGTAGTCATCATCTGATGGTTCTGGAATCGTCTTAACGAGTGTTGCCAATTCCGGATATATCCCGTCAACAAGATAGTACCCAAATGGGTAAGTTACCCCGTTAGCAACAAATGGAATCTCCGGTGATATTCCTTGTTTAAGATCGTTAAATAAAGGGGATTGGTCCAGAACGTTGATGTTGTTTTTCGACCCAGAAACACCAAAGAAAGCATGTCATATCCATAAGTCATGTGACGCAACAGCTTCCAGCAAAATGAACGGATTCGGACCATGATCACGTCTAACATATTGACCTTTGTGTACATTCGGACAACCAAACCACTCCCAATCTGTACAGTCAAGGCTTCCTAACATCCCCGGAAACCCGTGTATTTCTTCGTGATGTCGATAAAGCTTTACGACATAAGTCATAGTGGGTTTCCTCAAATACTCTGGACCAAAAATTTCCATAACAGACTTACAAAAATAATCAAGAGATTGACGAGAAGTTTTCTCACTTACCTGCAGATATTCGTCTAAAACATCAGGAACCGAGCCGTATGCCAATTGACGAATTGCGGAGGTGCACTTCATCAACGCTGAAATGCCTTCTTTTCTGGTACAATCAATATTATTACTAAAAAACGGACAATGAATAGTTACCTCCCGAACTATCCAATTGAAAATAGATCGTTTCATTCGGAACCTCTTTCAGAATGTACGTGCATCGTAGAACGTGTGACAATTCGCATTTTTGGGTTTTTACTATTCATCATCGGGTTTTCACTATTCATGAATTAATATTCATTTTTACTATTCATCACATTTTTTTGTCATTATATAAACTCGAACTTTTTTCCCGAAAAAGTTACTATTCGCTATCGTATTACTTTTTTCTTGAGGTGAGTATTTACGAACCCCTTTTTCTAACTATTTTAATTGCTTTGGGGTGGATGCATGAATTATTAATTGAACTCTTTGAACATTGTTTTGAACCCTTTGATTTATTTTTGAACCTTTTGACTTGATTTTTGAACCCTTTGACTATTTCGAACTCTTTTGACTTGTCTTGACCTTATAAATTGTTTTGAACTCTTGAACTTGACTTGAACTTTTGAACTCGACTTAAACTTTTGAACTTAATGTACCGTACGTACTATGACCTAAAGTCTCCCCTGTCTACGGAGCGGCAATATGAAATCTCCCCTGTCTACGGAGTAGTTTAACTTAATAATATATAATAGTTTGTGAATGATGTACTGTTCGTACATCCGCAATTGTTAGTCTTCGACTGGTTTGCCGTTCGCACTCCAGTTTATACGTACCGTTCGTACGGCTTTCTTGTGTGGAGCAGTAGGTAGTATGGATAGCGCTATTAGAGGTCGGCCAACCTCTCGTTCCCCTGTCTACGGAATGCATATTATTTATTTTAAGAGCTTTGCCACATACTTTATTATATACTATGTGCCCTTATTGTGAACTATATTGACCATGTGTACTTGACTACCAGACATACGACTTTTTATGCAATGGGTTGTGAACACATAGGTTACAAGTCTTGTATGGGCGGGACTTGCAACTGAATGGATTGAAAACGCCTTTGCCTTGTGGACTATTCTCAAAGACCCAAAACTTAGACTCTCTCTTAAAAGTTTTCATATTATATAAAGCGTGTGTACTCACCAACTATTTTCATAGTTGACTCGTTTTCTCTCATGCATTTCAGGTGATCATCAATAAGCTTTTCTTCAAGGTCTTTGCATAATGAAGTTTTCACATGTCACTACTGATCATTATGTATTAAAACGCTATCTTTTGGGAACTAAACTTTATATTTTAATTGCCAATGTCGGCTAAACTAATATTGTAATGATGTACTCTTTCCTTTAAATCTTAAATGTTGGTATGTTCTATTATCTTATGCTTGTGTTCCTTTCCGGTTACACCTCGTGTTTTCGCATTAGCGGGGTGTGACAGATTGGTATCGGAGCCTAAGGTTATAAAGAATGCCGATTTTTCTAAAATAAAAATGGCAACTATAACCAAAATGACATTTCCTAAAACATCGAACATCATACGAGTCGACTAGTCCTAGCATTGCATCGTTAATCCTAAATTTTACATAGCCTGATCACCTATGTTTAATTAAGGAAGAATCATGCAATGATAAGATTAGTAGTCTTGGATCATGTTTGGTCGAGTGTTAAGAGTCTGGTCACCTGAAATTGCATTGGTCGGGTGGGTATGCATAGCATGTTTGTATGTTCGCGTTTATGTTACCGTACCTTATATATGCTTTTATGTATATACTTTCTCCTTGCTACCTTAAGGCTTGATAGACTAAGCACGTCTTTGTTTCCGTCATATTTCAATCTCTATGTCACAAATTGTTTTCGTCCCGCATGTCATCCGCCATCGTTCGTATATTGCTACTCAAACAACTATTTTTATTTTATTTTTAGAATTATGGTCGCAATGAACACCCTCTCAGGACGTAAAAACAATGAAGGCCTGAATGACAGTGTTGTTGGATTAGCAGACCTCCTCACTCAGATTGTTGCGCACTAATGGAGCGGGTACCTCGAACAATGGTCAGGGATGCAGCTATAAGACTTTCATGACATGCAAGCCAATGGAATTTTATGGCACCGAGGGTGCCATTGGACTGCTATCATGGTTCGAGAATGTTGAGTCGAAACTCAGCATTATTAAATGTGCTGAAGGGGATAAGATTGAGTTCTCTGCGGGTCTACTCCAGGGTCGAGCATTGACTTGGTGGAACAACCAGCTACAAACCAGAGGAAGAGAAGCTGCAAATGGATTATCTTGGGAAGCATTCAAGAAATTACTGACTGACGAGTATTGTAGAAAAGATGAAGTGCAGAAGCTGGAAGCGGAATTTTGGAACCACTTGATGGTAGGAGTAGAAGTCGACAAGTACACGGCCCGTTTCCACGAGCTGACTAGGATGGTTCCTCACATGGTCTCCACTGTGGAAAAGCTGATCGATCGATATATTTGGGGATTGATCCCTGAAATCAGGAGGGATGTCACTTCATCGAACCCAACCACTCTGCAAGCCGCTGTGGGCATGGCATACCGCTTGACAAATGATGTGATCAGGTCTGGTGAACTAACGAAAGGAAATGAAGAAGGACGAAAGAGACAGGAAGATCAGCAAAGAAGTCGTCACCAAAATCAATAGGACAATAAACAGCGAGTAGTTGGAAACTACGGAGCAATAACTCAAGGGTCCAGAGGATATGTAGGTTCACATCCTAAATGCACCCGATGTAACCTCCACCACTCAGGAGACTGTCCAAGGTGCATCAACTGCAAACAGATAGGACATCTTGATCGGAATTGCCGAAATGGGAATGGAAACTAAGGACAAAGATTAGCATGTTACGAGTCTGGAAGCTTGGATTACCTTCGGAATACCTGCCCAAAGTTGAAAAGAACTCCCAAACAAGGAGGAAGTCGTCCAAACCTTGCATTGGCAATAGAAGGCCCTCAAGATCAGAACATTGATATTCCCCCCGCACGTGGTAGAGCTTACTTCGTGGGTACTCGCGAGAACCCGCAGAACCGCAACAACATGCCGGGTACATTCTTTTGAACAACCACCTTATTTCCGTACCACTTGATTTTGAGCGCATAACTTACTTCCAATTCTTACCAAGTTCACGACATTAATTAATTTGAGACCTAACGACATCGACCTTAGTTATAATTTTTATTTAGTTGATTTGATTGGTGTAAGCAATTCCAAGATCGAGCAAATCTTTCAAAAGACTACATTCCACGATGTTGAATCCTTTCTTTCTGACAAATTGTCTCCTAGCTTGATCTAGTGACAGTTCTTGTTTGATGAGTTGCGAAAAGCAAGCTAAGAGTCAAGTTGTTAATCAAACCGATTCAGTTTAATCTCATGACAATTATTGTTTAATGAGTTGTGAGATTAAGTTTAATCTTTTGAGGGCTACGCTCGAGATAGAGAAAGTTTGCCTCATCAAATATGACCACGAGCACATACGTCTGTAGAACGAACGAGCTGAATTTCGGGACGAAATTCCTTTAAAGGTGGTAGACTGTGACAATTCGCATTTTCGGGGTTTTACTATTCATCATCGAGTTTTCACTATTCATGAATTACTATTCATTTTTACTATTTATCGCATTTTTAGGTCATTATATAAACTCGAACTTTTTTCCCGAAAAAGTTACTATTCGCTATCGTATTACTTATTTCTTGATGTGAGTATTTACGAACCCCTTTTTCTAACTATTTTAATTGCTTTGGGGTGGATGCATGAATTATTACTTGAACTCTTTGAACATTGTTTTGAACCCTTTGATTTATTTTTGAACCTTTTGACTTGATTTTTGAACCCTTTGACTATTTCGAACTCTTTTGACTTGTCTTGACCTTATAAATTGTTTTGAACTCTTGAACTTGACTTGAACTTTTGAACTCGACTTAAACTTTTGAACTTAATGTACCGTACGTACTATGACCTAAAGTCTCCCTTGTCTACGGAGCGGCAATATGAAATCTCCCCTGTCTACGGAGTAGTTTAACTTAATAATATATAATAGTTTGTGAATGATGTACTGTTCGTACATCCGCAATTGTTAGTCTTCGACTGGTTTGCCGTTCGCACTCCAGTTTATACGTACCGTTCGTACGGCTTCCTTGTGTGGAGCAGTAGGTAGTATGGATAGCGCTATTAGAGGTCGGCCAACCTCTCGTTCCCCTGTCTACGGAATGCATATTATTTATTTTAAGAGCTTTGCCACATACTTTATTATATACTATGTGCCCTTATTGTGAACTATATTGACCATGTGTACTTAACTACCAGACATACGACTTTTTATGCAATGGGTTGTGAACACATAGGTTACAAGTCTTGTATGGGCGGGACTTGCAACTGAATGGATTGACAGCGCCTTTGCCTTGTGGACTATTCTCAAAGACCCAAAACTTAGACTCTCTCTTAAAAATTTTCATATTATATAAAGCGTGTGTACTCACCAACTATTTTCATAGTTGACCCGTTTTCTCTCATGCATTTCAGGTGACCATCAATAAGCTTTTCTTCAAGGTCTTTGCATAATGAAGTTTTCACATGTCACTAATGATCATTATGTATTAAAACGCTATCTTTTGGGAACTAAACTTTATATTTTAATTGCCAATGTTGGCTAAACTAATATTGTAATGATGTACTCTTTCCTTTAAATCTTAAATGTTGGTATGTTCTATTATCTTATGCTTGTGTTCTTTTCCGGTTACACCTCGTGTTTTCGCTTTAGCAGGGTGTGACAGAACGGGTTCTCACTAAAATAGGCGGTGACTAAACGGTCATGAGCACCATAATGATCTCGATTAATGAGTTTTATCACCGGGCGATTTGCTTTTCGTATATCTTTAATAAACGACACCGCTCTTGCAATAAAATTCAAGTTCCGACTTTGAATTTCTTGTTCTTCTTCTGAGTCGGTGAACATAATCGTATCGGAATTCATTTGAAAAATAAAAGGAATTAGATATATGTTTGAATGAAATATGAGAAGATGTGTGTAAAAATGGTGAAGTTTTGGGATATTTATAGAGAAAAAATGGATAGTGTGATTTTTTTTTTAATAATGCAACGGTAACAAAATTAAATGGGCCCAAATTTCTTTCAAGTTTAGCAAGGTGAACGAATCACCTTATTTCTCCTTGGGAATGTAAACTCGCGCGTGAGATGGACATATGGCCAAGGCAGTCGCGCGTGACAATTGGCTTAAGGTGATCGATTCAACCACCTTGCCATCCAGCCTTAGCTAGGGTGTGTAATGACACAATTATTTGTTTTTAGAAATTCCTATTTGTTTTTAGAAGTGATAACGCGTCTACGGGGTTTGAATTTAACGTCACATAAATCAAATAAAATTTCTAATTGTTTTTGAGAAAGTTGTTGCCGATGTGGCTATGGAGTGTAAGTTTTGTTTTTCTATTGGTTAAAAGTCGCTTTCGCTGTAAACAAGACTTATAATGGTCGATGACTAATTTGAGTATACTCTTACGTAGAGGTGAGCATGAGGCGGTTTTTGGCTAAAACCAAACCCGAACCAAAAGTTCGGTTTTATATTTTTTAAAACCAAACCCCGCAACAAAAATTCGGTTTGTTTTTTCGGTTTTTGGTTTTTTGCGGTTCGATTTCCGGTTTTTCTTTTTTCGGTTTTCGGATATCTCAAATTTTTTATGACGGTTTTATGTTATAGCCATTACTTTAGCTAAGTTTTTTTTTCTTTTCAATTCGGATATCCGAAATTACGGATAACGGTTTTATATACCCGAATATCCAAATTTCGGATAACGGTTTTTTTTCTTCAACTTTAACCACATCTCTGACCCGTAAATTCATCCATGGTTTTAAAGAGAAAACACCTTCACCGTTATGAACCCTGAATTTTCTCATATTTACCTTCATGTCCTGCATGAACCGATGCCAGGCCTCGACTGCCTCTTTAGCCATACTTAACCCAATAACAAAAGTTAATGGTGCAATCACACTATAAGCCGAAAAGGGTGAAAGAGGTGTTAGAGACAACATTGCAGCTAATAGGAAGTATATGTTTGCTACACGTCGGAACTGTTCAAAAGGGCTTTTGGTAGAAATGTAATTACGTTGTATTTGGTGGTCGAAATGTAGTTTTTGGAGTATTTGAGTGGTTTCTTTTGATGCAACTGAGGTTGGTTACAATAAACGTGACAAGAAAAACCGGGGCCGCGAAATTCATGAGGCTGAGGCTCGTCATTTGGTTCACGAGGTGGTCTTATGCATCCGAATGTGTAAAGACTACTTCTTTTAATCTTTTCTCGTATCCTCCCGTGAGCCATTTGTATTGAATCTTTCACAAGAATTAGTAAAAGAACATCCGCTAGAAAACCTTGATGTTTAATTTCTCCACAAGGATAAGTCACAGGACGTGCCTCTTGTGCTTGCTGAGGTTAGAAGAACAGCAAGTCGAGAACTCAAAAACCAGAAAAATCCTGTGTAAATACGATTCACACAACAACAACAAAAACGACAAACCCAATCCCGTCGGAGCAGGGTAAAGGGGAGGTAGAATGTAGACAGATCCTACCCCTACCCTAGGATAAACCCGGAAGTAGAGAGACTGCTTCCAATGAGACCTCCGGAAAGTGCTAGTGTGGGTGTGAGAGCAAAGGAAGCAAAGAAAGGAGGGCAAGAGAGACAGATCACAAACATGCAACATGCAGGAAAAAGAAAGCATGCAAAATAGGTAAACATGCAAAATGGAGAAGAAACAAAACAAAGGAACCAACAGGCAAACCTAAGGTAGAAACACAAAGCAAAGCAAGATAACGCACGAGGCCTAAAGCTAAGGCAGAGCAAACCTAAGGGAGCAACATAAAGCAAAGCAGGGTGGCGCACGGGGCCTAAAGCTAAGGCAAAGCAAAAAGGGGTACCAAAACCAAAAAAGCAGGTCAAGGCAAACAAGAGACGCCTAAAAAGCCTAACGCCAAAACAGCCTATACCCACGAAACACCTAGTCAGGGCTCCCCGCAGATCCTAATTCTATCTCTCCACACCTTCCTATCTGAGGTCCCTGTGTAAATACGATTCCATTAGTCAAACTGAAAAATCCAAGATATTTACAAATTAATCAAACAAAACATTTCACATAATACAAGAACTTTTTTACGATGCATAGACTCATATAACTGATGTAAAGCAATAAAAGTAGCAACTTCTTGGAAATACCAGAGACTAATTTTGACTCGCTGACTCAGTTAGAAATCTGAAACTATGATTGATCGAACTTAAAATCCTAACTGGTGGCTAAGCATATCCGTTGTTTGAATAACGCGACTCGTATGTTTTACATTCAACCAAAAAGTACAAGTTTTCTTTTCACAATAGGGGTTTTTGTTAAAGACATGCATAAAGTATAAATATTGTTACCACATGCCGAATTTGACCAATGTTAATGACTAACTAATAAGATTATCTTAAGTTCCTAATTGGTGCATAACCATGATCATGCTTCTTGTGAGGGTTTTCAAGTTCAGTTATATCGAAACCGATTCTAGTTTAATAATTGATCAGTTTTGGAATAGCTACAACAAAACACATCCTGTTCATCTAATAATTTCAGGGGTCGTTTCACATGTATCTCCTTAACTAATCAAGATTTAGAGCGTATGGCATTTCGATTTTCAGGTCACATATCATCAGTTTAAGAGTAGCTACAAGACTACAACAAAACAAATACTGACTATCTAACCATCTAAAGATCATCTTACATGTAAATCCTCGAATTATCAGGATCTGGTAAAGGCTCAAACAGCTTATATCTGATTACCAAAACTTCAAACAGCTTAAGCACATCCAAAAAACTTTTTCTTACACCTCGTTTTGTTAGAACTAACTATAAGATTATCACATAACCACTTCCAAAACACATTAAATTATTACATGATACTAATAGCTTAAGCATTGATCGGAAACAAAAGCTGTACATATTAATTCAGTAAGAAATTCACAAAACATGATCATAATAACATAAATTTGGGTTAAAATAATCAAAATCAAAAACCCAACAACACAACTAAATAATTACTACAAAATAACCCAACTTAAAGAAAAATTCAATACTCAAAGATCATACTAATTAGACAAAAAACAAATTCGCTATAAACACCAAAAATCAAGAAACACAACACATAAATTACCCACACATAATTAAGTACTAATTAACAATAACAATATACTCAAAGATCATACTAACATACCCCCAAAGCAGGTGAATCTTTATTCTTTATTTGTCAGGAAATGTTTTAAGGTTTGGACTGCTGCTAACCATGCAGATAAATTTTTTGTTTGTTCGTTTAAATCCGGAACTGACTTATGATTACTGGTATGCCCTTAATAGTGTTGTAGACGAGAATGACATTGTGAAGACGTTAACATGCCACTGTGGGACATCAAAATGTCGCGGGAGATTGTATTAGCTGAGAAAAATAAAAGTTGTTGCAAGAAGAAGAAATGCAAGTGAGATCTTGAATTGGAAAGGGTTTGTGTGTGTTTTTTAATAGTGACATATGGAGTTGTGTTTTATATTTTTTGTATTAAAGTGATAGGGGTTTGAGTGAAGTTATGTTTCTCTGTTGGTTAAAACTCTTTGTTTTTAGAATTTCTTTTAGAAGTGATAGGGGTTTGAGATATTTCTGATGGTTAAAACTCTTTATTTTTAGAAATTTCTTTTAGAAGTGATAATCAAATTTATTAGGGAATTCTTGGCATTGCATATTTAATCTACTAATGCTTTTGAAATAAGCAGAAGCAGATAATCAACTTTATATAGTTTGGATTTGCTTACATTGTAACGGAACTCGGTAATCAGATAACTAACAATTTAAGCATTTTGTAAATCTGTTTCTTTAGAATCTGAAAGTCAATTAATAGGAATTCAAGCAGTCTGAGGAGGTGCTAGGGAAACTTTAAAGTGTTTATTTCATCACAAAGTAAGCACATAAGCTTAAGTTGTTATCTCAATTGAAATACTTACAAGTACTTATAGACATTAAAAACTCACAATAAGCTAAGAAATAAGAAAATCCTAAACAGACCCTAAAGAGTTTTAAAATGTGTTTTTTAATAGTGACATATGGAGTTGTGTTTTATATTTTTTGTATTAAAGTGATAGGGGTTTGAGTGAAGTTATGTTTCTCTGTTGGTTAAAACTCTTTGTTTTTAGAATTTCTTTTAGAAGTGATAGGGGTTTGAGATATTTCTGTTGGTTAAAACTCTTTATTTTTAGAAATTTCTTTTAGAAGTGATAATCAACTTTATTAGGGAATTCTTGGCATTGCATATTTAATCTACTAATGCTTTTGAAATAAGCAGAAGCAGATAATCAACTTTATATAGTTTGGATTTGCTTACATTGTAACGGAACTCGGTAATCAGATAACTAACAATTTAAGCATTTTGTAAATCTGTTTCTTTAGAATCTGAAAGTCAATTAATAGTCGCTTTCGCTGTAAAACAGACTTATAATGGTCGATGACTAATTTGAGTATACTCTTACGTAGAGGTGAGCATGAGGCGTTTTTTGGCTAAAACCAAACCCGAACCAAAAGTTCGGTTTTATATTTTTTAAAACCAAACCCCGCACCAAAAATTCGGTTTGGTTTTTCCGGTTTTTGGATTTTTACGGTTCGATTTTCGGTTTTCGGATATCCAAATTTTTTGATGACGGTTTTATGTTATAGCCATTACTTTAGCTAAGTTTTTTTTTTTTCAATTCGGATATCCGAAATTTCGGATAAAGGTTTTATATATCCAAATTTCGGATAACGGTTTTTTTTCCAACTCTAACCACATCTCCGACTCGTAAATTCATCCATGGTTTTAAAGAAAAAACACCTTCACCGTTCTAAACCCTGACTTTCCTCATATTTACCTTCATGTCCTGCATGAACCGATGCCAGGCCTCGACTGCCTCTTTAGCCATAATTAACCCAATAACAAACGTTAATAGTGCAATCATACTATAAGCCGAAAAGGGTGAAAGAGGTGTTAGAGACAACATTGCAGCTAATAGGAAGTATATGTTTGCTACACGTCGGAACTGCTTAAAAAGGGCTTTTGGTAGAAATGTAATTACGTTGTATTTGGTGGTCGAAATGTAGTTTTTGGAGTATTTGAGTGGTTTCTTTTGATGCAACTGAGGTTGGTTACAACAAACGTGACGAGAAAAACCGGGGCCGCGAAATTCATGAGGCTGAGGCTCGTCATTTGGTTCACGAGGTGGTCTTATGCATCCGAATGTGTAAAGACTACTTCTTTTAATCTTTGCTCGTATCCTCCCGTGAGCCATTTTGTATTGAATCTTTCACAAAAATCAGTAAAAGAACATCCGAATGCGTAAATACATGTGTCTTTTAGTTTTTGAACGTTGGTGATAACTTGTATCAAAACAAAATGTATATATTTTTTATTAGTTTTATGAAAATATTTGTATGGGGCGGTTTCGGTTTTTTCGTTTTGGGTTTTCAACCAAAAAACGAACCAAAACTTTTGGTTTTTTTTAAACCAAAACCGCACCATCGGTTTTGGAATTGGTTGGTTTTTTTGGAGCGGTTTTTTCGGTTTTTTTGGTTTTTGGTTCGGCTTTTCGGTTTTGTTGCTCTGCTCTACTCTTACCTGAATGACTTTGTTTCATCAAGTGCTTTTCTATAAAAGAAAATCGGGCTGATATGAGCTACCAAAACTCAATTGAATATTTACAATATGTCATAGATCAAATAAGCACTAAATGATGTTGACGTAGTCTTGTTAAAAGAAGTGATAAGTGTTTTATTTTTAATAATTTTAATTTAAGGTGTGTAAATTTTGTGATATAGATATCGAAAAGTGAATCACAGACACAAACTATATAACTTTTTCTTTTCTTTGAGAAACTTGGTGTGGATTAGGGTTGTACAATCGAAAATGAGAATTTGATGGATATGTTTGGTGTGGAGCTTTTTGGGGCGATGAGCGGTGAGCAATGAGCTTTTTGATTTTTATTGTTCGTTTGACAAAGGAGCGGTGAGCTTTGCGATTTTTTAAGAATGCTCATTTTTCCAATGCTTCTTTAAGAAGCTATGAGCGGTGGGCTGTGAGCTGTGACTACTGCTCACAACTCACTGCTACTTTTACCAAACACACCCTACGTGTTGGTGTGTTGTTGTTGTTGTGTTTTTTTTTTTTTTTTTTTTTTTTTTTTTTTTTTTTTTTTTTTTTTTTTTTTAAGGAAAATTGTAGTGATATGAGCTAACCAAACTTGACCGGATATTTTCAGTATATCATAGACCAAATTAGCACTAAGTGATTTTAAAGTAATCTTGTTAGATGCAATGAAAGCACTTAAAGAAGTGATAAGTGTTTGATTTTACTAATTATAGCTTAAGAGTGTGTAGTGATGCAAGTTTATGATATGGAAATGGAAAAGTGAATCGTCAAGTGTAACATTTATATTCATGTCGATTTAAAGTTGGTTGTAGATCAGACTTAAAATGGTCGGTTACTATTTTGAGTACATTCTTACGTAAATGACTTTGTTTCGTTTAAGTGTTTTTCTATAGAAAGAAAATCATAAAATTTTTCGAATTGAATATTTTTAATATATTTTAGATCAACTAAGCGTTAAACGATTCTAAAACTAATCTGGTTGGATCTTTGAACAATTAGTTGGTTTGAAGATTCAAGATTTTCGATTAAATTTTGCATACACTTACAGAGTTACAGTAGTTTGTGACAACCATTGATTACAGTAAAACGATAATCGTATTATTTATTAAAAACGAAAATCAAATGTTGTCCTTTTTTTTTTAAATGAAAAAGTTATCCTTGTCACCAAAATATAAAAGTATGTTAGTACATACTACTTTTTATAATTTATACTCCTTTCGTCCCAAAATTATTGTCCCCATTTAATTTTTTCGGTATTTCTTTATCAATTTTTTCTATAAATATTTTTGTTTGTGTTATACTCCCTCCGTCCCTAAATAAATGTCCAGTGTTGACTTTTAAAGTATTTTCTTTTCAACTTTGACCTTAAACTATTTCATTTGTGTTATGTAATATTTTATGAAAATTATACGAATGAAAATACATTTAAAACCCAATAGCATCAAGTATTACATAACACAATTAAATTAATTTAAGGTCAAAGTTAATAAAGAGAAGACTTTAAAAGTCAATAGTGGACACTTATTTAGGGACGGAAGGAGTACAATTTTTGATAAAAATTATATCAATGAAAATATATTTAAAATTCAATCCGTTCATATATTTTGTATCAAGTATTATGTAATATAAACAAAAATACTTAAAATCAAAGTTAAAAAGTAAAGATCGAAAAAAATAAAATAGGACAGTAATTTTAAGATGGAAAGAGTTCTTCTTTAAAAACATTGTGTGAGAATTGGTTAATAATGAATCACATAATACTTGTTCTTGATGGGTTTTACCTTCGTATAAAGCAAAGCCTTTTAACAAGTCAACGTGGCAGTTTCATATTCATTTCCATGTGCGCGTGTTGTTGGTGTTCAATTATAACATTCATTCATGTCTCATTCAAATTAAAAATAACAAATTCAAATTTATATAAAGACAAAATTTCAAAAAATAAGGATTTTTAGAATTATATGTGTATTTAACTTTTTGGTGTAAGAATGATATTAAAAAATAGGTTAAAATATTCAACAACTTTAATATAAGAGCTAAATTCAACTACTTATCAAATACCAAACATGGTATAATTAGACGGTCTTTGAGAAATCTAGATTGGTTAGGTTGTTTTAAATGTTATTTGACAACTATTATGTAATAGTACTTGTTTCTTTGTTGAAGTCCTAGCTCCTTGCTAGGCTCTTTTATAAATCCGATGTTAAAAAAAAAAAGTTAGACGGTGTTTAAGAATACTAGTAAATCGCATAATTTTTTTTCACTAGTGCAAAATTTCAAACATGCCGTTTTTGAGAACACCCATAAACCACATAATTTATAATTATGTCAATTTTCTTTTTATTACACGTCTTTCTTCGTTTTAAAAAAATACATCGCATAACATTAAGTTTTAGATTGTGACTAATAACAAGTGATCACATATAAAAAATATGTTGCTTTTAAATTACCAATCCGATTTTTGGTATTAAATTAGTAGCAACAAGATGTGAGATAAAGTTAATCATGCATGTTGTTACATAAATTTAAACTTAAACAACTTTTATTGTTGTAACTTTTTTGACATTATTTAATAAAAAATTAAAAATGGCCTAATATTTTCACTTTAATTGAATCTTGAAGGTGGGGAAGTGGGTCCCACAACGATGCATCCCACTCTTTACATACCAAAGACTAAATCAAAGTTTTTAAATTTAATATTTTGCCAACAATTTGATTGTCATTCTGGTCACAAATACATGGAATCATGGTATCCAAATAACATTTCTTTGCATATTCCAAGTCAATATTGCCCGTTAAACGTTCAATATTAAAAGAGTTAGCTTCGCGTTTGATATCTTTGGTTTTCTTGCACCTGAGGCGGTGAAACTACTCAACAGAGTCCAACGGGTTATGAATAATAATGTTATGACGCATAGATCCACGAATGTATTTTTTAAAAGAGTTAGCTTTACAATCTAAAAGGGGTTAGCGGCGCAGCTTGTTGCTCGTTTGACTCATACTATGTAAATTCTATTTTGATATATATGATAAAATATTAAATGCATGTAATCGTAAGTCATGACGATTTGAGTTATCTTATCTAACAACTTGAATATTTATATTTCATTATTTAGTAATGTTTTTTCTAGTATCCCAAGTCATGATCAAGCAAGTTGTAATGTGAATAGAATTATACCATAGATATATATATATATATATATATATATATATATATATATATATATATATATATATATATATATATATATATATATATATATATATATATATATATATATATATATATATATACTTATCTTAGCAGTATTACATAACTAATGAATTTACACTCAAATACCGAGTAAGTTTTGAGTAAGTTAATGGTGGAGGCTTGCGATTATTTAGGGGCGTTTGGGATTGCTTTCAAAATGTGATTATTTGATTATCACGTTTTCAAAACGTAGATGATAAATTTATGATGTTTGGCAGAATAACTCTAATAATCACTTATCTACGTTATACATCCTCCTAAATGTTGTTTTGTGGCTGCATGTTGAGAGTTACTTTTTCAAAACATTGTATTGTTTCAAATGTTTCAAAACATGATAATCAATCACAAACACCCCCTTAGTTGAGCTATTAGCTTTAAACTTTACAAACGACAACCTTGAGACTAGTCTTATGCGTGGTCATTTTGTTTTCATCATGCGTGTCGGTGGGATACCGCGTCGAGATATTTGTTGCGAAAGATTACAAATTACACACTTCTTTGGATTATATAAGTTTCTATATATCGTTTTCATTGTTGAAAAACGACATTTGTTCATAATATACATGAAAATATAACAAAATGTAATGCTAATAAAAACAAAATAAAAGGCTATATCAATATATATCACCATTAAATGCTAGCTAGACTTGTTACTACTAGGTATAAATTTACATAGGCACGTGATATACGTGACGCTTGTTTATGGAAGTGATTTGCACACTCTCAAAATGGGCACACTTTACTCCATGTATTAGACAGTTGTACTTTACGTATAACCTCCTTTAACTACTTGTACAATTGAGTGTGCCAATAAATTTTGAGAATGTGCCACTCACTTCCTTTTATTTATTTGTGCTGGGGACCATTGAAACTAAAAATGACTTGTAAGACTAGAAGACAAGGAACCAATATATTCATCTTACAACTCAGCGCCATCTCAACTTTTTCTCTCATCTCACTTCCCCTCACACCTACTCACTTATTTGTGGACAAGGTCACCTTAACCTCACATTTCATTAAAATACACACTTTATAAAAATATACACCACTAAATACCCCACATACACTCACAAACTAAATAAAAAACTATAAAATAAAATAGTGGAGCCCACATCACACCATGTGACTTAAGGTGAACCGTTCACCTAGTTTATTCTTAGGAAATGCAACTCACGCGTCACCTTATACTATGGACAAGGGAATAGCGTGTGACTTGGTGTTCACCTTAGGCAAACTCACCCCTTTGCCTTCTAGTCTAATTTTAGGACAACGACGCCAAAATTTTCAACTTACACCACTTATCTCGCAAATTCTATCTTACATGTTTAGAGCGAGACTTAAACCCACAATATTTAAGTTGATGGAACACTAATATACCGCTAGACCAAAAGTCATTTGGTCATAGTTTGTTTGTGTTGCTATTGAAAAAATATTAAGTAATGTTCATGAGAATGAGAATATAATGATAAAAAAATGCTAACACATCTAACTACCACGTTTATCATGCCTTAAAATCATTATAAGAATATGATCGCATGATTTGCATCATTTATAATATGTGAAGTTCATATAAAAACAATTTCATATATATATATTATATATATATATATATATATATATATATATATATTTTTTTTTTTTCATTCTGACAAATATACATAACATTTGAATAGTTGAAATGTGTCACGCATAAAACATTTTAGTAGATGTTTGGTTGACGCTTTTGACGGGTAATCAACAAAAGAAAATATAAAACCAACGTTTGGTTTACAAAAATAATGGAATGATAGTCCTGACACCAAGCTTTTTGATTCTTACTCTAATAGGTGGTATTCACGTGAAACCCTGGGGCCCACTTTACTTTCCTCTCACAGCTATAATTCTTTTATTATAATAAAATATTTAAATATAATATAAAATTAATAAATTATATATAATAATATATATAATAATATATTTTCTCTCTCCTACTTTTTTCTCAAACCTTTCCCAAATCTTTCAAACCTTTCCTAAATCCCAATCCAATTCCATTCCCACTTACGAACCAAACGCACCCTTAGTTTTACAAATTAAATCATTGCTAGCAGTATTACATCATTAATGAGTTTACGCTCAAATACCGATTAAGTTTTGAGTAAGTTAATGGTGTAATGACCATTTTGTGTTATAATAACAAAAAAGATGATATCTACATAAAACTCGGAAAAATTCTTTTTTGTTATTATAACACAAAAGTTTTGAATTTAGACTTTTATGTGTATTAAAGTTTTGAATTTGGACATTTGTGTGTATTTTGCTCATGTGTAATGATCATTTTACCCTTCGTTGTTAATATGGTGTTAAAAGTAAGTAGGGCTCATGTATAATGACCCATTTTACCCTTCGGGTTAAAACCAAAACGAAAATCGATTTTGTGAAAAATATAAACTGAGAACCGAACTGAAATGACCAGATTTGGTTTGGTTTTGTGTCAGTCCGTTCGGTTCGGTTCAGGTGTGTTTTTCTCGGTTTCGGCTCAAACTGAACCGAACCGTCCCGAACCGAAACCGAAACCATAAATATATAGAACTGAAAACCGAACCGAATATGCTCAGTTTGATTTTGGTCGGTCCGGTTCAGTTTGATTTTCGGTCCGCTTTGCTCAGCCCTAGTCACAAATACACAAAAAGATCCAAATTCAAAATGTTGGTTACACAACACTCGAAAATATGACTAGTTGGTTACATTTTCAAATAATTATCTTTTTAAGTTTGGCGAATGAGAAAGAAGAAAAAGTAAACGTTAAAGTCATGATTCAAAATATTTGAGTCGATTCGGCGTAAACGCGTTTGAAACAGGATGATCGTGATGCCAACAATCAACTGTCTATTTCCAACAAACACATTCTTTATATTATTCCAACAACAACAAAAACTATTTATTTTATAATTTCAAATCAACAAAACTCATTGATACCATTGTATAATGCAAAAGAAGCTTCTTCTTTTATTTTTTCTCTAATCAAAAGGGCTCATATGCATCAACCCCATTCACACATTCTACCGCGGCCTCCAATCTTAAGCGTTTACAGTATGAAGGTGAAACCACTGAACCAATGCCTCAATCGTAACCGATACGAGTCTGGAATTCAAAACTTATTAGAGACGTAATTCAATGAGCAGAGTTGTTATAAGTTAGAGATTTGCTACGCATTCCTACATTTTCATCCTACAAATCCTCCTACACTCACAATAATATTATATATTTTTTTCTCATTAATTCTCTCTCTGCATCCAAACTGTTAGTTCTGACAAATGGCAGAATCCTGTTAGAAGGATACTTTATAGGCTTAAAATGTAAGAATGTTTAGCATTTACTTATAACTTGACATATGAAACGAATCACGTGGCTTAAAAGGACAAACAATTCATATATCTAAAATCATTTAATAACATTAACTACTTGTAAAACTGAAAAAAAACATCGATCAATCAACCTAACTAGCATGGGTCATTGAAAGCCAATTTGACTCATCCTAATGATTGTAGCATAGTCAAAAGTTGATAAGTTTACATCACATTATTGAATTACCGTTGAAGTACCATTAAACCAGAAGACTATAACTTTATCTACTCAGTACATGGTTACTTAAGATTTTTATAACCTTGTATAAACACTTTTCATATACATACAAATTTCAATCCTTAGGGATGGCAAGCTTTGGGGTTTTTCCCTCCGAATACTTGTAACGGCCCATTGTCAACATCTCGTTGTCTATGGTACGTGCAAGACTTCACTATTATTCAGTGGGGTTTCCCTGATGTCGTATCCCGACTGAATGTTCAAAAAAAAAAAAAGTAAATTAATCCATCTCTTTCAAAACTACTAGTAAATTAAGATGTATGAATCTTCCGAGATGTTTTGTGAAATACGAGATTTATCTATCAAGTTATCAACAGGGACGAACCTAGAATTTTTTGTCGGATGTTGCACAATTTCTTTTTAAAGGGTGTTGTATATAATTTTTTATTTTATTTTTTTTATCATAAACAATAAAATTTGCATCAAAAATAATTTATAGGCTAAACTGAAGTAACACAATTTTTTTTTAGCGTTGCACATGCTAAAGAAGTAACACTTTTCAAAAAAAGTTACATTTCATAGCCCAAAATCAGGTGTAGCCGCATCAGGCTCTCATATAGGTCCGTCCATGGTTACCAAAAATGTCTTTATTAACCATTGTAATTCATCAATTTATTACGTTCATTGGATCAAAGAACTTTTAATCTTGACCATTGTAATTCTTTAATTATCTTTATTAACCAATTAGAGTCAAAAGTGGAACTAGAAATACATATTCAAATAAAATATAATAGGATACATTAAAATACTACTTAGATCTTATCATTGACTGGAATGTAGCCCGCAACAAACTACCAATGTTATCTTAATAGATTTGTAAATTTGAATTTTCAAATAAAATGAATTTGGGCGGGCATGTAGACCATGCACACGTTTATAAATTCGAAACCATTTTCAATTCATAACAAAAATACAGTGAACTCATTTAAGCAACAAAAAAGGAGGTATAAATATTATACTCTTTATTTTGAAGTTTTAAACTCAACTTTTGGCTCTTCCATTTACGCAGAAGAACAAGTCAAACAATGTGTTTACCATCCAGGCAATCAAAAACGTGTTAACCAACATCGCCAAAGTGACTCTCCATGAAAAAATCAAGGTAAAGCTCATGTCAATACTTTTTCGGACCTACACTTCAACAATTTACGTAATTTTTTATACTTTTTATTAAGATTTGATATTTTTTCCCCTTTGAATAGCAAATCGGGAACAATGTCAATGTCGAAACTCATGAGGTAACATTCAATTTTACATTTAGTTCGGTTTCAATTTTTAACAAAAGGACCTCATATCCATATATTTGTATGAAGGCCTAATATTGTTTCCCTTCTTTAAACATGACCATGCCGCAACGATACCCATTCGTTGCTTGAAGAGGTGAACCGTGCATTCGATTAAAGAAAAAGGGAGGCAAATTTGGCGACATGGAGATGAAACATTGTTATTGAAATTGAAAGTTCGGATGATGAGAGCATTGTTTATTGTGATGATGGTACTCTTAATGATGTTATGGATGGAGATACACAATTGACAAATAATGTATGTGTTATTACTCCGAAATCTAATAGAACTTAATACGTATCTAATTTTAAATTTCTTATTTATATGTAAGAAACGGAGATGGATATTGTTTTGTCAATGGCTAATATCAAGATGAAAAAAAGAAACCTAAGTTTAATATCTATTGTGTTGATATATGTTATTTTATTTTATTTTATTTTTATTTTTTATTTTTAGTATTTGTTTACACAACAAGTTTCTCAATACTCTTTGTAAATTATTTAATCTTTAGACCCGAGCAACGCACGGGTATTATACTTTGTAAAAATTTCAGGTCGTTATACTCTTTGTAAATTATTACTCTTTGTAAATTATTTGTGTGTTATTTTGTTTGGGTAACAATCATTTAGAGATCAAAGGAGTAGGTAAGTATATTTTTTCTTCCTTTCAAAACGAATACCCGAGCAACGCACGGGTATTGCACTTGTTTAATATAGGACGAAGAGATTATGATTTTTCCCCTTCTCCCAACTTATTACATTGCATTAATTAAACAAGCATTTCAAAAAAATAATAGTAAATAAATACTAATTAATTAGGCATATTAGACAATAAAGAGACGCGATCAAACCAAGGATGCTTGATCATCTTAAGTTTATCGACATGATCATGTGACTAGAGCCAAATAGCGATGTTATTGATCCATATATAATGCCTTCTTTCCACTCACATTAATCATCATTGTTTGCCCACTCCCTAACATATCCAAAACATATCCAAATCATCAATGGAGACTAAAAACCAAGCATCACTATTACAATGGGAATATCCTTTGCCATTGCATTGTATTCTCGTTTCCTTACCCTAAGCATGCCTTGAGTATTTGACTCAAATGTAAGCGATTTAATCATAATATCTTGACCGTTTTCGACCATTTACATTTTATGGCTACCTCTAAATATGTATCTAGTTAAACTTGAACCAGACTTTTTGGGTAACATCAAGTGACTTGCTACTAGAAAACTTGGTTACCATAATAAGTATGTTTAGTGAGAAACAAGTAATTTAGTCTTGATCCTCCATTATTATCTAGATGCAAATAGTACTTTTCATTTTTCTTTTGAAAAGTCCTTTTGTATTTTTGTAAGCACCATCTCTTGTTTCTAATAAAAAAAACCATATATATGATTCTAAAAGTCTGACAAGAATATATTTTTATAAAAAGTATAGACATATCGACACAAGAGGGGCCAAAAAGGATGATGAAATTGTTGATTTTTATGATATTGGTGGCCAAAAATTTGATGGTTGAGCATCTTTCAATAATAACAAATAATTTCAAGTTCAAACATTACCTTCAATTGCTTTCTTTTAATAACGACAATAAGGCAGGCAGTACACACAATGTTGTTATTATTATATGATGACTAGAACTATTGGTCTTATTCAACTATGACTTCTAATTTGTGCCGAATGTCACGCTAATGTGGGTTATTTTAACACGGTGTGGCGTGTTTAGACTTAGAAACAAAGACCGAAAAGCTGAAAGTGATGGTTGGTTTTACTAAATCAATGTGGGAGATGAGGCGCGAAATGTGCATATGTGAAGAAATCGTCTTATCTAAGAAGTGATCGCGTCAAATGTTCACGAGCTGTTGCTAAAGCTTGACTTACAGTCTGTAATCATTAGAAACTCGTTTTCAACCAAACATTATCATCAAAAAAAGGCACCCGGGGTCAGGGTGTCCCCGCCAATCTACACCTTTTTGTGGATCATAAAAAAACATATTCGTAAGATAAAGTTCACAAGATTACTATCTCAGTATGTATGAACATTTCAAAAAAAAGTATGCGATCGTTACAAAGCATTTTTCATTTGAAATTTCAAAGGAACATAATTTTTTGGACCATGTGTTAACCTTTCAAGATTCAAGAGTATATAGGTTACAATTTATAGTCATTTATATATGTCAAACGGGTCAAATGTGGTAATAAAAATAGCTAAAACGCGAACAAGGTGATGGATCATGTAGGCTGTAAGCCGTCGTACATGTTTATTTTGATACATACAACTTCCCCTGCTATCGTTTTCATTTAAAAATGCAGATTACTATAGCAATTATATCGTTTATGTAATTATAAGTAGCTATATATAAGTACCCGACATAGTTAGCGATGTACTAAAATGACTCGGTGTATACCCAACTTATCTGACCCATCCATTTTGTCACCTCGGTAAGAATATTTATGCAAGTTTCAAACGCGTAGAGCTTCATTTTCAAAAGTATGACAACACTCTAATATTTTTCTTTTTATAATCTTGTCATTCGGACTTGCTCTCGTCGAAGTCAAGAGACGCATTTTAGTAAGTTACAATATTGGGATCGTGTTGCAAGTACCCGTCTGAAAAATGGAGCCCTAAAATCTATATTATGTTCGCTACGTTTCTAGCAATCATATTCCCGTCTATTTCAAGAACCATCCTTCGACATAAAGTCGTTAACTAGGGAGACGTTTCTTTATTTCGAGTTGCAATGCTGTCATTGTCCTAAACTTACCATCCTAAATCTTAAATCTATCTTGGAAAAGATTACCAAATTCTCCAACTTATATTTGTCTCCATTTTCGCCAAACTAGTTTGGTAGGCTAACAAAGGTTGGTATTTTTTTCGACTGCTCTAGGAAAAGGGCAGTCATGAATGTTGGCGATTTCACATAGAAATTATGTTCATTTGTCCATTGTCACCTCATAATAACTCTTAAAAAAGGTTATAACATTTTTAGGTAATGTATAAAGATGAAATAACTCCTGTTTGGAATTACAACTTGCAATATAAATGAAGAAGCAAAATAGTATTTTTATAAGAGAATTCAATGTTCCAAACATGGTATGTACATAAATGAAGCCTTAAAGTCCAAAGAGGTAGCAATGCCAGGTAAAATAAGGCCCACTGCTTCTTTACTCCCTAGTCCTTAATGCTAAGAAAGAACATAAGTTATAAGTGTTTCAAAAAAATATGACAATCATTTATTGGTCAAATTTAAGTCAAGAACAATTTTTTCTAGATAAAACCCTACATTTATATTTTGATGTAACTTATATGCATGTTCATATGTGTTGGTAATTATTAACTTAAATCTAGTCAATCATGTTGCATACTCTTTATGCGGTAATCTTTTTAACCTCTAGGCATGCAACATGATTGATTAAATTTAAGCTCGTGATTACATCTCAAGATCAAACTAACATTGAGAGAGGAACATATATTACGAGCACACATCACCATTTAAGTTACGGACCTAATTGTTCTATTTTTTGAATGGTGATTTCCTTTACGTATGGATTATAGTAAGTCGTTAGAACTTAGAACCAAATCTAACAATTTACATATTATTGTTACAAGAGATTTTTTTATTCGAGATCCAGTCTAACCAATCATTACATAACGCGCAATTCGTATGTGTAATCCAAGAGAATGGAAGAGTCTTGACTTCATCGGCTAGCAAGTCTTTACGAGTTGGTTTTGGATCAAAACATACCTTGTTCCTATAACGTCATATGATCCAAATTTGTTTCAAGTCGACATATTTTAAGTTAACGAGTCAAAATAGACATTTTTCGTCTAGGTCCATGAGACCACGGCATTTCGGTCATGTCCTACAAAACCAAACATTACTACAGTCCTTCTCATGGCACATAATGACATAAACCATGTTTGATCAACTTTCAATAACACTCCATATAATGTTCAAACATAAATAAATACACAAAATCACACATCTACTTAACTATGTAGCTACATCACAAATATGAAAAAGAAAAATGCTAACACACCCTTGTCTAATTAACTTTTATAACAACAATGATAATGATATAACATCAAGGGCTATAAAAAGTGGGCCCACATTTGCATTTCCATCCTTCAGGCTCATAGTTAGTATACTGAATTCCCACATGGCTTGTTGTTGGCACTTGTGTGGCTTCACATGGACTACAACCATAGCATTTGTGCTCACAAGTTGGTGGTCTTGATCCTATCCTATTTTCAATCCCTCTTCCATATCTTTCATCTTCATTTTTCATCATATCTTCATCCTACATAGAGTTAAATCCAACATTAGTCATATGGTCTAAGAATAAAGAATTATAGAGAACTACGTAGTCTGTAAGGTATGCACCTGTATACCCAATATTAAACATACCTTGTTTGAAATTCTTGTATACGGCATTGGTTCGGGGGCCATGCTGAATTGAGAAGACATGATATATGATGTGCCTATTGATCAAAAGATTGCATTAGTACATAAGACTACATAAATGTGTCTATTTTTGGTGCATTGATCATATTCAAAAGGTTTCAAGAATCATAAAACATAATACCAACATAATGAAACTAACTAACCTTGATTTGTAGGGACAAAAGTTGGAGGGACATCATTTGGTCCCAAAGGCCTACTAATTACTCCCATTATGTACATCATTATCATAACAACCCTACAAAATCTTCCCTTCATTGATGATGAAATGATAATGATGGTGATGGTGATTGTAATGGTATGTTCTTGAATGACACAAAGAAAGATAGATGATGGTTTTACAATTTGAAAGCATGAATCAACATGGTGACATAAGTATATATATACAATGAGCCAATGAGGTGGAGTGTAAAAAGGACCCCTACAAAAGAACCTAAGCAAGAAAAATCCAAAAAAAAATATTGGGATTGTCACAATGGTTGCTTTGCTTCACAAACAAGTGATTCTATTTTCTTGCAAAAGATCCAAAAATATTGAATCTTTTAACCTTTTGACAACTCACTAGGAAGATGGTGTAAGTGTGTCTTTTAGTGTGTGTTATATAGAACAACTAACTTATGCATAGAAGCAATCTTGAAGCTAGTTATGTATAGACTGAAAAGCCAGCAGAAACTTTCATTCCACAAATGGAAGTAAAGAAATCAAGTGATCAGAAAGGCTAGAATACTATTTACCTTTTTATATATTTTTTTCACTGCACACCATGCACACCATGTCATCAATGAGTTGGTTAAAAAATTTAATAAATGGGTACTAAGAAAATTTATAAAAAAGTGTACCTAAGAGTCAACTCATGAAGCATTTGATCACATATTGGTGTACCATATATTTCAACTTTTCAAGTTTTAATCTGGGCCATTGATGGACTCTTGGTTGGCCCACTTATGACAATAGTATTTATTTAATAGTAGATGATGAGTATTCATTGCTCTTTGGGTACCACTATGTATTCTTCAGTATTTGTACCACGTATAATTACCAATGTACTCAATTTTAATAAGTGTTTTTGAAATTTCAAATCTACATTTAATAGCATGTATCATTTATAAGTTTTTTTGTGTGACCTTAATGACTAATAGCATGCATATTGTTGATTACAACAAACACTATTTCAAAAAATCAAATGACGATGCAGTAAGAAAACTCGTAGTTTCTCACGTGCATGGCGCCATATCTTCATGTGACGTTTTCGTACATTACTCTTACTAAAAGATACGTACTTATGCGTATCTTTTAGTTTGAATAATTGCATCAAGCCTGTTGGAATTTTCTTTTGTTTGAGTGAAAGAAGGTTTTAAGGTAATAAATACTTAACAAGATTTACACTTGTGTTTTTTGTGTGAAACTGTGAAAGAAAACTAGCTAAACCTGAGTAAAAAAAAGGTGCTTTAGACCTTTTTCCATACACAGTAAATAGTAATTAATAGTGATAGGTAGGTATTCATAGGATGAGCAAAGTGCACTGCTTTAGATGCTGATTTGGAATGTGGAGTGGGTAAGCTTTTGCTTATAAAAGTCAATTTTATTGGATCTATGTATGCTACATATACATTACTTGTCAATTCCAACATAGCCAACTTTTGCAATATTTTGGTCATAACAAACTTTAAAGCTAAATGGCTATCATGAGTTAATGATTTTACCTTATTGGTTTTAGGCATTTTAGACCTATGACATATGAGGTAATAAGCTTAATAAGTTGGATGATGGATAAACTAAGATTGGGCATTTGTGTTCATCTACTACATGTATATGTTCATTTCTTTTTATTCGGAATATACAAATTCATGTGTTCGATATGACTAGTATATATAGTACACGCGCTACATTCGTCTACAATCTTCTCCGGCAACAAAATCCAGGGGAGTAAATCTCTATGTATGCGAGTGTTTGTGTGTGTATAAACTTGCATCCGCTAAAATATGGTTAATTGACTGCTAATATTCCATCTACACATTTTCGGGTCAAGTGCTTTATTATCGTACAAACAACGAGGTTTCACTAAACTTACGGTTATATAGGTCACTTGCCCACTTTGTACACGTTCAGTAACACGGTTTCCATCGTTGTTAGTCACTGAAGTACTACTTACTAACCAGTAACCTATATTTACTCGCGTTATTAGTACAATATCCAAATCGAGAAAAGAAGTGAAAGTAGAGAATCACATCCGTCAATTAACCCATACTACAATAAACTTTGGACAACTTCGTACTAGTTTGAACCATTCTTCCCATTCTCATTTCAACAAATTTTCTCATTTGAGATAAACACAACTTATTGGCACTTTTGTGTAGCCATAGTGGAAGTAATATTCAAAAAGACAATGTGTTGAAGCAGGTTTTTGTGTGAGTTGTCTAGAGTAATAAATGTATGATATGGGGATCTGATGGGTCAGTGAAAGATAGATGACCCTTTTGATGGCCTGGGGATATGCTCTCTCATTAATGCTTTCCTTATGATTTTAGGTTTTATCCCAACTACAAGAGTAGCTGGAATTGCTCAGTAGTCATCAGTTGGTTTTAACCAATAGGTCAGACCTTTCAGCCACCAAGTTTTTAAAATCATTTGCTCAGTTTCATAAGTTACAAATTTGAACTTAAACGGAAGAGGTCAAGTCTTTGACTAAGATGTACACGGCCTAACCAGGGATAACTCCGTGACCGTTCCAGACCATTTTCCTTGCCACCCCGAAGATGTTTAACTGGTGAGGTTTGAATTTAGGGCCTCTTGTGAGGACATCAGGGTGCCTATCCCCTCCTGACCATTGGGTCACTTTGGTGGTGGTTTACAAAACCAACAACTTATGAAACCAATTTAGACATTTCAAAACAGCACAGCTTATGACACCAAAGGATAACAGAATATCTCCATCTGTTTTTTACTTTTATCTTAAATGGATCATATGTTAAAAAACACAAAAAAAGAGCAGCTAACTGAAAAAGTCAAATGGGTCGAACTGCTTGAAAGTCGACTAAACTCTAACTGTAATAGTAAAATGGGGCAAAAAGAGTGTTTACGGGTCAACCCAACCTGACATGACCCGTTCAAATCCGTACTAAGTGACCCGCTTCACGAAGACTTGTAACGATAGGGGCAAGTGGATAATTAAACAACAACATAGTTGACTTGTATTATTTGTCTAAAAGTGATTGTCAACGATAACATTATAGCAGCTAGAAACTTATAAACTAGCATTAAATATGACAATGTTTTACAAACAAAAGTGATTACCACTTTTTAGATTTTACTTGTTAGGATGAACTACTGCTTCAACAACGGCCTCAATCTCTTCCTTGGTTCTTTCAAGAAACCCTGGTCCTTTGACTTTTTCTACCGGGGTGTCTTCGTTAATGTCATTGCTTGTTCCATGCGTTTCCTTGTCATGGCTTGGTGAGTTCTTGGTCTCATCCTTGCCTTTTTCGATCAAGTTCTTAATATTTGCTTCTTCCTCTATGACATTAAAACAACAATGTTATTTATACATACAAACATAAATGTGATATATACACGATAATCATGCACATATATTCACCTATAGACGTGTACAAAACAAATGAGTCCATACACGTTCCCGACAAGGTCAGGACTACGTACAAATCTAGACATAACAAGTTAATCTAGACATTCAAAGTGGTTGCAAGCGGAAATGAACTTATTTCACACAGCATTACTCCCAACTGTTAATGGAAGAAGATATATTCAATCTTCGGGGTGTTTGGAATAGCTTATTAGAAAGAGCTTAAGATGTTTCAAAGAAATTAATTACACATAAGTAAGCAGCTTAGGTTAGGAACTTAGGATATGTAAACCCATAAGTTCTTGCTCAGGATTAGCCTATACTGGTTATATGACCAAAAAGAAAAACAAGCTTAAGCCAAACAAGCCCTCCAATAAGCTCCTTAATGCGCTTATTGTGCTTTGCAACTGCAATAAGCTAATCCAAGCCCCCCCCCCCCCCCCCCCCCCCCCCCCCCTTCACGGGTGTTCAGCATTATATTCTAAAACTAACCATATAATGCAATTTAGGGTGTATCTGGATTAGTTTTTTAAAAGAGCTTAAGGGATGTCTGTGTTAGCTTATTCACCGGGCTTAGGAGCTATGTAAATTTGGAAAAGCTCATAGGGCCACTTTGTTACGCTTATGAGCTTATGTACATTTGGAAAAGCTCATAAGCCCATCTTTTTCGGCTTATGAGCTTATGTACATTTAGAAAAGCTCATAAACTCATTTTTTCAGCGTATGAGCTTATCAAGTTGTGTTTATGACAACAGATAAGCCATAAGCTCAACTCAATAAGCTCACAAGTTAATAATAATGAGCTTATGAGCTTTTTGATATGTAAATAAGCTAAACACACCCTTAATATATTGCTTCAAGAAGCTCAATCAAAAACAGTTCTTCAAAAATAAGTCAATAAGCAATTTATAAGCTCCTTATCTGGGCTTATCCTGTATTGAAACTGCAATAAGCCATTGAAGCTCCCTAAATAAGCTATAATCCAGACACCCCTTTTACGCGTTTTCGGCGTTATGTCTTAAAACTAACTAATTATCAAATTATTTCTAGTGGTTTGCATATAGCATGCCATTAACCCTAAAATCAATCATTTATGTCCATCCTTCTAATAACTACAACACAACTAATTATCAAATTACTATGTAACAAGTTAGTGGTCATTTTTCCATAATACTATATTCTTAAAAAAAATTCAAAGGTTTCTTATTTAAATTTACAATTTTAAGGTCCTGTAACAAATCAACAAGCCTTAAAAAAACATTAATAAAGGTATAATATAACTTAGCTTTATAAAAGTTTACCAGTGTGTGATTTTGTAGATACAGATCTTGTGTCAGCCATTGTTAATCACTTCAATCAAGTTTCATTTCAGAAATGAAGAATTGTAACTTGTAAGTCGGAAACATTTTGGGCTGGTGAAAGCCCAGAGAAATTTCATAATTGGGCTAGTGTAGCAATTAATATTTTGGCCCATAAGACCAACTTACACCTTTTGTCTTATTTTAAAACAAGGTCGGCTTCGACCCGCCGCGTTGCGGCGGGGCAATGATCTAAGCAAACAAACGATCACAATGATATTATATATGAAACAACCTTTATGAAGCGAAACCAAACAAAACCCGAACCTAATATATATCCTCAAAATCATCAATAACAATTTCCAAAGTTAACATCAAACTGCTTCTACAATCATAAATTCAATTAAGCAGGTTGCAAACAAATTAAGCCAATAGCAACAAACATAAACAAAGCTTGTTTTCATTGGCTGCAACTATAATAAGTTGGCAAGACGGAGACAATCTCAGCTTTTTGCCTCGCCATGAGTGATTCTTAAAATCTTCAACACAAATAACCAAAACTATTGCCAAGCTTATGGTCCCTGAAAAGAACTTTTTGTATCGACATGAGTGATTCTTAAAATCTTTAGCACAAACATGAACCCATAAACAGTCTTAGAGGCGTACGTTTTAATTCTAAATTGTGAAAAATATAACTTACCATTTTATCCCGCACTGCATTCCTGAAACACATCCATTTATGTCCCATTTCATCATCTAAGCGCGCTATTTCAGTAGTCAAATGCACCTACTTCGGTCGCCATTCCAATAGACAGATGCACCCATCTCATGACCCATTTCAGCCTCCAATCCAACACCAATTTCAGTTCCCAAATTGACCCATTTTAGCTCCCACTGCAGCCCCCAAACACACCCATTTCCATCCCATTTTGGCACCCAAATCGACCAATATCATGCTCTAAACGCACCCATTTCAGTACCCAAACGCACCTGTTTTGTTTTAGCTGTCATTTCAGCAAGCCAATCTGACTAAAGAAAGAAGATAAGATAAATGTTAATAAATAGGAAAATTATCCTTTCTAAAATGTCTATCAATACAGTGTCAAAATAGCGATTCACCTCAAGAAATGCAGTCTGTTTTTTCCTCTGATCTCTAACTATTTCAGGCTGGTTTCCGCTCATTTTTATTGTACAAAAGAAGTGAAGAACTCTATAGTTTTAACAGATAATTCCTGACACTTTCCGTTGTAAAATGAAAAGCCAGCAAATTAATCGAAGCGAAATTTTTTACTTCACACCACAATTTCAAAAACCCCCACATATTTTTTTTATAAAAAAACTAAAAACGAACCTCACAAATAGTAGCCGAACGCCTAGTGTTGAAGTAAAACCTTGTAAGCAGACCCCACTTATATATTTCGTCCTTCGGACTGGTTCCTCCGGACTTTGCTTGCTCCTACACACAAGAAGAACACGCGTTAGGCTCGCCCCGGGTTTTATCCCAGGACCAACCTCCGGCGTGAGAATGAGTATTGGGTGATTATAATATGAACAGTAATATGAGAGTAACAGTAGTGGGTGTTCATTGAAATCTATTACAAATAAGGTGTGGGTATTTATACTACCCACATTTACTGTACCTATTTACCTTGAGACTTGTGCGTTGACCTATGTCTGACCTAGCAGATAGATGTCAGATCACTTGGTAGACATAATCCCGTGGAATCTGGAGAAGTGACAGTTTGATGGGACTATTCAACACGTAAGGCGGCGGGTCTGCCGGAGACCTTTCCGAACGTAGAAAACAATCCGGACGGATTGTGACGTCCGGACCCGAGGGTATCGTCCGGACCAAGTGTGTATCGTCCGGACCAAGTATGACGTCCGGACACATACACCAACATGTCCCCCCCCAGTATTGTAGTATCGGTTGAAGACCGATAGTGCAATACTTTAACACTATCTTTTTAGTTTCGGCGCAAGTCGTCCGGACACATACACCAACACGTCCCCCCCCCAGTATTGTAGTATCGGTTGAAGACTGATAGTGCAATACTTAAGAAACTTTGGTCTTTCAGCGCTTTTCGGGCGATCAATCGCCCTTTAAACGCACCCGGGTCACGGGTGTCGGTTCGGGTAATAGTATAAGAGCCTGTTAGGCCCTAGTGGGCTGTTGTGACTCCAGGCCCATGGGCCGAATATAAAAATATTTTTACTATGTGTTAGATAGCTGTCTGCCACGCGTACCTTTTGCCCTAGAGATCCAATGTCCCAGAGTTTGCCACGTCAGTAAATGGCAGGCTGATGCGACGTTTCGCTTCTTTCCAGGTCTGCCCTATATATACCGCTTACCGCCTCCTCATTTTTTCTTACTTTTTACTGTGTGTATTTATCTTGCGTTCGGAAATTTTCAACTTTCATCCGGTCGTTCTTGTGAGGTGCGTCTCGTTCTCTTAGCTTTATTATATATATATTCCTCGGCATTCCTTTAGTGACGACCGTAGAGATGAGCACTTCAAATACTCGTCCGTTAGCTAGTAGGCCTAGGTCCTCCTCCGATAGGATAGTCCCTAAATGTGACATGCACATTCATACTTCGAAAATGACGCAGGGAGATCTAGATAGGGTGGTAGGGGAGTTTGGGATTCCTGCGGATCTACGTCCCACGCTCCCGCCGGATGGTATGACGATGGACAGTTTACCGGACCATAAAATAGGTATTTACGTTCAGCAATTGAGGACTGGGGGTGTAAGGATTCCCTTTTCGACTTTTTTATTAGCGGTAATAGAGTATTTCCGAGTACACATTTCTCAACTTGTACCGATAGGTTTAAATAGAGTAACTATGTTTGAGATTCGGTGCTATAGTTTAGATGTGCAACCGACCGTTCCATTATTCCGGGTATTCTATAGGCTCTGCAAACAAGGTCATTGGTTTTCATTTGAGAATCGCACGGGTCGGAGGGCTAAGAAATGTTTTACGGAGGTACTTAGTGGGTTGAAGAATTGGAAGAATCATTTTTTCCTGATAGATCGGAGAGCCGTTCCGAATGCCATGCCATGGAGGCATAGAGATTCGAAGATCACAGATGAGTTTCCGGAGACTCATTCTGATAGGGATGCTAAATGGGTCGCTGCGAAAGTGATTCCCCTTAGGCAACCTTCTGTCGCCCTTTTATGGATGACAGGTTTATCTAAAGTCTCTGAGTATCTCGGGTATGAGCTTGTTATAAAGGATGCCGAGGGAAAGGGTAATGCTACATTTTTGTCTTAACCGTATATAATCTGTTGCCTTGCATTTGATTTTTACTTCCCCCCCCCCTTGTTTTTTTGTAGTGCTTATGATGGCTGAATATTTGGAGCTTCCAATCGAGATTATGACCGAAGTTAGCAAGGGTGGGCCCCTGCCGGAAGGGAGTGAGAGGGTGGATAGGACAACAACCCCGTTGGTACCAGGGAGTTCTGATGCGCGTGATGTGTCGTTGCGGTTTAGCAGTATTAATGCCTACTCAAGTTTTAAATTTATATTTAGCCGACTTATCAATAACACACACACTTAACGAGCAGTGTACCCGGTCAGTATGAATATAATGGTAAGTAGAGTGTCAATCACTAAGAGTGGAACGTATTATCTAGTTATTCTAATCAGTATTTTAATATCCTAAGTTAGCTATACAACCTAATCTAACGCAAGGGGGTTCAGCCTGAGAGACTGACACGGTTTGGTTATAATTAAATAGAAAACTAAACTAATGAGCACGAATCAGCGATTAGCACACACGTACACAGATAGATACTCGAGACAATAAGAAGACCTGTCCTGATAATTAAGTAGCTTGTCTCTTGTTTTATTGCTAGTTTTATATGAAGTGTATATAATTAAACCTTTCTCGTTGGCTCTAATCTTATCGGCGAGTAAACCCTTAATGATTACTTATGTCTATCCTACTTTTCTAAAGTATTGGGCATTTGTGATGCCCACGTCTCGTATACGCTAGAATAGATAGGCGAGGAAGGGGCATGGCGACCCAAGCAAGACTCAGCTAGACACAGAGGTTATCAATGCACTAATAAAAGTTACCAAAGACATCAACATATAAACTTTAATTAATGGGAAAGCAATATTAAAGGGAGTGCATGATCTTCCGTAGTCACATGACACAAGCCCATCAATCCTGATGAATTAAAGTGTACTAATACAATAAAACAAAACTACTTAATGAATTGAATACATGCAGGACCTTCTTACAGCTCTTGTATCTTTGTTTAGGTGTGTCTTGTGCTGCTTGGTCGTCTGAATTCGGCTCTAGGGTTCTTCTGTCTTCGACTAAGCTTCGTTTAAAACTCCCGAAATTCGTCTGGCCTTGGGGTATTTATAGTTTCTGTCTCAGGGATAGATGCGGCGCATAGAGTGAATAGATGCGGTGCATTGACTTAACTTCGCGTGGGGTCCAAGATTAATATATTCTGGAATATTCGTACACCGTCTTCAGATGCGGCGTATCTTGAATTTGTATGCGGCGCATGTACTTTAGCTGTCTTGGATTGTAACTTGTGAAATCTTGATAGTGATACGCCGTATGTAAGAAGTATATTGCGGCGTATCTGGAGTAGAACGAGCTTGATCTTCTGGATTTCAGTAGGCTTTTGACATCTTGCTTGTTTTGCTCCATAATTAATCCAAAATCGCCAAGTTTCAAATAATGCTTGTTTTTACCTGAGAATTACTAAAGTAAACATTAATGTATCGATTCTCATATATAATATAATAAAACAAGTCAAATAAATAGGATAAATGATGATAATAAAATGTACTTATTTGAGTTCATCAAATATCCCCCCACTTGAACTTTACTTGTCCCCAAGTAAACCTTAGAATTAATCGTATGAAAATGTATCCTAAAAAGATATTAGGATTTATTTTTATATTTAAGCACGTATTCGTTTTGTCATAATCACACAACCAAACACTTAACGAAGTAGAAACCAAAATAATTTTTAATGTAAAACAATTCTAAATCGTTTAGTTGCTTAGTTGTGACGAATATTCTATCATAGGCTTGGCAAGTATACGCATCTCCCCCACTAAAGCCAAGGAATAACAAGTCTAAAGCGGTAAAAAGGGTTTGTTGGTTAAGGGTTGATCATCCTTTTTAATCTCTATCGATCTCATATTCCAGAAAAGGCGACAAAATCACAAATACATGATCGAATCCACGACCACGATACTTGCAATTGCTCAAATCCTTAACTCGAATAGGCTAAAGATAGGACCAAGTAATCTTCACCAATAATATTATATCAAAAAGGGCGACAAAATCATAAATACATAGCCGAATCCACGACTACGATACTTAAGATTGCTCAAATCCCTAATCTCAATAAATCAAAGGTTTGGATGAAGAATGATATAGGGTATGGATAATATTTGGGATACAAATTGGTGTAAAATGAAAAATAAACAAAACAGATAAATTAAAATCCTAAGTGTGGTTAATCACTTTCCCAACCATCCCATGAATAAGACTCATATCATTGAATAACTCACGCTTTAACACTTGAAACACACGCTTTAGGTAGACACGAATTATACTCAACAAGATCTCAATCAAAGAATAACCTTAATTGGCGTTCCCATAACAGCCAACTCCCATTCAATCCATAAATATAATATACAACAACAAATAGTGGTGATATCTCCCACTTAATATAAAACTTTACATAAGTTGGTTAAAACAAACTTCCAACTTTTCCTTTTTCTTTTTCTTTTCTATTTTTTTGATTTTTTTTTTAAACATAAATGTGTAAAATTTCACAACTTTTCTATCACTATTTTTTCGGATAATTTTTCATACTCTTCATACTTTCAGAAATAATTGTAATAGTGAAAGTAGCAAACACACGAAAAATAAACTAAAAGTTATACAATATTTACTTTCATACCAATTGCATTGTGCAATTTCCTGACCTAACCAAAGATAATGAATTACGCACGCGAACACAGGTAATGTAAGGAAACACATTTTGCCTAAAGCAATTAACCACGGATTTTAATCTACAGGGTAGGCTAAGGTGTAAGGGTGTATCGAAACATTATAACAAAGGTGTAAGAAACGAAAGGAATGGCTCTGAGGGTTTTTCTAGGGGTATCTTACTCTAAAAGTGAGAGTAACAAAGGGTTTATACGGGGTTAACTAACCAGTGTAGTTAGTTAATATCACATAACATATAAAGGCTATTTGGGTGTAATCCTAGAAATTTACCAATTTAGACAAGTCACTCCAATTATATAGATAATACTCATTATGGTGGTCTCGAATAGTATACAAGCCAAGTTCTAAAGTTTACAAGTCACCAACACACTAAAGTTTTAATATTTTTGAAAGAATAGAGTTATGTGTGCGGTTATGTAATTTAGACTTTAAACAAAAACATGCTAAAAAATTTTAAATTTTGATATATTAAGCGCATTTTAAGCATATTTTGAAAAAGTTTAGGACAAGTAAGTGTTCTAATTCTCCAATCCCCCCACTTAAGTTAAACAACGTCCTCGTTGTTTGCGTCAAAGGTTAAAAACTGGAAAATAAAAGAATTAGAACAGAAAAACTCCCCTGAGATTTGCTCGGTATGATCCTCCATTATTCATATAAGAGCAAAAATCAACTTTCTTGTGGATGAGAAAGTTTAAGCTTCATAGATGATGTATCCACAAAAATGCAGGAATCTATAATACCATTTAGACTTTAACACACCTAAGTTAAGAAGGTTCAAACTTGCATAATACATTAGTAGTTAGTAAAAATAAAACTTAAAAAATTAAACTGTAAATCATCAGGTCAGTCGATACGCCGTATCTTATGGAAGAAGATACGCCGTATCGAGCCTGGAATAAATACAAAATAAAATAAAATAAAGGATAGGATGCGTCGCATCTGTTTCACTAGATGCGGCGCATGTATTTACCAAACAGACTGTTAACAGTCTGTTGCAAAACAGGCACGTATCACGGTTTTACCTCTCGGGTTCTCTCGTTCACTCATGCTGAACTTAATGCCAGTCTTCATCAAACATAATCAGAAACATAAACTGAAACATTAAATAAATACACGATAATATAATTCAATACAATCCCAAGAGGAATAAAAATGTATGAGGAACAATGTCTATAAACATATGAGATCAAGGATGAGGGGAGTCGTCTCCTGCAGCTGAGTGAGTCCCTGAGGTGCTGGCATCCTCGGTCCTAGGTCTGACTCTACGTGAAGGGACCCGTGAGTAGGTGATCATCCCTCTAACGTAAGTACCATCAGGCCGAGTATGGCTCGTGCCCTGATGCTCCAAAATCTGGCTCACACTTCCGACCAGCCAACCTAAATCCCTCCTGACTATAGTGAGGTCAGCCCTCATACCATCGACTACGCCCCTCAAAGCTCTAACCTCCCCCTCAACTAGCTCTACCCTCTGACCCACGGATCATGCAACTGGTAGTGGGGGTACCTGTGGCTCCTCCTGAACAGGAGCAGCAGCTGGAGCTCCCTGGGGACCTCCCTACTCCGGCTCAACCTCTGCAGGTCTCACAGGGCCCAATGCCACCCAATAGCATCCCCCCATAATCATCTCACAAATCCCCAACCTGACCAAATAATCCTGCCCAATAACCGGCAAACTGGTCACCTCAATCTCTAGGCCAGCAGGGATCTCATCACCGATCACACCAAAATGTCGGGCCAATCTAGACACAAAATGCCCCCCAGTCATCTGGCTCCTCCTATCTCTCCCTAAAGCACCCCTATGAAGGAAATGCGCCAAAAAGTGAGGGATGTTCACCACCAATCCCTCATCCATGCTCCTAAGAAGGAAGAGATCAAGAGTGGTCACCTTCTCAGGTGACTGACCTCTCCCAGCAATGGTCAATGCTATCATACGGTGGCACAATCTCCTCATAGGCTCTCTGATCAATGTGTAGGATGGGGTGGCAGTGGTGGAATCGCCCCCAGAGGATATCCTCTCTCAGAAATCACCAAGCAACATCCTATCTGGCACTGCCCATAAGCTATCAGCCCAGTACCTGGCAAACCCAGCAGATCCAATCTCCTCCTCGGTGTGTAATCCCATGGCCAAAATAAACTGCCTCATCGACATCTGCCTATGCACCCCTCCTAACCTGAATACCAGAGTATCAGCCGTGTCAATCTCCATATCAGTCTCCCTGTAATGAACTGTACTAAAGAAATCAAGCATGAGCTCCCTAATCAGAGGCTCATCACAACCAAACAATCTCTCCCACGCATATGACCTGAACATAATATCATCATCCTCATCCCTCACAACCATCTCTAACCTATCATGAAGACCTCCAGCTGCATTCCCTCCATCAATCGCACCAACTCCCTCAAAATCTAAAACCGGAACCCTAAAGATTTTCCTAAAGAAAATCGCTCTAAGTCTCCGTACATAATCAGCCTCGGTGTCCGGGGTAAGTCCCATGGTCTCGAAACGGAGCCACAAATGCCTGTGTCCGACAGCTGGTAATTCCATCTGAAATAAAATTCAAGGTTAGAAAACAGTCCTGAAATAAGGTTGATACGGCGCATTTGATAAATCAATGCGGCGTATCTAGGTTGCATAAAAGAGATGCGGAGTATGCAATAGAATACGGCGTATGGAGGATGCGTAGTATCTAAATTACGGCGTATGGTGAAAATATTTAAATTGGAAATAGGTTGTTACGCCGTATCAATTAACTTAGATGCGCCGCATCTAGTAATGCATCAGTATAAAAGAAAAGGGGTCAGGCACGTTTTCCAAGAATCCGGCCCCGTGACGTAAACTCCCACTTAACATCACAGTTCCATTTTACCCATATATCAAATCTAAAAGTTCCTATAACCCCAACATTTCATTTTCCCTCCAAAGTTCAAAAATAATCTCCCCGAACCCTAATTTTTATTCAAATCAAATCGGTTTGAAATTCAATGATCTATACAAAATTAATATAGGGGAAATCACCTAGTCCAAGTTCTAATCAAATCCTCTAAATTTTCCATCATATTCGATATATAGCATAAACCCTAATTTTTAAATTTAAACAAAATTAAATAAGATTATTTTCTTATGTCGCGATTAGGATTCGGTCGAGAATTCGGATTAGAAGGTTTGATTTGAGAAAAGAACTTAGATTGAAGGGTTTAATTCGGTCAAGTGGTGTGCGTTTTAACTGTGTGTAAATTGGGTAAAACGTGGAAATCCGACGCATCTCTTTCATATTTACAGGGCAAATACGATGCGCCGTATCGCATAAGCAGTATTTATCTAAATTCGTTGACTGGTCAATAAGTTTTAATTAGTCAGAGATACGGCGCTTAGAATACTAAGATCCGCCGTATTGTTGTGCCAGTGAACAAAATTTAAATAAGGAAAGTACCTTGGCCTCCGCAACGCGTTTCCTTATACAACAAATTTGGGGTAAAACGGTATACCATATGATATAAATAAATTCAAGATAAGAACAATAAGCATATCCGTTTTATTAATGATTATAATCTTATTGTTTAGTGGATAATGATTTACTCCAAGGTTAGGAGCAAATATCGTTTTAAGCTTACAAAATTGAGATTATAATTTGAGAGAGGTTTCGTAGAGAACTCTCCTTAAGGCTAGGTAAATAATTGTAGAGGGCACCTGGAATTTTATTTCAAGAATTTAAGATACTCAATGTTACCAGTACTGAATTCTCCTCCACTCTTGTCGTCTTACTACAACCTTTCAGTGATCAAAGGTTTGATCACCCCAGCTAGCATCTCTTGGTTAGGTTCAGAATGTAATCTTCCATAGCGATGCTTAAGCCATCATTTATCCTGAAAATAAACCAACTTGTGCACGAGAGTAGTGGAACGATCAAAGTGAATATCAAAAATCAACTATATTTATTGAATTAAATGCGTCGTATTAACAAAAGCTAATACGCCGTATTTTCGTTATGTTTCAAAATACAAGATTTTTGATTTAGCAGATGCGCCGTATCGATAAAAATCGATGCGTCGCTTCTGTTTAATAATTCGAAAAACTGTTTTTAATTTAAATAGAAAATACGCCGTATCTGTTAAAACAGATGCGTCGTATGGCGTTAGGGTTTAGAAAAATTTCTTATTAAAAACACAATACGCCGTATCTTGGGGAAAGATGCGTCGTACTCGAATTTATTGAACGCGTTGTATTTTATAAAAATTAAACGCAATACGCCGTATCTGTGAAAACAGATGCGCTGTATCGTTTGTATCAGCACAATACAACGATAGCAGAATGCGGAAAAATAGAAAAAGAAAAACAAAAATAAAAACAAACAAAAAGAAACAAAAATTACAGAAAACAAAAATACACAAAAAACAGAAAATATGCAAATTATACAATGAATGCAATCTATATAATATATAACAGGGTTAGTGGTTAGAATCTAAAAACTAAAAAGAAAAACCTAATTAAAATACTAATCAAATTAACAGATAATAACAATTCACTCCCCGGCAGCGGCGCCAAAAACTTGATGCGCGTGATGTGTCGTTGCGGTTTAGCAGTATTAATGCCTACTCAAGTTTTAAATTTATATTTAGCCGACTTATCAATAACACACACACTTAACGAGCAGTGTACCCGGTCTGTATGAATATAATGGTAAGTAGAGTGTCGATCACTAAGAGTGGAACGTATTATCTAGTTATTCTAATCAGTATTTTAATATCCTAAGTTAGCTATACAACCTAATCTAACGCAAGGGGGTTCAGCCTGAGAGACTGGCATGGTTTGGTTATAATTAAATAGAAAACTAAACTAATGAGCACGAATCAGCGATTAGCACACACGTACACAGATAGATACTCGAGACAATAAGAAGACCTGTCCTGATAATTAAGTAGCTTGTCACTTGTTTTATTGCTAGTTTTATATGAAGTGTATATAATTAAACCTTTCTCATTGGCTCTAATCTTATCGGTGAGTAAACCCTTAATGATTACTTATGTCTATCCTACTTTTCTAAAGTATTGGGCATTTGTGATGCCCACGTCTCGTATACGCTAGAATAGATAGGCGAGGAAGGGGCATGGCGACCCAAGCAAGACTCAGCTAGACACAGAGGTTATCAATGCACTAATAAAAGTCACCAAAGACATCAACATATAAACTTTAATTAATGGGAAAGCAATATTAAGGGGAGTGCATGATCTTCCGTAGTCACATGACACAAGCCCATCAATCCTGATGAATTAAAGTGTACTAATACAATAAAACAAAACTACTTAATGAATTGAATACATGCAGGACCTTCTTACAGCTCTTGAATCTTTGTTTAGGTGTGTCTTGTGCTGCTTGGTTGTCTGAATTCGGCTCTAGGGTTCTTCTGTCTTCGACTAAGCTTCGTCTAAAACTCCCGAAATTCGTCTAGCCTTGGGGTATTTATAGTTTCTGTCTCAGGGATAGATGCGGCGCATAGAGTGAATAGATGCGGCGCATTGACTTAACTTCGCGTGGGGTCCAAGATTAATATATTCTGGAATATTCGTACACCGTCTTCAGATGCGGCGTATCTTGAATTTGTATGCGGCGCATGTACTTTAGCTGTCTTGGATTGTAACTTGTGAAATCTTGATAGTGATACGCCGTATGTAAGAAGTATATTGCGGCGTATCTGGAGTAGAACGAGCTTGATCTTCTGGATTTCAGTAGGCTTTTGACATCTTGCTTGTTTTGCTCCATAATTAATCCAAAATCGCCAAGTTTCAAATAATGCTTGTTTTTACCTGAGAATTACTAAAGTAAACATTAATGTATCGATTCTCATATATAATATAATAAAACAAGTCAAATAAATAGGATAAATGATGATAATAAAATGTACTTATTTGAGTTCATCAAGTTCCGTTCCTGAAAAGACTTCACTTCAAAAGGCCGTTGAGAGGCCGGACCCTGGTGTTTTGGCTGCTAGGCAGGAGAAAGAGAGAAAAAAGAGCATGGTGGAACAGGCTGGGTCGAAAAGGGGTGCTGAGGGATCTTCTGCTGCGGAGAAGAGGAGGAAAAAACCAAGGAAGCAGTCTGGGAGCAATGTGGGTGAGGATGCTTCGACTGAGAATGTTTTAAAGGTTACTCCTAAGGAAGTTCTTGTGCAAGGTGTGATTCATGTTGAAGAAGGGGTGGATGGTGGAGAAGGTGCTATGAATCAAGAGGGGGAGAATGATGAGACCGGTCATAGTCAGCAACCTCCAGACGAAAGGCAACCTACCGAGGAGAGCCAGCCGCAGCATCAGATGCCTCCGGATCATGGTAAGAAATGTTTGTCCATTAGATCTCTCGTTCCTTCTTTTTTTTTTTTTTTTCTTTTTTTGATACATCTTATTTGTATAGATCTGTCCGTGCATCCTGAAAATTCCCCTCCAAGATCCGAAGGACCTAACTCAACTACGAGAGGTATGCAAGCCCTTCTGTATGGTTCCTTTGATTGTTCTTTCGTGATTCTAAGTTGTGGTTGATTTTACTGCAGATGAGGGTTCTTCCGGAAGAGAGGTGTTTGTCCCGGCGTGGTCTTTGACCAAAGATGTCCGGTTGAATTCTGTTAGAGCGTGCCAAGAGATGTTATCGCATCTTGCGACTCCCGCTGAGCAGGCCGCGCTGGAGGAGATGACCACCAGCCGGCTAATTCGCGCTTCGTATGTGCAGTCCGCTAATGGGATTGTGACACAGGCGGAAGTGTTGCGCCGGTTTACCCGGATGATCACGCAGAACAGGGAGTTGGAGCATGGTCAACAGGTTGCCGAACAAGGGCGGGTTGCTATGATTGGGAAGTATGATCGTGTGGTGGGGGAGCTTGAGGCTTTGAAGAAGCAAATGGTGGCCGAGCGGGAAGCCACCGTGGTGCGGGAGGAAGGGTTTTCCGATCAGCTGGCCGATATGCAGAAGGACAGAGATGACTGGAGGATAACCGCTGGAAATCAAGCTGATAGGATTAGGGAGCTGGAGAGGGAGTTGAAGGAATCAAACCAGGCTGTTAAGCAGTTGGAGGAGCAAAAGGCAGAGTTGGCGGAAGAAGTCAGTGTCTCGGAATCCATTCGCCATAATACTGTGAAAGAGTTGATTCCTGCGGCTTGTCGAAGGCTATTTGAGAGTCATGAGTACAAGAAAAGCATGGGAAAGGTTTATGGTTTGTCTTACTCCGCTGGGTTTCTGGATGGCCTTCGGTATGAGCGAAAGGAAGAGGATGTCGAAAAGTTTTTGCCCAGGTTTCAGAAACTTAATATGGAGGCTCCGAATATCTGGAAGGCAGAGTACAACAAATTGTTTGAAGCTCAATATCCATACATTAAGAAGCTCGCGGACTCCGCTCGCCTTCCATTGGGTGACCTCATGAACCTTTTTCCTGATCTCCCTCCTTCCAAGCCGAGTGCCGTTGAAGCTTCTGCGACTCAGCAAACCGGAAACTCTTCCGGGGTGAAGGAGGTCGCCGATAGGGACCCTTGATTTCCATTTATGTTCCTTATCTTAGATGAATGTAATATGAACAATATTTTTAGCTCAAGCACTTGTACATTGTTATTTGTGGCCGATGTCATTTTTTTTTGCATCCTCGGGTGGATGAATATAGTTATGCTTTTGTTGCCTCTTTTGCGAAAATGTAACTTTATTTGCTTGAGCCTTCGTTATGGATTGACCGGATGATGTAAGACCGGAGTGTTACATGTATTTTGTTTATTGTTTTGCATAACTGCTTGACTTATTGGCCGGAGTGATTTCACGATCCGCTCACGAGGGAGGGAGTGTTTTCCACAATCCGTTGAATTTATTGGACGAAGTGATTTCACGATCCGCTCACGAGGGAGGGAGTGTTTTCCACAATCCGTTGAATTTATTGGCCGGAGTGATTTCACGATCCGCTCACGAGGGAGGGAGTGTTTTCCACAATCCGTTGAATTTATTGGCCAGAGTGATTTGACGATCCGCTCACGAGGGAGGGAGTGTTTTCCACAATCCGTTGAATTTATTGGCCGGAGTGATTTCGCGATCCGTTATGAGGGAGGGAGTGTTTTCCACAATCCGTTTAATTTATTGGCCTGAGTGATTTCACAATCCGCTCACTTGGGAGGGAGTGTTTTCCACAATCCGTTGAATTTATTGGCCGGAGTGATTTCACGATCCGCTCACGAGGGAGGGAGTGTTTTCCACAATCCGTTGAATTTATTGGACGGAGTGATTTCACGATCCGCTCACGAGGGAGGGAGTGTTTTCCACAATCCGTTGAATTTATTGGCACATCATTAGAGTATAACACAATTGTATATCGGAAAATTGTTCCTTTTATTTATTGGAACACTGTAGATGTAAATGTTAGCAAACTTCGGCGTACCGATTTTACAAGAAACAATTTCGTAAATTCATTGCATTCCACGTCCGAGGTACCTCTCGGTCTTCCATTGTGTGGAGCTTGTATGAGCCGTTGTCGTAGGCTTCGACGACCTGGTATGGGCCTTCCCAATTAGGTCCCAGCTTTCCTTGGTTTTCAACTTGGCTGGCCTCATTTCTTCGGTACACGAAGTCTCCTACTTTGAAAGATACCGGGCGGACCCTTTGGTTGTAATACTGTTCGACCTTGGTTTTATATTTGGCCTCCCGAATAGCTGCCATCTCTCGTCTTTCTTGTAACAAGTCAAGGTTTAGACGTTGTTGTTCTTCGTTGTCTTCCGGGTTTTAAAGCATGGTGCGGTGTGTGGGCATTCCAATTTCGGCTGGAATAACCGCCTCGCTACCGTACGTCAGGCTGAAGGGGGTTTCCCCGTTACTTGTTTTGAGTGAAGTCCGCAAGGCCCATAGGACGTTCGGTAACTCATCCACCCATCCAGCTCTTTCTCTCCCTAGGCGGGTTTTGATACCGTGCATGATACTTTTGTTGGCCCTTTCGACTAATCCGTTTGCTTGAGCATGGGCCACCGCTGTGTTAATCTGCTTAATTTTTAACTTCTCACACCAACTTTTGAACGGGTCTTTGACGAAATTTGTTCCGTTGTCCGTGACTATAATGCCCGGGAGTCCGAACCTACAAACGATATTTTCCCACACAAATTTCTTTACGTCTTTGCCGGTGGTTTTGGCGAGGGGCTTCGCCTCTATCCACTTTGTGAAGTAATCGACAGCCACAATGACAAACTTTACTTTCCCTGGAGCCTCCGGTAGGGGGCCTAGTACGTCCATTCCTCATTGGTAAAAAGGCCACGGTGCCATGATAGATGTCATAATAGTTTTAGGTAGCTTTGGGACCGGAGCGTGGATCTGACTGGAATCGCATTTGTTGATTTCCTCCCTGGCGTCTCTGTGCATGGTTGGCCAGTAATAGCCTTGCCTCATTAGTTTGGCTACGACCGACCTTGGGCCGGGGTGCATCCCACATGCCCCTTCGTGTACCTCTCGTATGACATAGTTTGCTTGGAGAGGGCCAACGCATCTTAGCATCGGACTGAGGTATGACTTTTTGAACAATACGCCTCCTTCCATTGTATACTGAGGGATTTTCATTCGTAGTGCCCTTGCTTCGTTGGGGTCATCAGGCCACACCCCTTCCTTCATACACCGGACAATTGGTGTCATCCAGTTATCCTCTTCTTCTTCTACAATTGCTCCGACCTGTTTCTCTTCGGTTGACGGCTTTTCCAACACTTCGACCAGAATTTCCTTGGTCAGATGATTGAAAGCTACCGAGGCTAGCTTACTCAAAACGTCCGCCTTTTGATTTTGTGTTCTCGGGATGTTACAGATTTTGAACTTTTTGAAACCGCCGATGTATTCTTTCGCCTTTGCCAAGTATCGGATCATACTTTCCTTGGTCGCTACGAAGTCCCCATTAATCTGACTTGCTACCAACTTTGAGTCCACCCGGACCTCTAGGTATTCCACCATCATCTTTTTGGCGAGCCGTAGACCGGCGAGAAGCGCCTCATATTCTGCTTCGTTGTTGGTACTTTTGAAGTTCAAACGGAGGGCGTAAGTGTGTTCGGTCTGACAGGGTCCGATCAGCACGAGACCCGCTCCGGAACCCTTACTGCTTGACGCACCGTCTGTGTAGAGTATCCAGTTCTCCGGACTGGAGATGTCGTGGACTCCTTTTCCTTGTTTTTTCGGATACGACTCTTCCGTTTCGACGGGAATTTCCGATATGAAGTCTGCGAGGACTTGCCCCTTAACCGCGTTCCTTGGTACGTAGGTGATATTGTAGGCACCTAACTCTATGGAAAATTTTGTCAACCTTTTGGAGGCTTCCGGCTTACTTAGAATTTGCTTTATTGGTTGATCCGTTATTACTCGGATGGGATGGGCCTCAAAATATCTTCTCAACCTTCTTGACATGTGCAATAGCGACAGCGCCAGTTTTTCGACCGGAGAGTAATTCTTTTCAGCCTCTTGTAAGGTTCGGCTTACATAGTGAATAGGCGACTGCTTCCCGTCCCTCTCGGTTAGCAGGACTGCACTGATTGCCTCTTTTGCCGCTGCCAAGTACACATATAAGATCTCTTTTGTTTTGGGTGTTGATAGGGATGGGAGATCTAGGATGAGTTTCTTGAGTAACTGGAATGCCTCTTCAGCCTTATCGGTCCACCTGTATTCGTCCTTGTTTTCTTTGGTGATGTTTTTCAGAGTTTCAAAGAACGGAAGGGACCTCTCGGCCGATTTTGCCAAAAACCTGTTTAGAGCGGCCAATTTGCCACTTAGGCTTTGCATTTCTTTCAAAGTCGACGGGGATTTCATTTGTGCGATGACTTTTGTTTTACTTGGGTTTACCCGAATACCCTCGGAGGTTACCATGTAGCCTAAAATTTTTCCTTCTTCGACGCCGAAGGAGCACTTCTTCGGATTTAACTTCATGTTAATTTTTCGCAGGTTATAGAAGGTTTCAGCAATATCTGCCAACATTTCCTTTTCTCCTTTGCTTTTGATCACCATATCGTCCACATAGGCTTCCAGGTTCCTACCGATCTGACCTCGGAAAGCCGAATCAACGAGACGTTGGTAGGTGGCTCCGGCATTCTTTAAGCCGAATGGCATTTTGGTATAGCAATATGTTCCTTGTTCCGTATAGAACGCCGTCTTTTCTTCATCTTCTTCGGCCATTTGGACTTGGTGGTAGCCCTTGTATGCGTCTAGAAAGCACTTGTACCTGAATCCCATTACCGACTCGATCTTCCAATCGATTTCCGGAAGCGGATAGTAATCCTTCGGACACGAGGAGTTTAAGTTTTTAAAATCAATACACATTCGCCAATTTCCATCGCTCTTTTTTACTAGTACTGGGTTGGAGATCCACGTGGGATAGCGAACTGGCCGAACGATTCCTGCTCTCAACCATTCATCCACCTCCTTTAGTACCACTTGATTCTTTTCCTCGGATAAGTTGCGCTTCTTCTGAGCTACCGGCGTGTCGTCCATGTTGACATTAATGGCGGTGCTTGATCAACCGTCGTGGAACTCCGGTCATATCCGAGGGTTGCCATGCAAACACGTCCTTATTCTTTCTCAACAGCTCGACTAGATGTTTCCGGCATTCCCTCGAAAACCCTGTTCCTATGGTGACCAGTTGTTCCGGATGTGCGGGGTTCACTAAGATTTCCTCCGTCTTACCCACTTCCGATTTGACAGTTTCCGCCTCTCGAGGCACCTCCATTATTTGTTTCTTTTCCAGTCGCCTGCATTCTAGCACCATAGCCGATCGCGCGACCAATGTCGCCACTCCTTTCAGTGTGGGGAACTTGACCATTAAATGAATTGTCGACGGTGTTGGGAATTATCATATGGTACAAGTGAAGACAGACTTAGGTCTTGTAGTGTTGATATTAAGTCTGGTCTGAGTTAGGTCTTGTAATGTAAAAGTTAGGTCTGGTAGTTATTATTAGGTCTTGTAGTGTAATCGTTAAGTCTTGTAGTGTTTATTTTGTTTCCGTATTATTAGATGGAGAGGATATGCATGAGTCATATTAGGAAGTGATATGGCATATCTTCTTAGTAATGGGCCGTATTAGGGTTTCTTATGTTATAAAAGAAACATACGGCTTATACATTGTAAAAACTCATTCGAAAAACATCTTCTTTACTTAATCAAAGATCCATAGAGGATCAAGAGTTATTAGTAATTCTTCTTTCAATTTTAGTGTTTATATTCCGCGTAAACATTAATCTTATTGTCAGAGTTTCTATTAGTTTGTTTGTGTTTACATAAACATTCTATTGATCTTAACCGGCTCATAAGATCTATCAAGGTGTATACGATCCAACAAGTGGTATCAGAGCGGGTTAGAGACTCTGTGAAAGAAGAACAGATTCGAAGTACAGAAGCAGATCTGGTAAATCATTCGGTTGGTTTTGAGGTAATCGTATTAAATTTTATTCTGTCGCTAAGAGCAGATCTGATTAGTGTATTGCAATTGTGGGGTGGTAAAATTAAGTGTCTCATTCTCATTAATTGGTTGTCGGTGCTATTTTGTTATTCAAGATTCATTTTTGTCATTGGTTTGACGAATTAATTGTATATCGACACATGATTGGATGTTGACTAGTGGGAATTTGTGAGGTTACTGATCTGTATTATACTGATCGGTGAAATTATACGTGTGGGGCTATCAAAGTCAACGTGAGCTGCTGTAGTTGACTCTTCATTGATTTTTAATTTGAATTGATTTGCTATTGGTCTATTGGAGATATTAATTTGTGGTTTGTCGTGGGTCTAATCAATCAAGTTGAATAAATTCTTGTCTGACATTTGTTAAGCCTGGTGGAATCGGTTAAACCCCTTGAAACAAATCTATTAAACTCTCATATCATGACTTCATCCGGAACAAATGATTATGAGAAATGGGCTATGAAGGTGGAACAATGGATCTCCAACAGAGATCATAACCTGTGGAATGTAATTCTGAATGGGAATAGCAAGAAGAGGATTGGTAAAGATCAGAAGGGGAACCTCATCGTTCTTCCACCTGAATCAGCTGAGGAGCATGTTGCTGTACAAAGGGAGAAGAAGGCAAGAACTCTTTTGCTTCGGGCTCTCGGAGAAGATCACATGGGTGACTTTCATCACATGCATGATGCTAGGGAAATCTGGCTTGCTGTAAAAGCTAAGTTTAGAGGGAATGATAAGTCCAAGAAGATGAGAAAGTCTATGCTCAAGCAGGAGTTCCAGGAGGTCAAGATCCCTGTGGCTGAGGAATCTGGTTTGATGGGTTTTCCATCTCAGGTACAAAAGTGTATTTTTGGTTGTCATGATCTATATGCTCTACTTAAGAATGAATATGATGAAATAGAGCCTGAGTATAATAAACTGTTTGTTGAAGTTCAAGCTTATAAAAATGCTCTTAAAACTTTGGAAAAACAAAAAGCTTGGCACGAAGCAAATCAGCTTGCATATGAAGAGAAAATTAGGGTTTTGCAGAGAGATTTAGAAATCACCACTGATGAGCTTAAATATTCTGAGTCTCAAAATGCTAAGGTCAAATTAGAAAATCAGGAATTACAGACTAAGCTTGACAATTCCTTGGCTAGGTTTGATAAATGGAAAGAAACATCTAAAAACCTAAACAAGTTAATTGATAGTTCTATGTCTATAAAATCTAAAATTGGTTTAGGGTTTGGAGACTATATAGGGCCAGATCAAGTTTATGATCCTAATGAGTATAGTGTTTTTGACCCTGAACCTGTAGACTATCAAATTCCTGTTAAGTTTGTTAAGGAAGGAGAAATGCATGCTGTTCCTCCTCCTATAAGAGGAGTGTTTAAACCTGTCCCTTTCCACTCAGACCTTGACATAGACTTAGATGAATCACACATGTCTTATGGCAAAAAGTCCATTGACTTGCCTACTTCAGACTGTGAAACTAAAGACTTTGTCTCTTGTTCTAACAGTGACAAATCCTCTCAAACCAAGTCTGATGACTATATCACATGTGATTCAAGTGATAAGTCTGCCACACCCAGGCCTAATGACATACCCACAAAAGTGACTGATGATGAATCCATTTCTAAAACAGTTCTTTCTGAAAATAGTTCACTTAATTTTGTTAAAATCAGTTCACCTTCAAGTACTGGTAGTGAGACTTTTGTGTGTAATAAAACAAGACATGGAAAGAACAAAAAGATTAAAAAGAAATCATGTTTTGTTTGTGGTAGTTACTCTCATCTCATTAAGGATTGTAATTACTATGAGAGTAAAATGGGTGTGTGTGTCAAACAATCACAACCTAGATCAGTATGGAGAAATGTAGAGAATATACCCCCATTTGTCCCTAAGGCAAATGCAGTTCCAGCTGGTAGAACTAATTCTGCTAGTTGGAAAAGGAATACTGTTGGACCATTTTACAGACCTACAAGTACTTTCTTTCAAAATGATTATAGGTTTGGTTATTATGACCCAATGTATGTGGGGGGCAAAGATGGGATCATGATGTTCAGTATACAGGAGGTTGGTCTTGGCGACACAATGGTCATTGTTTGAGAAAGGGATCCAAGAGAAATGGTGGATCTCATCATTGCTGTGTTTGAGGGGAGGTATAAGCCTAAGGGGAGGCTTATTGTTGTATATTTTGTGTTAACTAACATTTTTTTTTGGTTTGTTTTGTGTTCTTATCTAAAATAATGCTGCTGTTAATTTTGGTCTATTATTAAGTGAGTGACTGCTGCTGGTTTATTAATTAAATTGTGGGGCTGCTTAATTGTTTGTCACATATGGTTTGTCATCAGTGGGTTTGCTTTCTTTTGTTGCATACTATTGGTCAAAAATATTTCAGAGTACTGATGTGAATTAATGGATGATCAGTGGGTTTGACTTTATGTGGGGTCGAGATATATTATGATTCAGTAATTGGTCAAGTGTAAACCTCGTACAATTATGATAGAGTGGAGGCAGTGCACTTCTTTCATTAATTCGATTGCGGACTGACTTGATTTAATGGTATTGATTCATGTGGGGCCGAATTGATGATTAATGTGGGATTGATCCGATTGTTGTGAACTGCATTAATGAGGGTCAGTAGCCATATTTGACGTTGATGCTGCTATATCACGTGGATCTGTATATCACGTGAGATTTATATTGGAAGTTAATTCTGGTCTCATATTTTAAGTCTGCTCATTGGATTAATATGGCTTATGTTGGTGAGATTTAATTTAGCTCATGTCTGGTGTTATTACATGGATACTGCTGCTACGCTCGAATTGTTTCTGCTGGTAGTGACACCATTTCTGCTGGTTACTTTGGTTTCTGCTGTTCGTTAAAAAAAATTATTTTCTTTTATGTTTATTATACTAACTTTTGTGTAGGTACAGTGTTGGTTTTTAATTACACAATAAATGGTAATCATCTCACCATGTCTTACAGACAAGAAAGAGTTGACTCACCATGAGGGTACGGCTCTGGTGTGATAATCAAATCCGTTGACAGCTGTAATAGTTTGCTCAAAACTATAGGGTTCTCAACTCACCGATGTTTCATTACTAAGAGTTGAATGGTTTTCAATTCACCATGGATTTTACTCCTTTTGGGGTTTCCAAAGAATTGGCTAGCCCACAAGTGTATGGCTTGTGGTAAAGGCAGTGGAATACCATACTTGGTACTCAATTCACCAAAGGTTATCTTCAACCTAAGAATTGGCTAGTCCTGAGCAAACGGCTACAGGTAAAGACAACTCAAATCCGTTTATAGTTGATGATTTACTTAAAATCATATGGTTATCAGTGTACCATGGTCTTACATACCAAAACATTTGGCTACTCCAGTAGTGATGGCTATTGGTAAAGAGACATCAAATCCATTAATTTTCAATGATTCACCTCTCACAGGAGTTAACACACCTAGAAGTGATGAGAATAGATATGAAACTTAATATGAATTGATGTACAAAATGTCATGGTTGCTGGAGAGATCAAGTGGAATGCATTTCAGATGCTGAGAAGATCAAGTTGCTGCACAAATACTTAAAATTTGCAGATTTGAAGATCGAGATAATTCCTAATGTTCAAAGGTCAATCCTCAAAAGCTTACACAGGAGGAACTTGAAACTCATGGAACATGAATATCAAGTTAGGGGAGGATTGTTGGGAATTATCATATGGTACAAGTGAAGACAGACTTAAGTCTTGTAGTGTTGATATTAAGTCTGGTCTGAGTTAGGTCTTGTAATGTAAAAGTTAGGTCTGGTAGTTATTATTAGGTCTTGTAGTGTAATCGTTAAGTCTTGTAGTGTAATCGTTAAGTCTTGTAGTGTTTATTTTGTTTCCGTATTATTAGATGGAGAGGATATGCATGAGTTATATTAGGAAGTGATATGGCATATCTTCTTAGTAATGGGCCGTATTAGGGTTTCTTATGTTATAAAAGAAACATACGGCTTACACATTGTAAAAACTCGTTCGAAAAACATCTTCTTTACTTAATCAAAGATCCATAGAGGATCAAGAGTTATTAGTAATTCTTCTTTCAATTTTAGTGTTTATATTCCGCGTAAACATTAATCTTATTGTCAGAGTTTCTATTAGTTTGTTTGTGTGTACATAAACATTCTATTGATCTTAACCGGCTCATAAGATCTATCAAGGTGTATACGATCCAATAGACGGGATTGCCTTTAACTCCTTAAGACCGGTTCGGCCCAATATCACATTATAGGGAGATGGGGACTGTATCACACAAAATTTCATAGTTGTTTTTCGTAACATACCGTGGTTGCCGAAACACACATCTAATTCGATTTTGCCCAGCGGTCTGCTTGTCTCTCCGGAGAATCCTACTAGAGAAGTGCTCGTCTCTTTGAGCCTTGCCCTTATGTCTGGGCACAGGTTGTTGAAACAATGCTCATACATTATGTTCACGGAGGATCCTTCATCGATATATATCCTTCGGACTAAATATGCCTCTATGTCACCTTTGATGATGAGCGGTTCCTCCGACAGATCATCGGTCGCGACGCGGGGGGGGGGGGATATCAGAACGTTCATCCATTCCTCATCATGCCCCCCGTACCTTCTCTTTCTGTTTTCCGGCTGACTTCTTACCATGCCGATCATTTCGGCTTTTTCGGGGCGTTTCGGCTCTTTGTTCAGGAAGTAAAAAGGAGGACCGGCCATTTCAATGCTCTGGTAGATTGAATAGCGGGTCCCACGGATGGCGCCAATTTGTTGAAGTAAAACCTTGTAAGCAGGCCCCACTTCTATATTTCGTCCTTCGGACTGGTTCCTCCGGACTTTGCTTGCTCCTACACACAAGAAGAACACGCGTTAGGCTCGCCCCGGGTTTTATCCCAGGACTAACCTCCGGCGTGAGAATGAGTATTGGGTGATTATAATATGAACAGTGATATGAGAGTAACAGTAGTGGGTGTTCATTGAAATCTATTACAAATGAGGTGTGGGTATTTATACTACCCACATTTACTGTACCTATTTACCTTGAGACTTGTGCGTTGACCTATGTCTGACCTAGCAGATAGATGTTAGATCACGTGGTAGACATAATCCCGTGGAATCTGGAGAAGTGACAGTTTGATGGGACTATTCAACATGTAAGGCGGCGGGTCTGCCGGAGACCTTTTCGAACGTAGAAAACAATCCGGACGGATTGTGACGTCCGGACCCGAGGGTATCGTCCGGACCAAGTGTGTATCGTCCGGACCAAGTATGACGTCCGGACACATACACCAACACCTAGCCTCTTGCTCAATCCTTCTCATAATTTCTGAGGCACTCATCCTAGTTGAGCTGTTAACACATTTTCAATATATATAAGCTATAACAACTATTAAACCTGAAAAAAAAATACGAATGAATTTTGTATAAAGAATTCGGCACCTTTTTTTTTTCTTCTTTCTGGATGTCTTTCACCAAACCGATTCCCCATCTTCTGTGTGCCAGCAACATGAGAGACACAAGGAAGAGATATGAGATGTCTGTAGAATAAGATATGAATGACAGAATACATACGTTGAGTCAAAATAAATTTTGTTAACGTATGAAATAAATTAAGGGAAACAACTACAGTGTACGATGAACGTGTGCCCTGATTGACCTATCATTGTAGAAAGATTAGATGGTGGATCCCATGAAACAAAAGAAATACTAATTGATAAAGATATTACCAATAGGAAAACCATGGTTTCACAGAAACATACAGATTATTAAAACTTGACGCTTCAACAACAATTACGGCAATTGAACCAAATTCATTAACTCGAAAATATAATCGATCCTGAACATCCTCCACAACCCCAGTTTGTAATTCATCTTGAAAGCAACCCACTTTAGAAAAAAGGTATTCCTTTCTGTTGCTACAACAGCCATTGATCCGAGTGGAGATTTCGCAACGACTTTTACTTCAGTGTGAACCTATATTCATTATAAGCATTACATTAGTACCTCTAAATGACTAACTACGACAAACACATAAGAGAATTTCATATATATCTTGACTACTTTGTCAAAGGAAAATAGATGGTGTATCATCTACGCAAACTCATCAGAAACCCGTTTGTACCTTGAAGCCACTGTGATCAGTGATACCGCAAAAATGTTTGATGTTTTGCTCCTAAGCGAAACCCCTTAAGATATAAACATTTTTGTTTGCTCTTCCATCACTCGTGCATATAAAGTAGCATCCCTTTGGACATCAGCAGTGGCAATCCATCGGGATCCCGTGACACCTATTCAAAAAACAGATTGTAAATAAGTTGTACAAATTTAGCTATCAATTGTAAATTGTATTCAGCAAACTACAAAATTATCTGTGATGTGAAAAACCATGACAATACTACTACATCCCAATAAGCATAATATAATAAAAATAACAAAGGAGCAGATAGTACCTCTGGTCGTAATTTGTCGGCTTCAATCATTATAAGCAAACCTTGTCCCATTGGCGTCAGCAACCTCCACGTAGCCGAGTTTTATAAGCAAGTAAAAGTCGCCAATGACAGGCTACTAAATAGGCCAAGCAATGGGGTAACTCAAGGTGATGTAGTATGACGTCAAGGAAACATCAATTAGGTTATAGCCACCCAAAAAAAATTAGCTATAACACATACAGGATCGATAGTAAGCACTGACCATGGCTGCAACCATAACTCGCCAAGCTACCAGGATTGTTATCGTCAATTAGACACCTCAAAACAGAAGGTAACCCAAAATCAAACAAAAAAAAAACACAAATCGACACCCAAAAAATTAATACCAAATATAACCAAAAGCATATAGATACCTTTAATCAAATATGAACCAAGCCCAAACAAAAGTCTACCTTGGTTATTGTACCGGAAAAACCAAAAAAAATCAAAACCCTAACTCCTCCATAACTCTTGCACCGCTGTAATCGATGTTGAATTTTATATCTCTAAAATCTTTTACACAAAAAAGTTGAATCTTCCTCATGTTGGTACCTCGTTCTTACCCACCTTCTTCATCGTCTCTGGTACAGGTTCTGGAAGTGATTTTAACGGATTGGGCTCGCAGGGAAACGGGTTGGGCTCCCATTTAGTGGCGGGCTGGGCTCCCATCGAATGACGTGAAGAGGACGTACAGGTGACGCAACCGAAACATCGACGTATTAAACGGGGAATTATACATATAGTAATAAGGAATTTTTTATAGGGGTTATCAATAAGCCAAAACTTTCATTGACATATTTTAACTCTACTTAAATAATCAATATTCATGCTTCCTATGTGATAGTTTGAAATTGTATGTCTTTCTATTATAGCACGTCAAAAATATTTTTTCCTTTATTATTATCTCAAAAATATCTAAGTTGTATTAAAATTATTTTGACTTTACTATCGAGGCATCGCTTTAATGGTATCACTCCCCACCGTAGACATTCAACTAACAGGTTAATAAGGGCTTTTAAAAGAATTAGTCATTAGTTCAATCCTAACCCATGATAAAGGTGACTGAAAAAGATGATCATTGTCTGGGGCTTGATTTTTTGAGAAGGGTGTGTCAGCACCCAAAAGGGGTGTATGAGGTTAAAGTTTTTCGTCGATTTAAACCTTTTGAAAAAAAAATTATTTTAACTTTGGTAATAATGCTCAAACATTTATGATTAAAAGCAATATATGCACATTTAAAAATGGTTTAGAATGTTCTATGCATTAAGATAGACTTTGACACATTATCACCCGTTCGGTTCGTCTTTTGACCCGTTCACTTTTAGTACAGTTTACTTAATTTGACCCGTTTGAGATACAAAACAATCCAAGTCGACTTCTTTGTATGTTTTGGGTCAAAGTTGCAGCATTTATCTAGTAGAGCATAGAAGTATTGCCATGTAGTGTGGTGTCATGGGACTTATCGCAAAGAAAACTAATATCCTCATATCTAATCATATACAAGTTAGCTGTATTAATCTTCTTGATCCCTTAGCAGATATGTAAAACGGCTTTGCATACTCAAAATGACAATCAATGTGCTAATGATATGCTGTTTGGTGTTTAGTTTTATCAGCTTATGTTCTAATTATAGTGATTATGGCCATAAGGCCGTGACCCTTGTGATGTAGCTTAACAATCTCATGGGGTAATAAACTCTATAGCTGAATACGCGGAACAACTTCAGTTATTGGATGTAAGATTCGTAAATTATTATTTATTGAAAATGACACACTACCAAAATCTACTATCTAGTTGATACAACTAAGTCGAGCTTCTATCATGTGACTCAAGTTTAAACCAAATAATCTCATTCATTTTTGCCTAAGCTTACTTTGTTGAGTGCTTATAAAAAATAATTTCATACATTTTTGCTGAGCGTTGGATTAGCTTATGCCACTAATAGCCCAAAAAGAAAAATAAGCTTAAAATCTCCACAATAAGCAACATAAAAAGAGCTTATCAAAACCCCGTTGATTAAGTCTGTAGAAAACTAGAAGAAAGGGGGGGGAGGGTGGGTTGAATAGTTTTACTAATTAAAACTTTGTTTTAAAGTTTATAGATCGACTTATGTCAATCTAGGTTTGACGTGTTGGATATTGATAGTAGTAAAAGAATATAAACTAAACTACGAGATAGAGTTAGAGAGACACAACCACAACACGAGTATTTATAGTGGTTCGGCTACAAGGACACCTTCCTTGCCCTACTTCACTCCCGAGTACCCAAATCGAGAGTTCCGTAAACACTACACAAGACTAACTCCCTTCACCGATGGAGAAGCCTTCACAACGTCGCTTACACTTTATCCGGTACAAAGCTAAATACCGAGCTCTTCCAAGAGGTAGAGCCAAACCTTCGTCGCCTACACTTTATCCGGTACAAGGCTAGATACCGAGTCCTTAGCACGGTGGACCAAACCAACACAACTAGCACAACATAACTAAAGGAACCAACGTCATTTTTACACCTAACGACTCAACATATCTACTACACCCTTTGAGAAGAAGAAAGAACAAGATTCACTTTTGTGATCTTGGAAAAGAGGAATCCTAGCAACTCATGTCACGAGCTTGCAAGTCTTCGAGAGGTCGTGATCTCGCCTTTTAGAAGGAACCTAGAGAATTACAAAGAAAGGCTACATCGAAAGATCCTTGTATCTGAGGTTAGAGAGTTTAGAACATAGAGAGAAGATATGTCTAAAAGGGGTAAGGGATAAGAGAGAAATGGCTCACTATTTATAGGCAAATGTGAGCACTGTTCACTCGGTTCCACCGGATCCCTTCCCCCAGGGATCCAGCCAGTGTAAACCCAGGGATCCGGCCATCTAGTATCAACAGTTTGAATTTTGGGTTACATTTCCAGGTTTTGGGTTATGGGTTATGATCCATGGTTCATGTGATTTCATGCATGATGTCAATGACATCTTGGGTCATGGGTTATGGTCTTTGGGTTATGGGTTATGGATCATGGGTTTTACCCATTTTGGTGTCATGTATGATGTCATGCAATGGGTCATGGGTTATGGATCAAGCTCCATGAGTTATGGGTTATGGACTTGGTTTTGGGTCATGGATAGTCCAAGTCTTTCCTAGTTTATTTTCACAAATAACATGTATTTTATAAAATGTAAGTAACTAAGTTACTTAAGTGTTTTTATAAAATGGTTTTGGTTTTATGTAAACTTGTTAACTAAATATGTTTAAGGTTTATTTGTTTAATAGAATGAGTTAGTAAACTTTTTGCTCAAAGAGTTACATATTTTATATATCTCGTTAAAATGATTTTACGTTTGTTATCGACAAAATATTAGAAGATCGTAAAATATAAATAAACGTTTTTAAGGATTATTTTTATTAACAAAGTCCATAAACCTAATCTATTAAACATAGCCAAATACAACATCCCCGTTAATAAGCTCTCCAATAAGCTCTTTTTTGGCTAATTATCTGGTCCCGTATAATTAATGTTTTCAAAATCGGGTTTGTGATTGACCCGGGTCACCGGGTCAACTTGGTTTATAAAACAAAAAAACCTAACAGTTTATACACATGTCCAGAAACCCATGTTTCTGTAAGCTTTTCAAACACTACATCTGCTAAAAAACCGGTGGTTCACAGTGGGTTTCAAATATTAAAGAAACCAGAACCGGTTCGATCGCTTGACCCGGCCAGGTCGAACCGGGATTCAAAATATAACTGTATAAAACATTATTAAAGGTATAATATAACATACTTATATAAAAGTTTACCAGTTTGTGATTTTGTAGATACAGATCTTGTGTCAGCCATTTTTGTTAACCAATGAGTCGGTAAAGTCGGTAACTACAATAATCTTTAAGCCCAATAATATTTTCTTTGTTTGGCCCAAAAATCCAAGTAAAAATTTTATATTTTTTTTGTACTACTAGTCAAAGTCGTCACATATGTCTATTAGAACAGAAGAGTGTTGCCACATTGTGTTGGTCGAACACTGACCCTTTGTAGCAGGAATCTAGAATTGTTCATAAACGAGCGCAAGTCTTGACCAAGCACGGAAAAACTCTATATCTGATTATGGCCATAAGGCCAAGACGCGTGTGGTTTAGCTTAAGAATGTCATGGGTAATAACGCAGACTTCAATTATTGAAAGCCATGTCATTTCTACTATCCATTGGATGTGAGGAACCAAGATTTGTAAAAAACTATTAATCGAAAGTGACACATTACCAAAGTTTACCATCTATGGCAATGGACGAGACCTTGATTCCTACTTTTGTGTATGACAGGAGCAGTAACACAACATTATCTTATACTTGATGCGATAATGGCTGTGTTTTCAACATTTGATTGTTTAGTCCTGGTCCTGGCGTCCTGCTAAGGTTATCTTCATTTCATTTATTGTTTTCATGTGTCTTCATTAAAAAGAAGAATCTTGATTAACTTCTGATACAAGCATAATAAGCTATAATGCCATATTTGTTGACTCCTGATATTTAACTTTTATGGCGTGACTCTACTTAAGCCATAGTGTAAAACCCTAAAATCCGTAATCACATTTTACTTGGAAATTTGAACTTAACCTAAGTTTATTTGATAAATAAAAGATATGTAAACTATATGTTATACATTGGAATAAAATAAAACCTATATAACCTAAGTTAAAATAATTTCGGTGCACCCTTACCATCCTATAGATGTACACGTTCTCCTTGTACCTCTTTTGAACCGAAATCTTTGTGATTCCCCTCCTATACACGTTTACTTTCATAAAAGATAAGACCAAGGATATTTGAAACTTTAATAAAAGATTGGTTGTTCCTAATTAGTAGCATAATATACGCTTCTCCAAAAATAAAACATATGCTCCTCCCTTTTATCCCTCACAAATTATACGGCCTATTCTCCCCTCTCCTACACCGAAACCCTAACACTCTATGAACTGAAATACTTCTGGCACCGCTATATCTCTCCGCTTATATGGAATAATTGTTCATCGCCGTCTGATTACGTTCGCATCGGGTCAGGTGAGACCCGATTGGTCGCCGTTTTGAATTCGAGCTATTTATTTTAACTCGTCTGATATCATAATAAGCACATTTTGAGTTTATTGTAGTACTTGGTTTTGGCTTTATTTGAATTTGGATTGCGTGATTTCTTGATTTCTGGATCTCGTTATTGATCTGATTTTTCTTCTTTAGCCTTGTTTTATTTTTGGTTATGTTACAGTCATCGCTACCCCAATCCTTACACTCAATGAATGAACCGAGTTAGATCACTAGTCGTCTAAGAATAACTCTTCCATAGCACTTGTAGGATGAATGATGCGTGGTTTTGCAACCTTACAACAGGTTTTACCTCTCGAGGGATCTCAAGAGGCTTACAACCCCACCAGGCAGTGTACCTGACCGATGTAGTATAGTGTAGTGGTAAGTACGGGGGATTGATCGTTCTCCACAGGGAATAGTGTTCGTTAGGTATGAAAGACTACTCTAATAGGTCTAAGGGTTGAGGAAGATTCTTTTTTTTATGTTTTTATATTTTTATGAAAGCAAGTAAAATCTCGGGTTTGAAAGAGTGGGCGGAATTAGTTGCTAGTCAACTAACCCAAATAACTACAAATGCAAATAAAATAAATAACTAAAAATAAAAAGTTTGGTGAAAACTTATGTGTAGAGAAATGTGTTTACTTAGATTTCCTTACTCCCTAACTATCTTTTACCGGTTGATTAGTGTGTATTAGTCGCGTGGATGACGGGTGTATTCCTTAATACCAATCGTGGGGTGGCGTACGTACTTCCCCAACTCTACAAGCTCCTACTTCACTCCTATGTCGAGCCGGCTAGGAAGCTCCTAACATGGGATCACTAGAATTCGCTTGTGCATTAAATACAACCATAAAAACCTTTAGTACGCATTTGGTTCATGTTTCTTAAGACGTTCAAGCAAGTTACCGAATAGGAAGTTAGCCAGTTTTCTTAAGCCTAACATAGATAAACAATCATCCAATACAACTAATAACACACTAATAACCAATAATCAATAGCTAGGTTTCATTAGATCTAAGCAAACACAAGATAAATCTAGCCTAACATGTTAAACAAAAGACAAGAACAAGATAAAAACAAACAACACATAGACATATTGAATGATTAATTGATAACTTATCTTTCAATGTAACATGGAAGATCTCAAGGCAAAATGCCTTGAAAAAGATGCTAAAATCGTCTTAGGGTTTTCTCCCAAAAATTCCACACTAAGTTCCACACTTATGACAAAGAATTGCAAAACTATATATAGATTTTTACATCTGACGGCGTCACGTTATGGAGTGTGACGCCGTCACCTCGCCGCTTCTAGGGTTCCCGGATGGCCTTCTTGACGCCGTCCCTCTTTAGCTCTCCAAAATCCGTTCTGGCTTATCAAGACTTGACGCCGTCAGACCTTGAACGTGACGCCGTCCCTCTTTGAATTAAGCCGTGACGCCCTTGATCAGGTTAAAGCGTGACGCCGTCAGAATTCACATGCAATTTTCACTGGCTTATCATGAGTAAATTTCACATCCACCTTTTCTTGCCAAGCCATGACGCCGTCCAGAGTAAAATCTGACGCCGTCAAAGGTAACTTTTAGCCGATTTTTGAGACTTTGTCGTTTTCTTCACTTTTATGCTCCAAAAACGTCCAAAATGCATCCTTTTCCAGATTTCTCCTCAAAAGTACCTAAAATGACAAAAGGAACGATTTAGGGCAATATTTGATCAAATAAATACGATTTAGGGCTTAAATGACCCCTTAAAAGCGGTACACTTTTCGTTTTATCAAATACCCTTACACTTGAGATTTGCTTGTCCTCAAGCAAATGTGCTTTTATTCTAATCAAAATACAAGTTTGGGGTCATTTAACGCAAACATAAAAGTAATTACAACAAATAATCGTTCCACTTTAATCATAATAAGCACGGAGATTATAAACTAGCACCTCACAAGTAGTGTTTAGATACTCACATCTCTCAAGTGTCATCAAAATAAATCTCATAAATGGAAACGGATAATATCTCTCACTACCTGTCATAGCAAATAGATTACCATAGGCTTGGGAAAGGATCGAAAACCTCCTCCACTAGGCGTAAGCACCTAAGATAAACTATCAAAGAGGGCTTTTAAATGGGTTATAACGTGAGGTGTAGGGAAAAGGAAAACACGGTTTTGTTGGATAAAGGATATTTTACTGGTGGCGAGTTAAAGATCTTGATTAATTACATGTACTATACAATGTTGCTAAGCCAAGACTCGACTCAATCTTAAGCTAATGAAAGAAAATAACAAAAACATAAAATAAACATAAAATAAAACGGGATGGTAGTCCGTATGTTTTTTCTATTTTTCTTTTTCTCCTTTTTTTTTTTTTTTTTTTTTTTTTTTTTTTTTTTTTTTTTTTTTTTGTATTTTTCTTGATTTTTTCGATTTTTTTTTTTCTTTTTTTTTTTTTTTGCATACTCTTTTGCCCTACCATCCAAAATAATACATCATAGGGGCGTTGCATCCCCTTACACTTAAATTTTTACATAACTTTACAAATAACTATTCTAATGACTCGAATTAAGATAATCGAAAAACTTGGAGTACTTTTAAAATATTTAGCACATATGGGGGTAATGAATGATGTTCTTCCCCATTACTCCATTACACTAGTACTTTACCCATGAGTCCCAATCGTCCCAAAACAATATGTACAAGGATATGACTCGACTTAGCAACCATGTAATCAATTAGATAATTAACTTGGGTTTAAACAAATGTTGTCACAATAATGCACTAAAAATGAGTGCATACAAGGTAGGCTAAGGCGATTTGGGTGTACATTTTAGTGGGGTGTAACAAATTCTTCCTTTAAGTAAAATGCTTAAAGGTCGAAACAAAAAGATAGGCTCTGAGGGGTGTACTAGGGGTATCGTGTACTAAAAATGAGTACAACGCAAAGGGTGTGGGAGAATTACTTGACCAATGTAGCCAAAGTAATTATAACAAAAACACAGGTGTAAAACAATGGGTTAATCCTAATGCCTCTTATCATGTAGTAAATCTAACTACACGAATGTAGTCTCACTTGTGGTCTTGGAATGGTCCTAACGCAAGTTCTAGAATCTAAGTGCTACCGGTACACACATCATAGCATAAATGCTTTTCCTACCAATTCTAGGGGCGAACCTCACATATTTGGGGGTGAAATTTTTTTTAGTGGTACGGTTTTGTGCTAGTCATATAACTCCTATCCGTGAGACGCTCATTAAGATCAAAGTTTCACTCCTAAATGTTGTAAAAATTTTTAAATTTGGCACTAAAATTACCTTAACAAGTATTTATCTCAGTTTTATTACACATCAACTATCAAACAAACAAAAATCAAGCGTAATTGTATTCTCTAAAATCGTACTTTTACCCTCCCCTTACACTTAAGATGAACATTGTCCCCAATGTTCAAATAACAAGATGTAAAAGTAAAAAGTAAAAGAATGAAATCAAATACTCCCCTGATTCGCTCGGTGGATAATGAAGTAATACGGTTAAATCTTCTTCCAAGGTAATGTAGAAGCTCCATGACTAATGCATCGCCATAAGCTTGATCCAAAAACATTTCCTTGTCCAAAATAACCTGTTAAACCTGAGAAAACAAACACGAAAACCTGCATAGCATCGGCGGGATAAATCTATATATAAAGATATAATGCTTGTGGAATGATAATTTTGCAGATTCCTGGAGATTATAAGTTGTAGATTTAACAAAAACTTTTATGAAAACAAAACTTTCAAAAATTTCTAAAAATTAAATCTGACGCCGTTAGGTTATAAACCCTGACGCCGTCAGAAATGACCTGACAAAAATTCTCATTTTAAGTTTCCAGAAAATTTTTGGAAAAACCTTTACCTTACTTCCTAGAAATCCTGCAAAACATCATTATGACTCGATACAAGCATTTGACTCAAACGAATACTAATATGTATGTTAATTTATTATTATTACGATTCATGTTCATTTGTGTTCTAATAAACCGATTTAGATTTCCCTTACACTTATCTTTTGCAAAATACCTTTATATGTAGTTAAGACGAAGTTAAAAACAAAATAAAGCATTTTCACAATTTAGTTTTGAACATGAATCAATAATAATAAAATTTAAACATACATACGGAAACAAATAAAATCAACAAACAATGAAATAAACACACAAAGCAAATAATGCTTGGGTTGCCTCCCAAGAAGCGCTTTTCTTTATTAACGAGTCTTGTAGCTAGACTCAAAGTCACGTACATTACGTGATTCCATCATTCATAATGACGTATCCCTGATAGATATGATCCTTGTTCTCAGGGTGGTGGTGTCTCAATCGCTCGACATTCGCGGTCACTTCACCTCCTCCCTTGCTGGCCAAGCTTACTATCCCATCTTGGTGTAAACTTTTAATTGTGAATGGTCCGTACCACCAGGGACTTGGTTCATTGGTAGGTGCTTCTGTTTCTGAATGCCTTAGGAGCACTGAGTCTCCTTTTGTAAATTCAATGGGGTTATTGGTTTGCTCATCAGCCTCAATATAATCGTTATTTCCACCCTTACATTCTCTGATCTCATTTTCCATATAGTTCTTAATCCTTGCCTCCCATGCAAGAATTTTCTCTCGAACATTACCACGGATTATATTGGGGTTAGCCTCCATCTTCTTCTGCAGAGCAACATCTCGTATATGTCGTGGGATCGTTGGGAAGTTTATTATTTTCTTCCCCTTCTTCATTTGGATGGTGCTATTTTCGTAATTGATTTGTGCTCTAGTGGTAGCGAGAAAGGGTGCCCCAAGGATTATTGGCATATTCATATCATTTCTCTCAATGATCATGAAGTCGACCGGATACAGGAATCCGGCAACGTTGACCAACACATCTTCTGCAATTCCTAACGGATACTCATAAGAATGTTTCGCAAAGGAGAGTTTAGTATGGGTGATGGATGGCAACTCATCGGTTAACTGGACATAAACGGATAAAGGCATCAAATTTACGTCGGAGCCTTGGTCAGCTATCGCATCCAGATACTTGTGTTTTCCAATGCTGCATGGTATTTCAAAGACCCCGTAGAATTCCTGCTTTTCCACTAACTTTTGTCCTATGAGGCATTCATACAATTGCCCACCGGGTAATGTGTCAGATTTATCATCCGGTTCCACCTTCTTGGACTCCTTGTTGGGTAGATGAGTACGTCGATAGTTTCTCACCCAATCGTTTATGGTCTCCTTGTTTATTTCGTGCTTCAAGTAATGCCTCACTTGTTGTGACACTGGCGGTTCAACTAATTGGCGCTCCTCAGAGGGCGCCTCCTCTCCCTTGTCGGAATCGCATTTGTAGGCATTTGTGTTTCCATTATTAAGTGGGATGAGGTCAATTTTGTTAACTTTCATAGTTATGGATTTCCCTCTTCCATCATTTCCGCCCTCTTGGACGACGGAGGTGGCCTTGACAAATTTAGTGTTAGGAACTTCAGCGTCATTCCTCACCAACACTTTTTCAGGGGCTTTTATATTTGTATATTCTTTCAAAAGATTCATCATTTCCGCCATCTTCTCTTCCATTTCCTCCTTCTGTTTGTAGACGGCTTCCTCAAATTTTGCCAACCGTTCGGAGTGTTTTGACATGTACTCTCTCATTCGAGCTTCGAATGTTGGACTAAGTTCCTGAGGTGGTGAGTTGGGTTGAGCGTGCTTATGGAAGGGTTTAGCATTTTCCCTAAGGGGTGATTCGGACAATGGTGTTTGCTTAACGCTTGAGACTGAGTTAATTGTTGCTTTTTGTGGACTTAAGGGTCTCTTTTGCTTTTCCATAAGATATGCAACCCTTTTCTCAAGTTCACTAACGCTTTCCTCAGTGATTTGATTGGCTGTATCGGGCGATGAATATGTCTTGACTGCTGAGCGCACGTCGTGGGAGACTTGCCACAATTCATCATCATCGGATGCAAGCTCATCAATGATCTCCCATGATTCCTCGGCGCTTTTGTCGCGCAATCTGCCCCCGGCGGCTCGATCGATGGCACGCTTGGTGTGGTAATCAACATGGTCATAGAAGATTTGGATTTGAAGCCAGAGATTTATGCCATGATGAGGGACTTTTTGGAGTAAGTCCTTGAATCGAATCCATGCCCCGTAGAGGGTTTCGCCTCGACATTGTTCAAACATCAAGATATCCTTCCTTAGCTTGGTAGTTCTTCCCGGTGGGAAAAACTGAGCAAGGAAACGAGTGGTGAGATCATCCCAAGAGGTGATGGATCCTGCGGGTTGACGTTCTAGCCATTGACTAGCTTGGTCCCGCAGAGAGAATTGGAAGAGACGCAATCGGGTCGTCTCTCGAGTGGCAACATCAAGGTCTATAGAATCAACGATTTTAAGAAAGTCCTTGAGGTGTTGATTAGGATCTTCAGAACGAAGTCCATGGAATGCGCATCCGCTTTGCACCAACCGGATGGTGTCGGATCGCAAGGGTGTGACATTGGCTCCTTGAGTGAGCTCAATGGTGTTTCGATAGCCATGGTGGCTAGGACGGGAGTACTCTCCTAAAGTACGGGCTCTAGGAGGTGGTGGTTGTTGTGGTGGTGGGTTGTTGGGATTAAGGATATTACCATCTTCCATGATGTCCAATGGTAATGGTTACGAACAAAGAAACGAAGAAAATAGATAGACTAAAGAAAACCTAGAAAAAGAAAATAAAAATCTCACTAGAAAGGAATCTAGTGAGTAGACCTATAAAATAAAAATTCAACCTAAACAATAACTATTCCCCGGCAGCGGCGCCAAAAACTTGATGTGTGGTTTTGCAACCTTACAACAGGTTTTACCTCTCGAGGGATCTCAAGAGGCTTACAACCCCACCAGGCAGTGTACCTGACCGATGTAGTATAGTGTAGTGGTAAGTACGGGGGATTGATCGTTCTCTACAGGGAATAGTGTTCGTTAGGTATGAAAGACTACTCTAATAGGTCTAAGGGTTGAGGAAGATTCTTTTTTTATGTTTTTATATTTTTATGAAAGCAAGTAAAATCTCGGGTTTGAAAGAGTGGGCGGAATTAGTTGCTAGTCAACTAACCCAAATAACTACAAATGCAAATAAAATAAATAACTGAAAATAAAAAGTTTGGTGAAAACTTATGTGTAGAGAAATGTGTTTACTTAGATTTCCTTACTCCCTAACTATCTTTTACCAGTTGATTAGTGTGTATTAGTCGCGTGGATGACGGGTGTATTCCTTAATACCAATCGTGGGGTGGCGTACGTACTTCCCCAACTCTACAAGCTCCTACTTCACTCCTATGTCGAGCCGGCTAGGAAGCTCCTAACATGGGATCACTAGAATTCGCTTGTGCATTAAATACAACCATAAAAACCTTTAGTACGCATTTGGTTCATGTTTCTTAAGACGTTCAAGCAAGTTACCGAATAGGAAGTTAGCCAGTTTTCTTAAGCCTAACATAGATAAACAATCATCCAATACAACTAATAACACACTAATAACCAATAATCAATAGCTAGGTTTCATTAGATCTAAGCAAACACAAGATAAATCTAGCCTAACATGTTAAACAAAAGACAAGAACAAGATAAAATCAAACAACACATAGACATATTGAATGATTAATTGACAACTTATCTTTCAATGTAACATGGAAGATCTCAAGGCAAAAAGCCTTGAAAAAGATGCTAAAATCGTCTTAGGGTTTTCTCCCAAAAATTCCACACTAAGTTCCACACTTATGACAAAGAATTGCAAAACTATATATAGATTTTTACATCTGACGGCGTCACGTTATGGAGTGTGACGCCGTCACCTCGCCGCTTCTAGGGTTCCCGGATGGCCTTCTTGACGCCGTCCCTCTTTAGCTCTCCAAAATCCGTTCTGTCTTATCAAGACTTGACGCCGTCAGACCTTGAACGTGACGCCGTCCCTCTTTGAATTAAGCCGTGACGCCCTTGATCAGGTTAAAGCGTGACGCCGTCAGAATTCACATGCAATTTTCACTGGCTTATCATGAGTAAATTTCACATCCACCTTTTCTTGCCAAGCCATGACGCCGTCCAGAGTAAAATCTGACGCCGTCAAAGGTAACTTTTAGCCGATTTTTGAGACTTTGTCGTTTTCTTCACTTTTATGCTCCAAAAACGTCCAAAATGCCTCCTTTTCCAGATTTCTCCTCAAAAGTACCTAAAATGACAAAAGGAACGATTTAGGGCAATATTTGATCAAATAAATACGATTTAGGGCTTAAATGACCCCTTAAAAGCGGTACACTTTTCGTTTCATCAATGAACCTCTTGATGGAAGTAAACAACAAAGTAACCAATGAATCTTTGGAAAAACCTAGGAAACTTACAATAGGTCAATTTGTAACTCAACAGAAGCTCTAGGAACTTATGTAGCAACCCGAGCCCCTACTTTTGGAAAATATACCTAACCTTTCACTTATCCTTCGAGGATACTAGTAGTCTACCTTAATACCCCCTTTATGAAACAATGAACTGCGATAAGTATTTTACAAAACGTATATATAAATTGATGCGATATTTTGGAAAGCGTTATTTGAGGAAAGACTATTTTAGATACGTTACTTTGTGGACGCTATTTGACATAGCTATTCTAACATACCATTTCGAATACTATTTTGGACGGTCAACTCTAGTTACACTACCTTGAAGATGTGACACATTGGTATAATGTTTTAGGAACTGTTTTGGATACACTAGTTGGAACACACCATTTTGAGAAATGTTATTTTGGAAGTGTTATTTTGGAAACACTATTCAGGAATACTATTCGAAAGCCCTTTTTGGAAAACATTATCACTCTAGTATTACCTTAGACCATTAGGTCACATATCACGTATTCCCCTGCCCCTCAACTTGTAAGAAAGCTCGAGTACACCGTAATACAAGCTGATGAGTCGGGCGACACCATTAGCTGCTTTAGGAAGTAATCTCTCAATTGAAATGGACTCCTTAATGGTTTAGTCGAACGAATTAGACTTAGAAGACTGTAAAGGAATAATAGTACTCATGAGAAAACATTAACCGTAAGTGGTAAGTAAAATTGCCTGTATTAACCATGATAACGAGGTTCGCCCTAGTATTCGTGTTTTGGAATTGATACTGGTTTAGATAACTCAAATTCTGTTAATTAAGATTTTTTTCACACCATGGATCATAAACCATTTACCTCGAAAGATCATTAACCATTTCACACCTTTACACTTTAACCAGGGATCCACACCACTTACCTTTTACCACCCACTCTATTATACCTATATTACTATATATATAATTTCCCGTTTAATACTACATCGTTTCTGTTACGTCATCTGACGTCACTCAGTGGGAGCCCAACCCGTTTCTTTGGGAGCCCAACCAGCCCAAACCACCATTCTTTTGATATTCTAAAGATAAGTATTGCAGTCGCTAGAGATTTCCAGAACACACACCACCATAGCAGTCATCTTGCTCCCGGTTTTTCAAATCAACCAATAAGTTCACCTATTTGATGTATGTAACCATGAAATCTTTGGACTTCAGAAGCTCAGAACAAGAAGGTTGATGCGTGGTTTTGCGACCTTACAACAGGTTTTACCTCTCGAGGGATCTCAAGAGGCTTGCAATCCCCACCAGGCAGTGTACCTGATCGATGTAGTATAGTGAAGTGGCAAGTACCGGGGGATTGATCGTTCTCTAGGGGAATAGTGTCGTTAGGATTGAAAAACTACTCTAATAGGTCTAAGGGTGAGAGAAGATTCTTTTTTGTATTTTTATAATTTTATGAAAGCAAGTAAAATCTCGGGTTTGAAGGAGTGGGCGGAATTAGTTGCTAGTCAACTAACCCAAATAACTACAAATGCAAATAAAATAAAATAACTGAAAATGAAAAGGTTGTGGAACTTATATGGAGAGAAATGTGTTTACTTAGATTTCCTTACTCCCTAACTATCTTTTACCGGTTGATTAGTGTGTATTAATTGCGTGGATGACGGGTGTGTTGATCCTAGTTGAGCTTCACGATCTTATTGATTACTTTAGATAAATCTAAGATAATCAATAAGATCGTGAAGCTCAACTGGGATCAACAAGTGGTATCAGAGCTTGTGATCTAGAAACTGGTACCAAGAAGAATTTCTGAATAAAAGATCTGCTAATCATCAAATTTAGCAATGGATTCCGATTCAACACACATGGTCACTGCTTCAAGAGTTCCTATGCTCAAGACTGGAGAGTATGAGATCTGGAAGATGAGGATGCAACAATACATGCGAATGGTTGATTACTCACTTTGGGATGTTGTTCTTGAAGGCGACAAGGTGCAAACCAAGACTGCTACTGGATCAGTCTTGACTCTCAAGACAAGTGAGGAGAAAGCACAAAGAAGATTGGAGGTTAAGGCTCACAGTATTCTCATGATGGGAATACCTAATGATTATCAATTGAGTTTTAATCATCTTGAGTCTGCTAAGGAGTTGTGGGAAGCAATTGAACTTCGATTTGGTGGGAATGAGGCTACCAAGAAATCAAGAAAGAATCTACTGAAGCACCAGTTTGAGACTTTTTCTGCTTTGGGTTCTGAGAACATTGAGGGAACCTATGATCGACTTCATAAGTTAACCAGTCAAATGGCTCTTTTGAAGATTGAGCCATCTCAAGAAGATGTTAATCTAAAGTTTCTGAGAAGTCTATCTTCTGAATGGAACACTCATACAGTGGTTTGGAGGCACAAGGAAGATTTTGATACTATGACATTGGACGATCTGTACAACAACTTGAAGGTTTATGAATCTGAAGTGAAAGGATTGTCAAGTTCATCTTCTACCATAAATAATCTTGCTTTTGTTTCCTCAAACAGCAAGAATACTGGTAGACATCAAGAACAGCACTCTGCTGGTGGTGCTTTTACTCCTGCTGTTGGTTCCCATGTCTCTGCTGCTGACTCTGCTAACACCAACACCATCAGTGATGCTGCAATTTGTGCTTATTTGGCTGAACTTACTACAAGTACTTCAGTCATGCCTCAAGATCTGGATGAACTTGATCCTGATGATGTTGAGGAGATTGATATGCAATGGCAGTTTGCTATGTTGACAATGAGGGCAAGAAGGTTTCTTAAACGAACTGGAAAAGAGATGAAGTTCAGAAGGAACAAGAGTGTGGGATTTGACAAGTCAAAGGCTGAATGTTTTAACTGCAGAAAGAAGGGACACTTTGCAAGAGAATGCAAAGCACCAAAAAGAAGCAATGAGAATTTCAAGAAGTCTGCTGATGAAGAGCCAAATTCTACTACTGCTATGGTATCATGTGATGGGTTAGGTGATTTTGATTGGAGTGATCTTGCTGAGGATGGTCCAAATTGTGCATTGATAGCTGAAGAAGATCCTGAAGTACAGCATTTTGCTCTCATGGCCTATTCTTCTTCTGGATCAGACTCTGAGGTATCAAATGATTCAACTTGTTCTTTTAAATCATGTTCTGATAAAATTGAGATGCTTAAGTCTAGCTATGGAAACCTTAAGAAGGAAAATGATACAATTAAGCTAGATAATCTTAGTTATGCATATGGTTTAAAGAACTTAGAAGAGAAACTAGAATTTTATAAAAAGGCTGAAATTGAATACCTTGATCAGATCACTATCCTAAAAAATGAGATTATCTTAAAAAATGATGAGATTAAGGTTCTTATGGAAAAAGTAGGAGAGGCTGAACAAGCTAGAGACTTAGCTAAGAGTGAGTCTGAAAAACACATTGTTAGGGTGGAAAAACAACAATTTGCCACTGACATTCTTAGTAAACCATTAGGAAGACACTTTAATGGTATAGGATATAATGCTGTAGCTCACCCTACAAAGCTTAGTGCCAATGCCCCTCCTACTAGGACATTGACTTTCATATCTGAGTCTGGAGCCACACCTGTAGGTGAAACTAGTAAACCTGTAGATGAAACTAGTGAAAAAGAAAAAGAGTCACCTAAGGTTGAGGTAAAGAAGTATGAACAAGCACCCCTTATTGAAGATTGGGTGTCTGACAGTGATGATGATGAAGTAGAATCTGATTCAACCTCTAAGAACAAAAAGGAAGAAATTCCTACTGTTGTTGAATCAAAAGTACCTAGGGCTAAAAGGGTTGATTTTGTTAAGCCTAGGTTTGGTAAAGGTATCTCTAGGAAGATGGCTGAGTATGATAACACACCTAGAGTATATCCTAAAAGAACAAATAACTTGCCTAGGGGAAACCAGAGAAATTGGAACAACCTAGTTTCACACAAATTAGGTACTGATTTTCAATTACTTAAGAAGGCATGTTATTGTTGTGGTAGTTTTGAACATCTGCAAGATGAGTGCTATAAGAAACCAGCTTGGAACCAATACACTAGGGTGAACCATAGAAACTTTGTTAGAAAGACTCACCCTCACCCCAAAAGAAACATGGTTCCCAAGGAAGTTCTGATGAGAGATGGTACTTCTAGAGTTATCTCTCCTATTGCACCAAAAAGGCCCATAAAGAAGGAAATAGTCAACTCTGCTGATAAGGCAAACTCTGCTGTTAAGGCAGACTCTGCTGTTTTGCCTAAAGTTGTTACTGATACTGTTGTGGGCAATCATTTTTATGCTGTTAAAGCCTCAGCTTGCTGGGTCTGGAAACCAAAAATTAAAGTTTTAGATCATGTTGACAGACACAGCAGTGCACCAATGCAGTTGAAGAAATTTGACTACTTTGATGCACAAGGTAGATCCAAGTCAGTAATGGCTTGGGTCCCTAAGAGAAACTAATTCTCTTACTTTTTGTGCAGGGCAATCTACAAAAGGAGCTAAAGGATAAATGCATTTTTGATAGTGGATGCTCTTCACACATGACTGGAGACCAGAGCAATTTGGAGAATTTTGAAGCTTTGGATGGTGGATATGTTGCTTTTGGGAATGACCCCAAAGGAGGAAAAATTGTTGGAAAAGGCATAATCAGAACTGGAAAATTGGATTTTGAGAAAGTGTATTTGGTGAATGGTTTAAAGTTCAATCTTTTTAGTGTCTCACAAATGTGTGACAGAAAGAATTTTGTTCTTTTTACAGACACTGAATGTCTTGTCTTATCTCCCGACTTTAAGATACCTGATGACAAATTAGTACTTCTTAAAGTCCCTAGAAATGACAACATATACAGTGTGGACATAAAGAACATTATTCCCAAAAGAGATTTAACTTGTCTGTTTGCCAAAGCCACTATTGATGAATCCAAACTATGGCACAGAAGGCTTGGACATCTGAACTACAAGGCTATCAACAAGTTGGTGAAAGGAAACTTGGTCAGAGGATTACCTTCAAAGATTTTTGAGAATCCTGAAGTATGTGTTGCTTGTCAAATGGGAAAGCAGCATAGAGCATCTTGTAAGTCCAAATTGGTGAATTCTATAACTGAACCTTTGTTTATGTTACACATGGACTTATTTGGACCTACTTATGTGCATAGTTTGAACAAAAAGATGTATGGCTTAGTGGTTACTGATGATTTTAGTAGGTTCACTTGGGTATTCTTCCTAGCTACTAAGAATGAGACTTCTGGTATTCTTAAGGCTTTTATTACTAGGATAGAAAACCTATTTAATCACAAGGTTAAGATCATCAGATGTGACAATGGAACTGAGTTTAAGAATCATGTAATGAATCAGTTCTGTGAGGAAAAGGGTATAACTAGACAATTTAGTGTGGCTAGAACTCCTCAGCAAAATGGTGTGGCTGAGAGGAGAAATAGAACATTAATTGAAGCTGCTAGGACTATGTTGTCAGAATCTAAGTTACCCACTATCTTTTGGGCTGAAGCAGTCAACACTGCTTGTTATGTGCAAAATAGAACTAAGATAGTTAAACCTCACAATAAGACCCCTTATGAGTTATTGCATGGTAGGAAACCACTGATTGATTTCTTTAGACCATTTGGGTGTCCTGTCACTATCTTAAACACCATTGACCACTTAGGCAAGTTTAGTGAGAAAGCAGACATAGGTTACTTTGTTGGATACTCTACTGAAAGTAAGGCTTTTAGAGTTTTCAATCAAAGGACTGGGCATGTGGTGGAAAATTTGCATGTTAGAATTAGAGAAACCACACCTAATGTTGAAGGAAAAGGTCCTGAGTGGATGTTTGATATTGATTCCTTAACCAAGAGTATGAATTATCAACCAGTCATTGCAAGTACTTGATTGCGTGGTTTTGTAACCTTACAACAGGTTTTACCTCTCGAGGGATCTCAAGAGGCTTACAACCCCACCAGGCAGTGTACCTGACCGATGTAGTATAGTGTAGTGGTAAGTACGGGGGATTGATCGTTCTCCACAGGGAATAGTGTTCGTTAGGTGTGAAAGGCTACTCTAATTAGGTCTAAGGGTTGAGGAAGATTCTTTTTGTATTTTTATAGTTTTTATGAAAGCAAGTAAAATCTCGGGTTTGAAGGAGTGGGCGGAATTAGTTGCTAGTCAACTAACCCAAATTACTACAAATGCAATAAAATAAATAACAAAAAAAATGAAAATGTGGTGAGAAACTTATGTGTAGAGAAATGTGTTTACTTAGATTTCCTTACTCCCTAACTATCTTTTACCGGTTAATTAGTGTGTATTAGTTGCGTGGATGACGGGTGTATTCCTTAATACCATTCGTGGGGTGGCGTACTTACTTCCCCAAACTCTACAAGCTCCTACTTCACTCCTATGTCGAGCCGGCTAGGAAGCTCCTAACATGGGATCACTAGAATTCGCTTGTGCATTAAATACAACCATAAAAACCTTTAGTACGCGTTTGGTTCATGTTTCTTAAGACGTTCAAGCAAGTTACCGAATAGGAAGTTAGCCAGTTTTCTTAAGCCTAACATAGATAAACAATCATCCAATACAACTAACAACACACTAACAACCAATAATCAATAGCTAGGTTTCATTAGATCTAAGCAAACACAAGATAAAATTAGCCTAACATGTTAAACAAAAGACAAGCATAAGATAGAATCAAACAACACATAGACATATTGAATGATTAATTGATAACTTATCTTTCAATGAAACATGGAAGATCTCAAGGCAAGAAGCCCTGAAAAAGTAGCTAAAATCGTCTTAGGGTTTTATCCCAAAATTCCACACACTAAGCTCTCTCTTCATGACAAAAAATTAGAAAACTATATATAGATTTTTGGATCTGACGGCGTCACATTATGCATTGTGACGCCGTCACCTCGCCGCTTTTAGGGTTCCCGGGTGACCTTCTTGACGCCGTCCCTCTTTAGCTCTTCAAAAATCCATTCTGGCCTATCAAGGCTTGACGCCGTCGGATCATGAACGTGACGCCGTCCCCTTATGATTTAAGCCGTGACGCCCTTGATTTAGTTAAAGCGTGACGCCGTCAGAATTCTCATGCTAACTCACTGGCCCGTCATGAGTAAATTTCACATCCAACTTTTCTTGCCAAGGCATGACGCCGTCCCATGTTAATTGTGACGCCGTCAAGAGTAACTTTCAGCCGATTCTTGAGACTTTGCCGTTTTCTTCACTTTAATGCTCCAAAAACGTCCAAAATGCCTCCTTTTCCAGATTTCTCCTCAAAAGTACCTAAAATGACAAAAGGAACGATTTAGGGCAATATTTGATCAAATAAATACGATTTCGGGCTTAAATGACCCCTTAAAAGCGGTACACTTTTCGCCTCATCAAATACCCTTACACTTGATATTTGCTTGTCCTCAAGCAAATGCGCTTTTATTCTAATCAAAATACAAGTTAGGGGTCATTTAATGCAAACATAAAAGTAATTACAACAAATATTCGTTCCACTTTAGTCATAATAAGCACGGAGATTACACACTAGCACCTCACAAGTAGTGTTTAGATACTCACATCTCTCAAGTGTCATCAAAATAAATCTCATAAATGAAAACGGATAATATCTCTCACTACCTGTCATAGCAAATAGATTACCATAGGCTTGGGAAAGGATCGAAAACCTCCTCCACTAGGCGTAAGTATCTAAGATAAACTATCAAAGAGGGCTTTTACATGGGTTATAACGTTAGGTGTAGGGAAAAGGAAAACACGGTTTTGTTGGATAAGGGATATTTTACTGGTGGCGAGTTAAAGATCTTGATCAATTACATGTACTATACAATGTTGCTAAGCCAAGACTCGACTCAATCTTAAGCTAGAAACAAAATAACAAAATAACAAAAACATAAAATGAAACGGGATGGTAGTCCGTATGTTTTTTCTACTTTTCTTTTTCTCATTTTTTTTTTTGTATTTTTCTTGATTTTTTTTTTGATTTTTTTTTTTTTTTTTTTTTTTTTTTTTTTTTTTTTTTTTGACATACATTCTTGCCCTACCATCCAAAATAATACATCATAGGGGCGTTGCATTCCCCTTACACTTGAATTTTTATATAACTTTACAAATACTAATCTAATGACTCGAATTAAGATAATTGAAAAACTTGGAGTACTTTTAAAACATTTAGCACATATGGGGGTAATAAATGATGTTCTTCCCCATTACTCCATCATACTAGTACTTTACCCATGAGTCCCAATCGTCCCAAAACAATATGTACAAGGATATGACTCGACTTAGCAACCATGTAATCAATTAGATAATTAACTTGGGTTTAAACAAATGTTGTCACAATAATGCACTAAAGATGAGTGCATACAAGGTAGGCTAAGGCGATTTGGGTGTACATTTAAGTGGGGTGTAAACAAATTCTTCCTTTAAGTAAAATGCTTAAAGGTCGAAACGAAAAGATAGGCTCTGAGGGGTGTACTAGGGGTATCGTGTACTAAAAATGAGTACAACGCAAAGGGAGTGGGAGAATTACTTGACCAATGTAGCCAATGTAATTATAACAAAAACACAGGTGTAAAACAATGGGTTAATCCTAATGCCTCTTATCATGTAGTAAATCTAACTACATGAATGTAGTCTCACTTGTGGCCTTGGAATGGTCCTAACGCAAGTTCTAGAATCTAAGTGCTACCGGTACACACATCATAGCATAAATGCTTTTCCTACCAATTCTAGGGGCGAACCTCACATATTTGGGGTGGAAAATTTTTTAGTGGTACGGTTTTTGTGCTAGTCATATAACTCCTATCCATGAGACGCTTATTAAGATCAAAGTTTCACTCCTATATGTTGTAAAAAATTTTAAATTTGGCACTAAAATTACCCTAATCAAGTATTTCTCTCAGTTTTATTACACATCTATTATTAAACAAACAAAAATCAAGCGCAATTGTATTCTCTAAAATCGTACTTTTACCCTCCCCTTACACTTAAGATGAACATTGTCCCCAATGTTCAAATAACAAGATGTAAAAGCATAAAGTAAAAGAATGAAATCAAATACTCCCCTGATTCTCTCGGTGGATAATGAAATCACACGGTTAAATCTTCCTCCAAAGAGAATGTTGAAGCTCCATGACTAATGCATCGCCATAAGCTTGATTCCATAAACATCTCCTTGTCCAAAATAACCTGTTAAACCTGAGAAAACAAACACGAAAACCTGCATAACATCGGCGGGAAAAATCTATATATAAGGATATAATGCTTGTGGAATGATAATTTTGCAGATTCCTGGAGATTATAAGTTGGAGATTTTAATAAAAACTTTTTATGAAAACAAAACTTTCAAAAATTTATGGAAATTAAATCTGACGCCGTCAGGTTATAACCCCTGACGCCGTCAGAAATGACCTGACAAAAATTTTCATTTTAAGTTTCCGGAAAATTTCTGGAAAAACCTTTACCTTACTTCCTGGAAATCCTGCAAAACATCATTATGACTCGATACAAGCATTTGACTCAAACAAACACTAATATGTATGCTAATTTATTATTATTACGATTCATGTTCATATGTGTTCTAATAAACCGATTTAGATTTCCCTTACACTTATCTTTTGCAAAATACCTTTATATGTAGTTAAGACGAAGTTAAAAACAAAATAAAGCATTTTCACAATTTAGTTTTGAACATGAATCAATAATAATAAAAATTAAACACACATACGGAAAATAAAATCAAACAAACAAACAAATAAGCACACAAAGCAAATAAAACAAATAAAGCTTGGGTTGCCTCCCAAGAAGCGCTTTTCTTTATTAACGAGTCTTGTAGCTAGACTCAAAGTCACGCTACCCTATGTAAGTGAGCTCGTCATCAAGGACGTCTTTAGGGTTAAGCTTGGATTGAAGTTTCCTATTGGTTCGCTTAGTACGATATGTCTTTTCAAACTTCTCTCCATCCGGGTCATACAATGTCATCTTAATATGCCATGACCCATCTCCATCTTTGGGTGGTTTATCCCAATTCCACTTATGATCATCTTCTATCAACTTCGAGGGACTCCTAGTTAGGAATCTATCTTGACCTAATAAACCCGGTTTAAACCCATAATGTTTCTTATGATCAATCATGAATGGGTGATGTAAGTATGTAAGGTCATGGTTCACTCCTATATTAGCTTCCACTCCACATGGCCTAAAGTCTACTACCTTAATCTTAACATTACCCGGACTACATGGTTTGATGGGTGGATCGGGACCTTTTTCAATTCCTAAATTCACATCTAAAGATGGAAGATTAGGTAACGGTTTTGGTTGAGGCTCCGGTTCATCAAAACTAGGAACTTCCATAGAACTAAAAGAAAGGTTATGACTACAAGTATTCAAACATACTTCTTCTAGTTGTGTTTGGTACAAGGGCTCTACCTCTATTGGGGTTCCTATAGTCTTCTCAACTTCTTCCGGGTAAGTCACGGGCGGTGTGTGTGCCTCAATTGATGGTAGGACTTGTGGGGTACTTGGTGGGCTTATGTTACTTACCTCATCATTCCTTGTGTCAAGATCACCTATATCCTCATCATAGGTTTTGGTAGAATCTAACCCTAACATTTTCCCTAGTATCTCAAGTGCTTCTCTAGGCATCTCAACTTCTATATCCGAATCATAAGGATCATCCTCAATATTCTGACTGCTATATTCAAATTGCCCAAAAGATTCATCATGTGTTTCTTGAGATTCATCGACATCGATCATAAAACCTAGGTCTTTTTGATCAATGTGATCATGTTCGGCTAAATCCTCCGTCACATCAAGGTCACCTATGTGTTTGTTTTGTACTATGGCATTACATGACAACCACTTAGGTATCTCAACACTAATGTATTCATCCCCAAACAAACTTGTTTCATGATCCAGGAAATTTATATTCAATTGACTTGTACTAACGTTTGTTGGGTTGTCTACCCTATAATAATATTGGGCACAATCTTCTATGGCATCCCATGCTTCTTCAGCACTTAATTCCCTAAAGTCCCCATTGGCAAAATCCTCAATGCGCATTTGGTCATATTGGCCAACACGATAGTAAAAGGTTCGGGTTAGGGATGCTAAAGCGAAACTATGATGAGGGAATTTTCGGAGTAAATTTCTAAAACGAGTCCATGCATCATATATGGGTTCATCTCGATATTGTTTGAAATTCGAGATGTCAATAGGGTAGAATGGCCTTTGTGGTTGGTGGTATGGTGGATTCGCGTACTCCATAATGGTGAACGGAAGAGTCAATGGAAATTACGAACAAACACACAAAGAAAAAGATAGACTAAAGAAAACCTAGAAAAATAAAATAAAAATCTCACTAGAAAGGAATCTAGTGAGTAGACCTATAAAGTAAAAAATTCAACCTAAACAATAACTATTCCCCGGCAGCGGCGCCAAAAACTTGATTGCGTGGTTTTGTAACCTTACAACAGGTTTTACCTCTCGAGGGATCTCAAGAGGCTTACAACCCCACCAGGCAGTGTACCTGACCGATGTAGTATAGTGTAGTGGTAAGTACGGGGGATTGATCGTTCTCCACAGGGAATAGTGTTCGTTAGGTGTGAAAGGCTACTCTAATTAGGTCTAAGGGTTGAGGAAGATTCTTTTTGTATTTTTATAGTTTTTATGAAAGCAAGTAAAATCTCGGGTTTGAAGGAGTGGGCGGAATTAGTTGCTAGTCAACTAACCCAAATTACTACAAATGCAATAAAATAAATAACAAAAAAAATGAAAATGTGGTGAGAAACTTATGTGTAGAGAAATGTGTTTACTTAGATTTCCTTACTCCCTAACTATCTTTTACCGGTTAATTAGTGTGTATTAGTTGCGTGGATGACGGGTGTATTCCTTAATACCATTCGTGGGGTGGCGTACTTACTTCCCCAAACTCTACAAGCTCCTACTTCACTCCTATGTCGAGCCGGCTAGGAAGCTCCTAACATGGGATCACTAGAATTCGCTTGTGCATTAAATACAACCATAAAAACCTTTAGTACGCGTTTGGTTCATGTTTCTTAAGACGTTCAAGCAAGTTACCGAATAGGAAGTTAGCCAGTTTTCTTAAGCCTAACATAGATAAACAATCATCCAATACAACTAACAACACACTAACAACCAATAATCAATAGCTAGGTTTCATTAGATCTAAGCAAACACAAGATAAAATTAGCCTAACATGTTAAACAAAAGACAAGCATAAGATAGAATCAAACAACACATAGACATATTGAATGATTAATTGATAACTTATCTTTCAATGAAACATGGAAGATCTCAAGGCAAGAAGCCCTGAAAAAGTAGCTAAAATCGTCTTAGGGTTTTATCCCAAAATTCCACACACTAAGCTCTCTCTTCATGACAAAAAATTAGAAAACTATATATAGATTTTTGGATCTGACGGCGTCACATTATGCATTGTGACGCCGTCACCTCGCCGCTTTTAGGGTTCCCGGGTGACCTTCTTGACGCCGTCCCTCTTTAGCTCTTCAAAAATCCATTCTGGCCTATCAAGGCTTGACGCCGTCGGATCATGAACGTGACGCCGTCCCCTTATGATTTAAGCCGTGACGCCCTTGATTTAGTTAAAGCGTGACGCCGTCAGAATTCTCATGCTAACTCACTGGCCCGTCATGAGTAAATTTCACATCCAACTTTTCTTGCCAAGGCATGACGCCGTCCCATGTTAATTGTGACGCCGTCAAGAGTAACTTTCAGCCGATTCTTGAGACTTTGCCGTTTTCTTCACTTTAATGCTCCAAAAACGTCCAAAATGCCTCCTTTTCCAGATTTCTCCTCAAAAGTACCTAAAATGACAAAAGGAACGATTTAGGGCAATATTTGATCAAATAAATACGATTTCGGGCTTAAATGACCCCTTAAAAGCGGTACACTTTTCGCCTCATCAGTACTACTAACATGTCTGCAGGTACACAAACTAACCCCAATGCAGGTACACAAGCAAAGAAGGATGAAACTGCAGAGGAGTTTGTTTTGATTGAAAGAAGCAAGTTTGATCAGTATTTCACACCAACAGATAAAGAGGGAAAAAGTTCAGATGATGCTGCTGTTCATAAGGAAGTTCCAAAGGTTACTGAAGAAGGTGATGATGAACCTTCTCATGATGTCAAGAATGATGATAAGGAATGGAATACAGAGTCAGATGTTGCTGGGCAACAAGGAAATAAACATAGCAGCAGTTCTCTCAACTCTGCTGCCAAGCCAAAGCACTCTGCTGATAAGCCAAAGCACTCTGCTGTTAGGCCGAAACACTCTGCTGTTAGGTTTGGTAACTCTGCTGCTATGAACAAGGACTCTGCTGCTGTTAATGATGATGATTCTGCTGATGAGATGCCTGAATTAGAAGAAGTATATGTGGATACTGATGATGAAGTTGTTGATGTTTTTAGTGCTGAAGCTGATTTATCAAACTTGGAGACTGACATACCTGTTAGTCCCACACCAACAACAAGAATCCACAGGAATCATCCAAAGGAGCAAATAATTGGTGATGTTCACTCTGCTGTTCAGACTAGAAGTAAATCAAAAGGGTTGAGTGATTTGCTTGATCAGGGATTGTTTGCCCAAACACTTAAGAAGAGAAATAGCCACAAGGATTTACAGAATTGCATGTTTGCCTGTTTCTTATCTCAAGAAGAACCCAAGACCATTCACAAGGCTTTGAAAGATGAAAGTTGGGTTGAAGCTATGCAAGAGGAGTTGCTGCAGTTCAAGCTTCAGGAGGTCTGGACATTAGTTGATTTGCCTAATGGAAAAAGGGCAATTGGTACAAAATGGGTGTTCAGATGTAAAAGAGATGAAAGAGGTATTGTCATCAGAAACAAGGCTAGATTGGTGGCTCAGGGATACACTCAGGAAGAAGGGATAGACTATGATGAGGTATTTGCCCCAGTTGCAAGACTTGAAGCTATCAGACTTTTCTTGGCATATGCCTCATACAAGAATTTTCCTGTGTATCAAATGGATGTGAAAAGTGCTTTCTTGTATGGAAAGATACCTGAAGAGGTTTATGTGATGCAACCATCTGGGTTTGAAGATCCTAAGTATCCTGATAGGGTCTACAAGGTGAAGAAAGCACTGTATGGACTACATCAAGCTCCTAGAGCTTGGTATGACACCTTATCTCAGTATTTGTTGAATAATGGTTTTCACAGAGGAACCATTGATAAAACATTGTTCATTAAGAAAGACAAAAAGGATATTCTACTTGTTCAGGTTTATGTAGATGATATCATTTTTGGGTCTACAAATAAGGTGTTATGTGAAGGATTTGAGAAGTTAATGCACAGCAGGTTTGAGATGAGTTCAATGGGAGAACTGACTTTCTTTTTAGGACTACAGGTTAGGCAGAAGTCAGATGGGATTTTTATTAGCCAAGACAAGTATGTGGCTGATATGTTGAAGAAATTTGGTTTCAAAGATGTGAAGGCAGCCAAGACACCAATGGATAAAAATAAACCTTTGCTCAAGGATGAAGATGGAGTAGAGGTTGATGTGCATCTATACAAATCAATGATTGGCTCATTGATGTATCTGACTGCTTCAAGGCCAGATATCATGTTTTCTGTGTGTGCTTGTGATAGATTCCAAGTATCCCCAAAAGTTTCACACTTGGAAGTAGTCAAAAGAATTTTTAGGTACCTAAAGGGTCAACCAAAATTGGGTCTTTGGTATCCTAATAATTCACCATTTGACTTGATAGCATACTCAGATAGTGACTATGCTGGAGCTACTATGGATAGAAAATCAACTACAGGAGGCTGTCAGTATCTTGGTCATAGGCTAATCTCTTGGCAATGTAAGAAACAAACAGTGGTAGCTAACTCAACAACAGAAGCAGAATATGTTGCTGCTTCTAGCTGCTGTGGACAAGTGCTCTGGATTCAGAACCAATTGCTGGATTATGGGTACAATTTCATGAACACAAAAATTTTCATTGACAACAACAGCACAATGTGTATTATCAAAAATCCTGTTTTTCATTCTAAAACAAAACACATAGAGATAAGACATCATTTTATTAGAGATTGTTATGAGAAAAAGTTAATTCAAGTGGTTAAAATTCATACTGACAACAATGTTGCTGATTTACTTACCAAATGTTTTGACATAAGTAGATTTCAGTTTCTAGTTGCTAGTATTGGCATGATCAATCTTTAAATCTTTTAACTATCTTATCTCTGTATGTTTTTGTAAATTTTTGTAAGGATTTGTGCTGTTGATTAGTCATTATCTGATGTTTGATTAAAGTCTGCTGTTTAGTTGTTTATTATGCCTACTCTGCTGCTATTTTGGAATATTCTTGCTTGTGTTTGTTGTTTGCTACTAACCTTTTGCAGATACATATCCATACACAATCAAGTAAAACATAAACAGAGGAAGTTCATTGATTCAAAAGGCATAAGTACATCATACATTCATTCTGTTCAAAAGGAAAGATCAAAAGACATCAAGCTACAAAGATTCACAACCTAAATCTTAGCAAAGTCAGGCATGACCTTGCTACGAGGTCCCCTAGTGCCCATTGCTTCAAACACCCTTGGACAGGGGAGTGCAAGTACCACTGGACGTGGTGGTGGATCCTGCTGCTGACTGGTAGAGGGAGCTGCTTTCTTCTGCTGCTTCTTTTTCTTTGGAACTGGAGGTTTCTGCTCAACCGGACTTGGCTTTGGATGAGGCATGTGGACACTCTTTGCAAAGTCGGCTGCGGCTTTCTCCATTTGCTTCTGCAGTTCAGCGGTTATTGGATGTTTTGGAGGGATGATTTCCCAGGCCCCTTGGTAGTAGGTCATTGATTTCGGCCAACCTTGCTGTTTCCCAGGCCAATTTGCTGTTTCCTCATCGCTTGAATCTTCAAACGAAGATGGTGTTGATGGGAGTGGATCGGAGTATGAATCTTCCATGACTGCTTTTCCTTTTTGTTGTGATGTTGATGCACCCTTAGGAAAGTAACTAGCCCAACCTTGTGAGTCATCGGATGATGAATCTGAAGATATTTCGATGATTGGCGTTTTTGAAGAACTCATGATTTGCTGATTTTGAGTTAGGGTTTTGAATTGGGGATTTAATTTAGTGATTAAGGATTTATGGAGTTAAATGTGGGGTTGGTATGGTATTTAAGGAGGTGATTTTAAAGATTTTGGGAATGTTGACTTTAGGTCAACACTTTCATAACTCTGCTGATGAGTTTGAAAGTTGAAGGGTCAAATTGTAACTTTTGGCGCGCTCTTAAACCTAATTAGATAGAAACGGTATCTTTCACCAATTTGATCTAATTCCATTTTAATTGCTCAAGAATTACATTCGACTATCACCAAGAACATCAATTCATATCATTTCACCCAAAACCCCCAAATCAAATGGCTCGAAGAACGTTTCCGGAAGAACACAATCAGATAGCATTTCTCAGTAAGGTTACTGCAGCGGATGGATTTTATGAGGTTATGGATTTTCTGAGTTCGTCTAAGTTAAGGTATGCATTAACAGTTGCTCCTACCATTTACAAATCACATATGAAGCAATTTTGGTCAACTGTTAGGTTGGATGTGTTAGATGGTGAGGAACGATTGATAGGTAGTGTAGATGGGGAGGATATTGTAGTTAGTGAAACAATAATTAAGAGAAGTTTGCGCTTATCAGGCACCCCAACACCCTCTACTATTACCCCAGAAGTAGTTATGACTGATCTTGAGACTTTTGGATATGAGAGACCTGAGAATAGTGGAACATTTTTGAAAGGTCGTATGTGTCCCCATTGGAAGTTTTTACTGCATACTCTACAACACTGCTTGTTTCCCAAAATAGGTGGATGGAGTGAGTTTAATGCTTCTCAAGCAATGGCTTTAGTGTGTTTAGCCACAGGGCAGCCCTATGATTTTTCTTCTATGATATTTGAGGGGATGAAGAAGTTTATCAAGAAGAAGTTTTACTTGTACCCAAGGTTTCTACAACTTATAATAAACAGACAACTAAGGGAACCATTGAGGCATTTACAAGTTGAGCCCTGTAGTAGAATGGCCATCAAGATGTTTGCATTTTTAAAGAAGAATGGGAAAGGATTTTCTGGTGTTATTACTCCCTTAACTGAGCATATCTTGAATGTAGTGGCTGAAGTAAATGAGGATGAAGAAGCTGGAACACCCACAGCTTCCCATCACACATCCTCATCTACAAACTTAAATGAATCATCTTCCACTGAACCACAACCTACCCAATCACCTAGGAATTCACAAGAGGACATTGTGCTACCTCAGGCCAATGTTAGTATGGTAGCAGATGAGGCTGATACAGGTGTTGGAGGTATCATGATGGAAGAGGCTGGCACTACTGTTTCCAACTTAGTAGTTGAGCAGGACAGTGTCAACATAATTAAGACCTCAACCATGGCAACATCTTTTGTAGATGGTTCTCAGGAACCCAATACAACTGATGGTAACCCCCGCCAAATGGCTTCTATGGGGGGCTCAGATGTTCAACCTAGGGTTGAGACTAAGTTTGTGTCCCAAGATTCACCTCTCGGAGAAGGTAACACATCTCGAAGTGATGAGGATAGAAATGAACATATCGAATTGATGGACACTTATGTACATATTGACATTGCAAATGATACACCTCTCGGACCAGGTAACACAGGTCGAAGTGTTGATGCTAGTATTGAACATGACTCTGAGGATTTGACGGTTAAAACACCAGTACATAATGCCAATTCCAATGATCAACCTCTCGGGTCAGGTTACACAGACCGAAGTTGTGAGGATATCATGAAACAATTGAAAGAATTGACGGATAATTGTACAAAATTGTCAAAGGAGGTCCTTGGTCTTCGAAAGGAGTTAAAGACAGTCAAGGCTACTCAAGGTGCTGAAATAAGGAGACTTAAGCTAAGGGTTACACACCTTGAGGGGAGGCTAAAGAAGAGTTCCAAACCAAGTTTGGAAGAGGATGCTTCCAAACAGGGGAGGAATGATCAGGAGGCTGTAGTGAATGATCAGGATCAGGAAGGTGTAATGGGTGCAGGGGAGGTTGAAAAGGACTTTGTTGAAAATGTTGTTGATGAGAGTGGAAAGGTTGACTCTGCTGATGCAAACAACTCTGCTGATGGGTTAAAGGTTTCTGCTGATGATACTGAGCAGAGTGCAGGTGTAAAGGACTCTGCTGAAGTAAAGGACTCTGCTGATTCAGATGATGAACAGATGACTTTAGCTCAGGTGTTGCTGAACATGAACAAAGAAGCTAAAACACCCACAACATCACAACAACAACCTGCTGCATCTGGTGAAAAGTTTGAAAGAATGAAAAAGTTGGCTGATGAACAAGCTCAAATTGCTCAGGATGAAGAATATGCTAGAAGAGTTGCAGCTGAAGAAGAAGGAAATCAGGTTGATCTTATGGAAAGCTCTACATTTAAAGAAGTTAGTCAAGAAGAATTTGATGAACAATTGCAGTATTTTGTTGACTCTGATATGATTGTTAGAGGAGAAGCTTTCATGATAACTAATGATGAGCAGCTAGATGGAAGTGAAAAGACAAAAGAGCTTGTTGATTTTATACTTAAAAAGAATGGATTAGCTAAGTGGGAGGAGTTGATTAAGAGGATTGAAGATGCACAGAAGCATGGTTACAAACAAAAGTCATCTTCAAGAAAAGCATTGGTTAATGACATGAAGTACTATTTAAAGAATGCAAGAGGCTATCAGATGAAGGATTTCAAAGGCAAGTCAGATCACTTAATTGAAAAGGAGTTTTATGAAACTTATGCTAAGTTAAATCCAAGAAAAGTTTCTGAGAAGAAGAGAAATCCAGAAGTTATGGGATCTGACAGTATGAAAGCATCTGGGAGTGGAAGTGTTTCAAAGCCCATAGAATCTGAAGTTGAAAAGGAGAAAGAAATTGCTGTTGAAGCTGAAGTTATGACTGAATCCTCTGCTGGTACAAAGAGATATAGGAGGACAGTAAAGCAGGTGGGTAGGAAGAAGAGAAGAACACAGTCAATAGTGATGAGTGATTCGGATAAAGAGGAGAAAGAGGATAGTGATTCAGGGAAAGAAGAAGTGACTGCAGATGATATGCAAGGAATTATGCATCTCACAGTTCATGAACCTCAAGAAGAGCCTGAGTTACTTAATGAAGTTCCTTTATCAGTAAAATATCCAATCATTTCTTATTCACATGAAGTTCTAAGTGATGGTCAAGTATGCTGGGTAATTAGGAGGTCAAATGGTTCAAGTGTGGGGTATATTAGTTTTTCTCAGATGGTGCACTACATGGATAGGGATGATATTACTCAACTCTGGAATCTTTATAAGAAGAATTATGGTGATACTCGACCAGAGGTGGTGTATGAGAGACTAAATTATTACTACTTGAAGAACATGTTTGAACCAGATGAGAGAAGTATTGAATGGAAGAAGTTACTGAGTTCCACAGTTCAGAAATGGTATTTATATCAATCTTGTGGGGTTCATGTCTTATCATGCATAGGTGTGACTGTGTATATGCTTGTGGAGAAGGATTATGTCATCAACAACAGTACATCTATTCTGTATCAAATGTTGCAGCCTGGTAAGTTGACATTACAAAGACCATTTGGTGCAGATAATCAAGCATTTGAACTGATTGAGAAATATAAAAAGTTGCTTGAATCAAAGGTTTCAAAACAGTAAAGTGTTTGGAAGCATCCTCCTGGTGGATAGTTGGATTTAAGGAAACTTGATGATTTTTGAAGAAAAATATCAAGTTTAGGGGAGGATTGTTGGGTCTAAAATGCTGCTGATTCGAGAAACATAACTCTGCTGGATAGTTATGTGACTCTGCTGATTAGTACAATAACTCTGCTGTTTTGATAACTCTGCTGCTAGCTCACGAAGACTCTGCTGCTAGAAGATTTACTCTGCTGCTTATTAGATATGTATAGTATGTTAAGGATAAGTATAGAAAAGATACGTATGAATATTTTTCTTGTATAGGAAGTCTTGTAAACCGACTAGGACTCCTTACGCTATAAAAGGAGGTTCTAGGGTTAGGGTTAGAGATCGATTATCTTAGCATACGTATTGTTTACACTTCAAGGTTTCTTGTAACCCTATTGCTATTCAGAGCAATCGTATTAATATATTGAAGTGTTGTTTGAGAATTCGTTTGTGTTTATTCTTCTTAAGATCAAGTATTAGTTTCCGCATAATATTTGATATACAACTTAAGATCAGTTTCTATACCAATTATCTTAGATTTATCTAAAGTAATCAATAATATCGTGAAGCTCAACTGGGATCAACAGGGTGTATTCCTTAATACCAATCGTGGGGTGGCGTACGTACTTCCCCAACTCTACAAGCTCCTACTTCACTCCTATGTCGAGCCGGCTAAGAAGCTCCTAACATGGGATCACTAGAATTCGCTCATGCATTAAATACAACCATAAAAACCTTAGTACGCATTGGTTCATGTTTCTTAAGACGTTCAAGCAAGTTACCGTATAGGAGGTTAGCCAGTTTTCTTAAGCCTAACATCGATAAACAATCATCCAATACAATTAATAACACACTAATAACCAATAATCAATAGTTAGGTTTCATTAGATCTAAGCAAACACAAGATAAATCTAGCCTAGCATGTTAATCAAAAGACAAGAACAAGATATAATCAAACAACACATAGACATATTGATTGATTAAGTGATTACTTATCTTCAATTAAACATGGGAGATCCAAGGGTATAAAAACCCTTAAAAATGGCAGAAATTCGTCTTAGGGTTTCTCCTCAAAAAGTTGCACACTAATGACTAAAAATTGCAAAACTATATATAGAACTTAGTGGCTGACGGCGTCACGTTATAGATCTTGACGCCGTCACCTCGCCGTGGCTAGGGTTCCCGGATGGCCTTCTTGACGCCATCCCTCTTTAATCCTCCAAAATCCTCCCTGGCTTATCAAGGCTTGACGCCGTCAGAATAAAGCTTGACGCCGTCTCTCTTTAACTTAAACCGTGATGGCCTTGATCACCTTAAAGGGTGACGCCGTCAGACTTTCCATTGCAAAACTCTCTGGCGCGTCACGTGTATTTTTCATATCCACCTCTTTTGCCAAGCCATGACGCCGTCAGGAGCAATCCTTGACGCCGTCACGTGTACTTTTCCAGCAGCTTTGGAGACTTTGTCGTTTTCTTCACTTTTATGCTCCAAAAACGTCCAAAATGCTTCCTTTTCCAGATTTCTTCTCCAAAGTACCTAAAATGACAAAAGGAACGATTTAGGGCAATATTTGATCAAATAAATACGATTTAGGGCTTAAATAACCCCCTAAAAGCGGTACACTTTTCGCTTCATCAAATACCCTTACACTTTGAGATTTGCTTGTCCTCAAGCAAATGCGCTTTATTCTAATCAAAATACAAGTTAGGGGTCATTTAATGCTAATATAAAAGTAATTACAACAAATAGTCTTTCCACTTTAATCATAATAAGCACGGAGATTACAAACTCGCACCTCACAAGTAGTGTTTAGATACTCACATCTCTCAGGTGTCATCAAAATAAATCTCATAAATGAAAATGGATAATATCTCTCACTACCTGTCATAGCAAATAGATTACCATAGGCTTGGGAAAGGATCAAAAACTTCCTCCACTAGGCGTAAGCACCTAAGATAAACTATCAAAGAGGGCTTTTAAACGGGTTATAACGTTAGGTGTAGGGATATGATAAACACGGATTTGTTGGATAAGGGATATTTTACTGGTGGCGAGTTAAAGATCTTGATTAATTACATGTACTATATGGCGTTGCTAAGCCAAGACTAGACTCGACTTAAGCTAAAAAAACAAAATAACACAAACATAAAATAAACATAAAATGAAACGGGATGGTAGTCCGTATGTTTTTTCTACTTTTCTTTTTCTCATTTTTTTGTATTTTTCTTGATTTTTTTCGATTTTTTTTTTTCTTTCTTTTTTTTTTTTTTTTTTTTTTTTTTTTTCATACACTCTTGGCCTACCATCCAAAATAATACATCATAGGGGCGTTGCATTCCCCTTACACTTGAACTTTTACATAACTTTACAAATAACTATTCTAATGACTCGAATTAAGATAATCGAAAAACTTGGAGTACTTTTAAAATATTTAGCACATATGGGGGTAATAATGTTGTTCTTCCCCATTACTCCATTACACTAGTACTTTACCCATGAGTCCCAATCGTCCCAAAACAATATGTACAAGGATATGACTCGACTTAGCAACCATGTAATCAATTAGATAATTAACTAAGGGTTTAAACAAATGTTGTCACAATAATGCACTAAAAATGAGTGCATACAAGGTAGGCTAAGGCGATTTGGGTGTACATTTAAGTGGGGTGTAACAAATTCTTCCTTTAAGTAAAATGCTTAAAGGTCGAAACGAAAAGATAGGCTCTGAGGGGTGTACTAGGGGTATCGTGTACTAAAAATGAGTACAACGCGAAGGGTGTGGAAGAATTACTTGACCAATGTAGCCAATGTAATTATAACAAAAACACAGGTGTAAAACAATGGGTTAATCCTAAGGCCTCTTATCATGTAGTAAATCTAACTACACGAATGTAGTCTCACTTGTGGCCTCGGAATGGTCCTAACGCAAGTTCTAGAATCTAAGTGCTACCGGTACACACATCATAGCATAAATGCTTTTCCTACCAATTCTAGGGGCGAACCTCACATATTTGGGGTGGAAATTTTTTTTAGTGGTACGGTTTTGTGCTAGTCATATAACTCCTATCCGTGAGACGCTCATTAAGATCAAAGTTTCACTCCTATATGTTGTAAAAAATTTTAAATTTGGCACTAAAATTGCCCTAACAAGTATTTATCTCAGTTTTATTACACATCTACCATTAAACAAACAAAAAATCAAGCGTAATAGCATTCTCTAAAGTATCGTACTTTACCCCCCTTACACTTAAGATGAACATTGTCCCCAATGTTCAAATAACAAGATGTAAAAGTAAATAAGGTAAAAGAATGAAATCAAATACTCCCCTGATTCGTTTGGTGGATAAAGAGGTAACATGGTTAGATCTTCTTCCAAGAGAATGTAGAAGCTTCAAGACTAAAGCATCACCAAAAGCTTGATTCTACACACATCTCCTTGTCCAAAATAACCTGTTAAACCTGAGAAAACAAACACGAAAACCTGCATAACATCGGCGGGATAAATTCTATATAAGGATATAATGCTTGTGGAATGATTATTTTGCAGATTCCTGGAGTTTATAAGTTAGAGATTTAATAAAAACTTTTTATGAAAACAAAACTTTCAAAAATTTCAGAAAATTAAAACCTGACGCCGTCAGGTTGTAATGCCTGACGCCGTCAGAAATGATCTGACAGAATTCTCATGTTAAGTTTCCGGAAAATTTCTGGAAAAACCTATACCTTACTTCCTGGAAATCCTGCAAAACATCATTATGACTCGATACAAGCATTTGACTCAAACAAATACTAATATGTATGTTAATTTATTATTATTATGATTCATGTTCATTTGTTCTAATAAACCGATTTGGATTTCCCTTACACTTAACTTTTGCAAAATACCTTTATATGTAGTTAAGACGAAGTTAAAAACAAGATAAAGCATTTTCACAATTTAGTTTTGAACATGAATCAATAATAATAAAAATTAAACATACATACGGAAGCAAATAAAATCAAACAAACAAATAAATAAACACACAAAGCAAATAAAGCTTGGGTTGCCTCCCAAGAAGCGCTTTTCTTTATTAACGAGTCTTGTAGCTAGACTCAAAGTCCCCGTACATTACGTGACTCCATCATTGGTCACGGTTTCTAGGTTCCCCTTTGATTCTCTATCAGAATCACTTTCATAGTAAAGGTATTTCGGGTCCTCAAGATCAAGAGGATTGTTTTGGTATTTAGAACTAAGCTCCTTAACATGCTTGAAGAATCCACTCGACAGGTCAAAAGTGTCCTTACATCCTCTTCTCACATCATCATCACATAACACGAGTTGGGAACTTAACCCATCGAGCCCTCCATAATCAATCTCCTTGAATTCTCTCATCTTGTAAGGCGTTTGGTATGAGATTTCCCTAATCCCATCGGTGAAAGTCATGATCCCATTGAGCTCGTCCACAACTAAGCTTGTGGCCTTGCAAAAAGGTGCCCCAAAAACAACTTGTGATAACCTGGGATCGATGTACTTTTCGATATTATCGACAATTGCGAAGCTCATAGTGAATGTCATATTTCCTACAAACACCTGTACATCATCATCTATGCCAATGTCATCCTTCCCTTTATGAATCATTCCCCATCTGCAAATGTTGTTATAATGAAACAAGGACATCACATTTTTGGGTAAACATGTGTCAATGTAAACATTATAAAAATGCTTGTGACCAATCATGCAAGGTATTTTGAGATTATTCGGATCACGTCGCTTAATTCAGCTAGGCCTTCTACCGTGTAGCCCCCATGTGTTGCCACTTGCTGATGGTTGATACTCATACACTTCTTCATAGCCATCCCGAAAAATCACTTTCCTGACACCATCGGTAAATAATGCACTATTATCATCCTCATCGAGTATTACTCCCGTTGCTTTTATGAATGGTTTGCCTAGAACAAGGCTAGTTAAGGATGGACTGATGATAGAGTTCATGTTATTAAATACAGTTAGCTCGATATGAAAGAGGAACTTTTCTATCACAATTGGTACCCTTCTTATTACCCCGATGATATTAAACCCTTCATATTTGACCTGTTTGGTGAAGGCTTCGTTATATAGAGAAAGGGATATTGCATTCATAGAAGAGTTGGGGTTTATGTAGGCATCTTTTATAAACTTTTTCCTAGTGGTGCAAGATATCTTAAAGACTCTGGGAGCGCCATCCTCTATTCTCTCTCCAAATCCCATAGGCAACTTTGCTGTGCCCCTCTCAAGTTCCTCCACCAGGGGGCTGTCTAGCAGTCCTGGGAGCCCATGAGGCATTTCGGATTTCTCTTCCGAGCCCTCCTCATCACTCACCTCTCTTGTACTCGAGTCCTTTGGTGAGTCTAGATAGTCGCCGGGCGCCTCGGGGTTCTTTTCGGGAACTTCACCCTGCATTTCATTGTCCACGTTCTCGGTTGATTGTTGGTCCAGATTGGGTTTAGGAATAGGTATTGTTGTAATGGTGTTCATGAAGTGGAGTGGTTTTGAAGGGGTATGAGTATCTCTAGTTTCTTTTCCGTTTTGTGATATGTGTTTGAAGAGTTTACTAGGGTGCTTGATTTTTACAGGAGGGGGTGTTTGGTGAGTCATCGTGACAGATTTGATCTCATTAACTCGTGCCAACTCACAAGTTGACCTGCCAGCAATGCGATCATTGATAACCCTTAACAGGTTATCAACCTTGTTGTTCATATCGACTTGCTGTTTTCTGAATTGATTCTCAAGTTTGGAGAGCTGTGTTTCTTGAGAGAGAATGAATTTTTGCAGTGATTCCTCGCGATTTTGTTGTTTATGCGTATGCTGATGAGGATAATGGTCAGACCAGGTGAGTGGGGGAGAGTCATTGAATGATACGCTTCGAGTTTGGTTCCAACTAAAATTTGGCTTACTCTTCCATGCCTCATACCTATCTTCGGAATTCTTGGGTCCATAATTAGTGGTGAGCCACTTATCTCCCACCTTATCGATTCGCGAGGATGCGAATTCTTTGAAAGCCTGTTTGGGGAGTTTCATGCAATCATGAGTGTCGTGGGGACCACTACATAATTTACACGAAGAAGTGATTTTGTTCACTTGGCTTGAAGGTTTAGGAGCCTTGTAGGATTTCATAAGAAACTTGACTTGGTCTTCAAGTTCTATGATCCTACGGTCGGAAGTGCTTGAATTGTTCGAAGGCAAAGATATTGCCTTGACCGTTTTATTCAAATCACGGGGATCATTCCAACTTTCGTTGTCATAAAGAGCAAGATCTTCTAGGAGATCCCATGATTGTTCCGCACTTAGATCACGTAGCTTACCACCGGCCGATTGGTCAATGGTTTGCCTCGTGGAGAGATTGATATGGTCATAGAAGATTTGGACTTGGAGCCAAAGTTCTATGCCATGGTGAGGGACTTTTTGGAGTAAGTCCTTGAATTGAGTCCATGCCTCGTAGAGGGTTTCACCTTGACGTTGTTGGAACATCAAGATATCATTCCTTAGCTTGGTAGTTCTTCCCGGTGGGAAAAACTGAGCGAGGAAACGAGTGGTGAGATCATCCCAAGAGGTGATGGATCCTGCGGGTAGACGCTCTAGCCATTGACTAGCTTGGTCTCGCAGAGAGAATTGAAAGAGACGCAGTCGGGTCGTCTCTCGAGTGGCAACATCAAGGTCTATGGAATCAACGATTTTGAGAAAGTCCTTGAGATGTTGATTAGGATCTTCGGAACGAAGTCCATGGAATGCGCATCCGCTTTGCACCAACCGGATGGTGTCGGATCGCAAGGGAGTGACATTGGCTCCTTGAGTGAGCTCAATGGTGTTTCGATAGCCATGGTGGCTAGGACGGGAGTAGTCTCCTAAGGTACGGGCTCTAGGAGGTGGGTGTTGTTGTGGTGGTGGGTTGTTGGGATCAAGGATATTACCACCTTCCATGATGTCGGATGGTAATGGTTACGAACAAAGAAACGAAGAAAAAAGATAGACTAAAGAAATCCTAGAAAAATAAAATAAAAATCTCACTAGAAAGGAATCTAGTGAGTAGACCTAATAAAATAAAAATTCAACCTAAACAATAACTATTCCCCGGCAGCGGCACCAAAAACTTGATGCGTGGTTTTGCGACCTTACAACAGGTTTTACCTCTCGAGGGATCTCAAGAGGCTTGCAATCCCCACCAGGCAGTGTACCGGACCGATGTAGTATAATGAAGTGGCAAGTACCGGGGGATTGATCATTCTCTAGGGGAATAGTGTCGTTAGGATTGAAAATACTACTCTAATAGGTCTAAGGGTGAGAGAAGATTCTTTTTTGTATTTTTATAATTTTATGAAAGCAAGTAAAATCTCGGGTTTGAAGGAGTGGGCGGAATTAGTTGCTAGTCAACTAACCCAAATAACTACAAATGCAAATAAAATAAAATAACTGAAAATGAAAAGGTTGTGGAACTTATATGGAGAGAAATGTGTTTACTTAGATTTCGTTACTCCCTAACTATCTTTTACCGGTTGATTAGTGTGTATTAATTGCGTGGATGACGGGTGTATTCCTTAATACCAATCGTGGGGTGGCGTACGTACTTCCCCAACTCTACAAGCTCCTACTTCACTCTTATGTCGAGCCGGCTAAGAAGCTCCTAACATGGGATCACTAGAATTCGCTCATGCATTAAATACAACCATAAAAACCTTAGTACGCATTGGTTCATGTTTCTTAAGACGTTCAAGCAAGTTACCGTATAGGAGGTTAGCCAGTTTTCTTAAGCCTAACATAGATAAACAATCATCCAATACAATTAATAACACACTAATAACCAATAATCAATAGTTAGGTTTCATTAGATCTAAGCAAACACAAGATAAATCTAGCCTAACATGTTAATCAAAAGACAAGAACAAGATATAATCAAACAACACATAGACATATTGATTGATTAAGTGATTACTTATCTTCAATTAAACATGGGAGATCCAAGGGTATAAAAACCCTTAAAAATGGCAGAAATTCGTCTTAGGGTTTCTCCTCAAAAAGTTGCACACTAATGACTAAAAATTGCAAAACTATATATAGAACTTAGTGGCTGACGGCGTCACGTTATAGATCTTGACGCCGTCACCTCGCCGTGGCTAGGGTTCCCGGATGGCCTTCTTGACGCCGTCCCTCTTTAATCCTCCAAAATCCTCCCTGGCTTATCAAGGCTTGACGCCGTCAGAATAAAGCTTGACGCCGTCTCTCTTTAACTTAAACCGTGATGGCCTTAATCACCTTAAAGGGTGACGCCGTCAGACTTTCCATTGCAAAACTCTCTGGCGCGTCACGTGTATTTTTCATATCCACCTCTTTTGCCAAGTCATGACGCCGTCAGGAGCAATCCTTGACGCCGTCACGTGTACTTTTCCAGCAGCTTTGGAGACTTTGTCGTTTTCTTCACTTTTATGCTCCAAAAACGTCCAAAATGCTTCCTTTTCCAGATTTCTTCTCCAAAGTACCTAAAATGACAAAAGGAACGATTTAGGGCAATATTTGATCAAATAAATACGATTTAGGGCTTAAATGACCCCCTAAAAGCGGTACACTTTTCGCTTCATCAAAGGTTGCAACAATAAATCCGAAATCTTAAGTGAGTTTAAATCTTCAGCTTCAACTTAATTGTCGGGGAAGGTTTTAATTTATCCATGTTTATAAAGATTTAATTTTTATGAGATCTTTGTTTAACAGTTAGGGTCTCTGGGAAAATCAACAAGGTATGTATGCTTATTAATTAATTATTTACTTTGAGTGTTTACATTGCTTATTTTTTATGTTCACGGTTGTATTTAAAATAAGAAATCCAAGTATAGAAAAAAATAAAACGATTTTCAAAAGGATGTTTTTTTCAGCTGATGTTTTGATATGCTTAGTTTGTTTACTGGATGTTTGGATTTTTTATGAATTAAGTATTTATTTTGTATGTATTTATGGATTTATATTATTGGATTCAGTTTTGAAATCAACCTTGACTCCATATGAAGGTTACTAGAACTTTGATGTCATCTTGCATACGATGCTGACTTGGGGTTTAGTTTTGTTGTATCTCTAACTCGATTATACCAGGTAAAACTTTTACGGTTTTGGGTTTAATTTTGTTGTATTTAGTTTTGTCTGATTTAGGGTTTCGGTCAATAGTATTAAATCGAAATAATTGAAACTTAAGATTTTAATTTGGTGTTGCAGTTGTTAGGATTGGACACACGGTTAAGGTGGTTAAACCTTTTGTTCTTTGTGTGTATGATATATTGAGTGAATATGATTAAGTACGCGGAATTTACTTAACCACACTTAGAAGGTTATTTGTGTTATGGAAATGGAATGGTTATGTTTGTTCTATGACAATGAACAATGAAAGATTAACACCAAACGATTCAATATTATTAATGATAATAATACGAGTGATCTTGAAATATCACTAGGGTTACAACCTTGAATCTTAAGTTCTTACAACTTGTGATATTCTTGTGTTTTTTCTATATCTTAACGGTTATGAGTTCTAATAATAATATACACATGAACACACTTATGCACATCAACTTATTCGCACATAATATCGAGACTAAGATCTTCTTTTATAGTCCAAGAAGATCTTTACAATATTGCTTAAAGTCTAGCCGACCTACTTGTTAACTTATCTTGAGAGTGTCAGTACATAAGATACAACATGTATCTGTGTACACAACTTGTTAACTAAGCACATGGGGTAAGATATTATCTACCGTATATTCTTGACTTTAGTACACAAATATCTTTTCAATACTTATCCAACCAGCAGTCTCAACTCAACAGTATCAACTAGCAGTCCCTTCTTTGTACTACCAGTTAGAACGGTTAGTTATAACTTGAGCAGTCCTAAGATATACATCAGCAGTTGGAACTGTTAGAGAATTCTTCTTAGCAGTTGGAACTGTTAATACTTGTAGTTCTTGATACTTAATCTTCAGAACATTTAATTCCCAACAATCCTCCCCTAAACATGTGAATCCATTTCAACATGTTTCTGAATTAAATTATGGATTGTGAAGATCTTTCAAACACTTCATAGTCAGACCCTTGATCTGAACTTTCTTCTGTTCTGAGAGATTGAATATCTTTCTTAGTAGCTCATCTGCTTTCTGATCTTTGACTTCAACAATATCAATACATTGCTCCAATCTTGGACTAAAAGATGGTGCAATTTCCTTGGATGGAGGAATTATAAGAGGCAATGGTGCTGTGTATCTTGGATGCTTGTTTCAACAAGTGAAATCATCTATCAACATGTCTTTGCAAGTGATGAACAAACGTGGTAAACTGAAATTGAAACTTTTCGTCGTTTGACCTAGATAGAACTTTCTCCTTTGGAATGTTCTTGTCATTTTCAACCTCCATGTCATCATCTTGTATGCTCTTGTCTTTTCCTCCTTTACATTGGGTTTGTCTTCCTTTCTTGGGCTTTTATTTCCTCCCCTGAAGCAAATAAAATTTTATCCTCCCCTTGTTTGGAAGATCTCTCACCATCATCCCATCATTATCTGATCTACCAATGTGAACTTGTTTTCAGACAATGTTGTACATGAAGCCATCAATTCCTTAAGAGTTTAAGTTACTGCCCTCATCACTTCTAGGTGTGTTAACTCCTATGAGAGGTGAATCAGTGGACATTTGACTCATGGTCCATCAATGGATGGTTTTTGTGAATCCTTTGGAAATCCTTGTTTAAGAAATTGTTTGACTTAGCAGTATGTTCATGATTTTAGAATTGAAAAATCATACTGCTTTCAACCATTTTGAAGGGATTAAGTGTGTAACAGACACTTAATCAAAATTTCGGTTTAAAGCAACCTCTGGTTGTGTGAGAACCAATGTTTTCAGTTATAAATAACTGCCTGTGTAAAGATAAACCTATTCAAAAGGCTTTCTTGACAGGGTTTCCAGCTCATAGTAATTGTTGCCTCTAACACAAGTGTTAGATTCACTTTTACTAGCTGTTCTTTCTATCAGATGTCCTTAGACTTGCTCATTATACTTGAAAGTATAAAATGATAGAAAGTGAGTTGCATCAGTTACTATCTGATCAACTAAGTCATCAATTCAATGTGAAATTTGATAACCAGGTTTCAAGAAAGAAGTTTTAAAGAATTAATTAACTTAGGTGTAAACCTTTGTTAATGAGTTCCCAAACTCAGTCCATCATAAACCTGTTATGAAAGCAACTGGAATCACTTTTCTTCTGCTTCCATTTCACTTGAAATTTCCTTATTGCTCAAAGTTCATACCTGAAATTGTTAGTCCAAAACCAAGAAACAAAATGCATAGCATTTGTCTTATAGCAGTATGAACTGTTTAAACAAAATTTGTACTAGCAGTACTAACTGTTCTATTAACAGTATCAATTTTCAAAGATATCAGTACAACCTTAACATATATAAAAACCACAAAGATTAGAAATTTTAAGGATTAAGCATTCCAATACTTGCTACCAAGTACTGAAACCTTCCAACATCAAAAGCTTTTGTTAGCAGATCTGCAAAGTTAAATTCTGAAGCAATTTTAAGAACTTGAATTAATCTTTTCTCATTGCAGTCTCTTATAAAGTGATGTCTAATTTCAATGTGTTTTGTTTTAGAATGTTGTACTGGATTTTTAATAATACAAATTGTACTACTATTATCAATATGAATAACAGTGTTTAAGAAATTGTACCCATAGTCAAGGAGTTGGTTTTGAAGCCATAGAACCTGACCACAGCAACTTGCAGCAGCTATATATTCAGCTTTAGTTGTTGAATTTGCCACACTTGTTTGCTTCTTACACTGCCATGAGACAAGTCTACACCCAAGGAATTGACATCCTCCAGTTGTTGACTTTCTGTCCAAGCTAGCACCAGCATAATCACTATCCGAATATGCTACCAAGTCAAAAGGAGATTCCCTAGAATACCATAGACCCAACCTTGGTTGACCCTTGAGATATGTAAAAATTCTCTTGACTGCAGTTAAATGAGAAACCTTTGGAGTTACTTGAAATCTTGCACAAACACAAACAGGAAACATGATATCAGGTCTAGATGATGTAAGATACATCAAGGAGCCTATCATAGATCTGTAAGTGTGTACATCCACATTCTCTCCATCTTCATCTTTCAGAAGGTGCTTCTCAGAGTCCATTGGTGTGCTTGCCACTTTTGAATCAGCAAATTGAAATTTTCTAAGTATTTCTGCAACATATTTGTCTTGACTAATAAATATGCCTTCAGATGATTGCTTAACTTGCAGACCCAAAAAGAATGTAAGTTCTCCCATAGAACTCATCTGAAACTTATCATGCATAAGTTTCTCAAACTCTAAACACATCTCCTTCCTAGTAGATCCAAAGATAATGTCATCCACATACACCTGCACTAACAGAAGATCCTTCTTGTGCTGTTTGATGAAAAGTATCTGATCAATCTTTCCTCTTTGAAATCTGATGAGTGTGTAAATACTCATCATTTTTATACCCATTTAGACTAGAAAATAACCAAAAACACCCAAATAGACCATATTATACTGCAAATATTCGTGGTTTGTGTTTTTATGTGTTTCAGGTACAAAAGGATAAAAAACAGGGCAAAATCGGATAAAACCAAGCATAAGATTGGAAAAGCGTGAAAAGCCGAGGACGGGGAAGAAATTTACGAGTTTGGACCGGGAAATTGCTCAAGTGTCAAAGTCAACCTTCAAAGAAATTCAATATGGCAGAATTGGCCCTTGGACATATTTTCAGAATGTAGCATAAATGGTCCCTCAATTTTCAGAATGTTACACAAATGGTCCCTAAACCTTATCACTAATTCCAAAAACCCTTAAAACTAAAAACAACCCAATCCAATTTAATCCTAAACCCAGCTATTTCCCTTAACCCATTAAACCCCAAGCCCATTAACCACCAAAGCCCAACCCCTACCCCGTCCTATTTTTGTTTAACTAATAATACGGGGTCAAAGAAGAAAACTAAAAAGTCAAAACCATCTCCATCTTCAATACCAACGCGCCAAAACCAGGATACCACCTCCTCTCCTGACAAACCCACTCCCTACCCTGCTTTTCACTTACACACGCCTCCAACCCCCCTCCTTAGCTATCAACCTCACACCAACCCTTCACGTGCTCAGAAAAAGCTAAATACCCACTTGCTAACTTTTCCCGCCAAAATGAAATGGACGAATGAGATTGCTTAAATCTAATCCAACGGGTGGGAATTGCTCAAGAAGGTTCAGAGATGATTTTGGATTGATATTTAAAGGAAAGAAGACACAGAGAAACATTTGTCACTGCTTTTAGACCATTTGTAGTGTAAATTTTAGTTTAAACCTGTTTTCTAAAATCATTGTAATTTAATTTTCAGTATTGGTTAACTTTTACAAGAATTGTACTCGTTTGGTTTTATTGCAATCCTAGTTTAATCTTTAATTCAGTTTCAAGTTCATTTGGTCAACAAAAGTCAACTTAGCTTACTGCTCTTCCTCATTGCTTATTTTCAGTAGATTTTCACTTGTTTATGCTTTGGGTAGTTAGTTCCACTTTTTACTTTCAATGTTCAGTTTAATTTGGCCCAACTCAGTTTTAAAGTCATAGCAGCCTGTCATTAAAGAGTGTTTGGTTTTGACAGTCAAACGGGTCATTCTGGGTTATTCCTGTTCATGTGCACCTTTCTAAGTTTTGATCTTAATTAACTCAGCATATTGAAGTTGTTATTGGAAGTTTTTGGCCTGCTTTTAGAGAATTGTAGGATTTAAGTTCATTATTGCACAAGTAGGGTGGTTACTAATCTGCTTTAAGCCCTTATAGCTTTAAGCTCATTTGGAGCTTATTTCTGTGTTCCTTAAACTCCCCTTAACCCACTTAGTTTAGTTTTAAAGGTCTGCAATTAGTTGGTTAAAGTCCTAAGCCTATTTAGTTAAATCAGTCCAAGTCCCATATAGCAGACATGCATATTTTAGATTTTTAGGTTTTCAGCTGATTTTCTTTTATTTTTCATGTTTTCATTTTAAGTTAGATCTAGGTAAAATTTGGTATAATTAAAATTCCCCAGCACATCTAGTTGTTTGTAATTCTTTTTAGAATTTTAGATTTTTTTTTAACTGCTTTAGAGAGGCTTGAAACCTGCACTTTTTCCCCTGTGCAACTAGTGCATCAGCAGACTTGTGAGCTTATTTGCCACTTTCAGTACTTATTTGTCATTCCCATGGGCTTATTTTTCTTCTGATAGGTTTTTAAGATATCCCTAGTATACCTTAGCTTCATTCAGTACCCCTTAGCTTATTAGGATAGCTTATTAGCCCTTTACTTTAGTCACTTTTTATTGTTTTCTTTGTTTGAGCCCACTGATCTGTTTCCACTCCTTAATTTGTGCTTATTTTGGCTTTTCAGATATTGTTGTTTTATAATTAGTGCTTATCACTTAGTGCTTATTCAGTGTTCATAAAAGAAAAACAACAAAAAAAAAGGTTTTGCAAAAAGTGGGGTGTGTGGGATTCGAACCTGGGACCTTCATTACAAACACACACACCCTTACCATATGCACCAAGTTCTGCTTGGTGCATATACTTCCCTTTTTTATTTTTAAACTAGTGTAACTCTTTTAGCTTATAACTGCTGAGCTGCTTTTTTAGTAGCTTTCTCTAGTGCTTTTTTAGGTTCCCATATTTTTCCTAAGTTAGTTTTAGTGCAATTTAATTTCTGGCAATTTTTCATAATTTTTACTGTTCATTTGATATTTTTCCGAAATTAATTTAGTTTAATTAGTTTTAAATTCATAATAAATAATTAAAAAGTCAAAAAAAAAAATAATTCTTTTTTTCAAAATTTTCTTTTATTGAATAGAATTTAGGAAAAATAGATTTGTACCTGTAGAATTTATATTTCATTATTTTGACGTTTTTAGGTTCGTTCTCAATTCCCGTTTTCTTTAATTCGCGTTTTTTTTAGTCCGTTTACGTTTTTAATTTTATTAAATCGTTTTTAATTCATGTTGACTTATCTTAGCTAAATAGTGTATATAAATATTATGCAGACGGATACACGTGAATAAATACAAATCACCCCTTTGTGAAAAAGGATACTTGCAGAAACTCACGTTTGTGTGTGTGATACCAGGTAAGTGATTACCCGGGTCGTTTCCCAACGAGGAGTGAATGGACGATTGTGTAAGGTTTTGAATTAAAGTGAATGATGATTAGATATTTTGGATTTTTCTTTTTTAATTCTATTTAACAATGGGAAACAAATTCCCAAAAGAAAATTAAGATTTAAGGCAATTTAAACTAAAAACGCATAACGAGGATTCTAAAAAAAAAAGATGGTAATTGGCGGGACCACCTCATGCCCGTGTACCTTTTCGGTACCGAGCCCCCCACCCAACAAGGGAGGCATACCCCGGTAAATTACCTAGGCAACACTGGCCGACCAAGCCCAGGGTCGAACCCTCGCCGTTTTCATGGCTTTGACTTGGTCAACTGCGCGCTTTTGCAGTAGTTGGTGGCCAACTGCCTTAAGGCATTCTAAAACGGGACTTAAAAGTGAAATCTATAAAATTAAACCCTACAAGTGCAAATTTATTTTTCTTAAATCCTAAATAATAAAAGAAAATTTTAGAAAAAAGATTTATATTTTTCTGAGTTTTATATTTTTTATTATGAATTAAAAACTATTTTAAAAATAAAAATAGATTAAAAATACTAATTGAACCTGGGAAATTATGAAAAATTCCACGAAATTACTTAATGATAATAAGAACCTAAGAAAAATAAAAGTGGTTTAACTGCTTTTCTGAATAAGCAGTTAATAAGCAAACTGTTAAAATAAGCTTTGTAAAGAAAAATGGTTTAAATAAAAAGGTATGCAAAGGTTAACCAGGAAAAGTCCCTAGGGCAACTGGTTAAGTGAGTGTGTGTTTATCTGAGAGACCAGGGTTCGAATCCCACCCCTGACCTTTTTGCTTTTATTTTATTTTTTTGATTTTTATGATTGAAACTTGAAAAGCACAAGTTAATAAGCAAATTTGATAACTACCACTTTTTATGAAACTCACTAATAAGCTTAGAAATCAGCTATGATTGCTGATCAGTGGGCAAAAATGGAAATAAGCCCAAGGATTGGCCAAATTACTGATAAGCTATGCAATAAGCTAAGTGCAAAGATGAAATAAGCAAAACAACAAATAATAAGCTAAGATGAACACTGATTAAGCACTAGAAATCAAGAACAAGCACTGATTAATCACAAATTAAGCACAAAAGTTGCTGAGTGCACAGGGCACTTATTAGATTTCTAGGAAATTTCAAGCTTAATTTTAAGGACTTAAAAAGCTACTAAACACCACAGAGACTGATTATTCTAAAAATTCACCTATTGAGGATTAAATAAAACCAAAAATCAGAACAAGAGGAGCTTATTTAGGGCTTTTGGATAAGCTGAGAAAGTGGCTAATTCACTGCAAGTATGCACTGATTTACTCAGTGTATGCTTGTTGTGATAGCAGACTTTTGAGCTAATTTTAAAGATCAAAATAAGCTAAAACTAGGTTCTGGGAATGGTAATAAGCAAATTTCAACTAACATACTACTGAGAAAATCAAATTTTAAGTTTTAACTAACACAAATAAGCTCTTAAATTGGGTCTAGAAAATTGTTGCAGACCTGCTGATATGGGTTTTGATGTCTGTTTTGTGCAGACTTGTGCAGAGGGCATAAATCAAGTTGAGGCTTAACCAACTTTTACAAGTACTCTAAATGCAATCAAAAGACCTCAGAAAAGCTACCAATGAGGTCCAAATGAGCGATAAGCTATACTAGGCTTATTTGATCAGTCCAAGCTCTATGATTTCCACAGATGGCTCAAAACCATCAAAACAATCCATTTAACTCTAAAAATCATACAAACAGCTTATATTACCTATTTAATGCAAGATCAAAGTTGGCTAAATGGCAAATGCACAGTAACACCTAGTTTGACCCTTTTGACTGTTTTAATCCAAACAGTCCTTTGTATGGACTGATATGTGGTTTTCAAAGTAGCACACCAATTTTAACTATAATTTTGATTATTAACTGATCAACCAACTTAATTTAACTATAATTAACAACTTTTAACACAGAAATAAGCAATACAATAAGCTATACTCTATTTAGCTATTTTTGGCTTTTTATGAGTTTTTTAAGTAAAATGAAACAAAAGCTATTAAAAACTGATAATATAGATTAAATACTTAAGAACTATTATTAAGCAGTAAATAATGAAAATAAGCTAATATTAAGCTATTGCACAGTAAATATGCAAAACTTGAAAACTAAGCTTACAACTGAATGGATTATAGAACAAAAGGACTAAGAATCAGAAACACCTAGCTTGTCAACAACAAGCTAGAAAACCACTTTCCACCTTCCAAAGTAGCTTATCTCTTCTGAACAGCTTATTGTGAGCTTATGTTGACTTTGTTGACTTTCTTCATCATTTGAAATTTGAACAGCTTAATTCTAATATAAGCTTACACAAAGCTATGGAAAGCTTTCATAAGCTTATAGGAAGGGTGTTTATGGATTTTGAGTGATTTTTAACAATTAGAACACTTAATACGAATTACCAAGATCACTTGAAATTTATTAAACTTGAAAACTGAGTACAATGATGCTTGAAACAAGAACACTTAGACTGAATTTAACTTGAATTAACAACTGATAACTTAAAATTACAAATTACAAAGACTGAATAATAAAGACGATTATTTAAAATTAACTACCTGCCCATTACAGGCTACATTGTGACCTATTTATACAAAAATAAAGTGGGATGTATCTCATCTTCTTCTCTGATCCTTTCTTGACCTTTGGATGCCTTTGAATCAATCTCAGCTGTTGAAACCACTTTTGGCGCCAAAAATGAGATAGTGGAAAAATCCACTATCTCTGATAACTTGTACTGAGGAAGAAGCATTTAATGCATATTGGCTTGTTAGGTGAAGTGAGATAGGAGGAGGGGTGGGTGTGTCAGGATAAGGCGGTGGAAAAGGGTGGTTTCTGGTATGGTTTTTGGGCGGGGTGGTTTTGAGGAAGAAGGTTTGACCGAAGTCAAACCTTCTGTTTAACTAAAAAGGTCGGGTTGGGTATTTGGGATTGGGATTGGGTTTAGTTAAGTTTGGGCTTGGGTTATTTAGTGTTGGGTTGGCAGGGTTGTTAAGGATTGGATTTAGATTTTAGGTTTAATCTTAGGGACCAATGTTGTAAATGCTAAAAATCCAAGGACTAAAGCTGCCAAAAATCAAATCTATTTCCAGGGACCATTTGTGACATTTTGGTATTTTTGGGGTTGACTTTGACTCTGTCTTTGACTTTCGTCTTCACTTGATCAAATGCACAATTATTGCCGAGTCGATCCAAAAATGTTCATTTTCGTCCCGTTTTTAATCCTTTTGCACATGAAACAGATAAAAACACAATTCAAGGATATTTTCTGTATTTTGAAGCATTTCTGAGTGTTTTTAAATGTTTTTGTAGTTCAGATGGGACAAAAATGATGAGTATTTACACACTCATCAATCCCCCACACTAAACTATTGCTAGTCCCTAGCAATCCTTTTTGAAAATTTAATGGATTTTATGTCTCTTTACCAAAAGCCATTACTTCTGGAGTAGCCAATGTTTTAGTATGATACTTTGGTACATTAATAACCAAATGATTTTGAGCAAACCATCAGCTGTCAACGGATTTGATTTGTCTTTACCAAAAGCCGTTTGCTTCTGGACTAGCCAACTCTTAGATAAAATACAGTTATTATCTTGGTGAGCTGATTACCAAATATGGTTTTCCAATGCCTTAACCACAAGCCATAACCTTGTGGGCTAGCCAACTCTTCGCTATCAAAGATATGGTGAGTTGAATACCATGCAATTTTTGGCAAGTTGTAAGCCATAAACGGATTTGAGATATCTTTACCTAGAGCCGTTTGCTCTCGGATTAGCCAGTCCTTATGTGGGTTAGACATGGTGGACTGATAACCATTTGTTGTGTTAATGCAAAGCACTTCCACCAAATGAAAAAAATTTTAAAATTTTGGCCAAAACGGGGGAATTAGGGCACTAAAAGGTACTCATTTGATCAAATTCGCCAGAATTTCCCCCCCACACTTAGAATTGAATATTGCCCTCAATATTCAAAGCACCGGCTATTATGCCGACACTTAGAACGTAAAAAGGGAATACTACTAGCCAAGAGTGGAAACACAACAATTATATTTGTTTATTATTATCATCATTTTTTTTAAACTTATATATATATACAACAGCAGGGGCAACTCCCCCACACTTAGGTGTTAGAAAAGAGAAAGAAGTCAGAGACATGGGTGAAAACCCATGTTGTGCTAATGTTTTTGTTTACCGAGTCACTTAGCTTGACTCGACCCCGCATTCATTGGTTCATGGGGAAAGTTTGAAGATCTGGGACAACCATGGGTGGTATATCCTCTCCAAAGTAGTGTTTCAAACGATGACCATTCACTTTAAAATTTGGACCGTCATTTTGAGATAACTCAACGGTACCATATGGATAAACCTTTGTAATAGTGAATGGACCAGACCAACGGGATTTGAGTTTGCCTGAGAAGATCTTTAATCTTGAATTGAAAAGAAGGACTCGATCACCAACGTTAAAAACGCGGTTCTTTATTTTTGAGTCATGAATCTTCTTTGTCTTTTCTTTGTAGATCAAAGAGTTCTCGTAGGCCTGATCACGCAGTTCATTTAATTCATTCATTTGAACTTTACGGTGATCACCCGCAGTTTGGATGTCAAAGTTAGCATGTTTCAAGGCCCAGTAGGCTTTGTGCTCTAATTCGATCGGAAGATGACATGCCTTTCCGTACACAAGCTTGTAAGGCGTACACCCGATGGGTGTTTTGTAAGCTGTACGGAAGGCCCATAGTGCATCATCCAATTTATCCGACCAGGATGCACGGTTTTCTCCTACAGTCCTTTCCAGGATTCTTTTAATACCCGATTTGAAACTTCCACTTGTCCACTTGTTTGTGGGTGATACGCGGTAGAAAGACAGTGAGTAATACCGTATTTAAGCATGACTTTTGCAAATTGTTCATTGCAAAAGTGCGTACCGCGATCATTAATGATAGCACGGGGAGTTCCAAACCGAGAAAAGAGTGATTTCAAAAATTTACACACTACTCGGGCGTTGTTGGTGGGGAGAGCTTTCGCTTCGACCCATTTAGACAAATAATCGACAGCCACGAGTATATACTTATTCCCTCGTGAAGACGGGAACGGGCCCATAAAGTCAATGCCCCAAACGTCAAAAATTTCACAAACTTGAACGACGTTTTGTGGCATTTCATCTCTTTGAGAGATCTTCCCGTGATGTTGACAAGAGTCACAAGATTTGACTAAGTCATGGGCATCACGGTAGATTGTAGGCCAATAGAAACCGGAATCAAACACCTTCTTGGTGGTGTAATTGGCACCATGATGTCCCCCTGTGGGTCCATTGTGGCAAGCCTTAAGAATATCAAGGGCTTCTTGGCCATGAACACACCGCCGGATGACTTGATCCGCACATACTTTAAACAAGTAGGGGTCGTCCCAAAAGTAATGCTTCACATCTTTGAAGAATTTATTCTTTTGTTGGGTCGACATCCCTTTCACTATGAAGTTACCCGCATGGTAATTTGGGAAGTCAGCAAACCATGGGGTAGTAGAATCTCCACGAAAAGCAACCGCATTGAGTGTCTCAAGAGGAAATGTTTCATTTATTTCCTTTCTCTCGAAAACATCTTGGTGTGGGTTCTCTAATCAGGATAGATGATCAGCAGCTAGGTTCTCAGCTCCTTTTTTATCACGTATAATGATATCAAATTCTTGCAGGAGGAGAACCCAACGGAGCAATCTCAGCTTTGCATCTTGTTTTGCAAAGAGATATTTGAGAGCCGAGTGATCCGTATACACTACACATTTCGTCAAGATCAAATATGGCCGAAACTTCTCAAAGGCATACACCACAGCTAATAATTCTTTTTCTGTAGTGGTGTAATGAGTTTGAGCTTCAGTCATTGTTTTACTTGCGTAGTGGATAGGCTGAAAGTGTTTGGCTTTTCGTTGCCCCAGGACTGCACCGATAGCAAAATCACTTGCATCGCACATGAGCTCAAAGGGTAAATCCCAGTCGGGGGCAACTAGAATGGGTGCTTCAGTAAGCTTTTTCTTTAATGTTTCAAAAGCTTCGATGCACTCGGGTGAGAAGATAAAAGGAGCATCTTTCTCAAGGAGATGAGTCATAGGCCGGGCGATTTTAGAAAAATCTTGTATGAATCTACGATAGAAACCGGCATGACCCAGAAAACTCCTAATACCTTTGACGGTAGTGGGATGAGGTAATTTAGCAATGACATTAACTTTAGCTCTGTCAACCTCAATCCCGTTCTTTGATATCTTATGGCCGAGGACAATGCCCTCTTTGACCATAAAATGACTCTTCTCCCAATTTAGACAAAGATTGGTGTCTTCACACCATTTCAGCATGTTTTCTAAATGGGAGAGACATGTTTTGAATGAATCCCTAATGACCGAGAAGTCATCCATAAAGACCTCCATAGTTTTCCCGATCATGTCGGAGAATATGGACATCATGCACCTTTGGAATGTGCCTGGAGCATTGCATAAGCCAAAAGGCATACGTTTATAAGCAAAGGTTCCATAGGGGCATGTGAAGGTGGTCTTTTCTTGATCTTGTGGATCAATGGGAATTTGAAAGTAACCCGAGAAACCATCAAGGAAACAATAGTACTCGTTCCCTGCTAATCTCTCAAGCATTTGGTCCATAAAGGGTAGAGGAAAGTTGTAACATCCCGCCTACTCAGACCACAATATTGTCCGCTTTGCCCGCAGGCTCACGGCTTTGTTTTTGTGGCCTCATTTGAAGACTTCCCGGCAGGTCACCCAAGCCAGTACTACTCTCACATGAGCACGCTTAACTGCCAGTTCCTAAGAACCCCACACGCAGTAGACCACAAAACGCGTTGTGTGATTGTAAGGCGAATGTTATCTTATGAACCCAACATCTCTCCAGGCCACAGCCGATGTAGGATTTGCCTAGGGTGTTACAATCACCCCCCCTTAGGGACTCATCGTCCTCGATGAGGTTTGCCCCACCATCCTGAACGGCTCTGGAGTGGCTTTGATACCACCTGTAACATCCCGCCTACTCAGACCACAATATTGTCCGCTTTGCCCGCAGGCTCACGGCTTTGTTTTTGTGGCCTCATTTGAAGACTTCCCGGCAGGTCACCCAAGCCAGTACTACTCTCACATGAGCACGCTTAACTGCCAGTTCCTAAGAACCCCACACGCAGTAGACCACAAAATGCGTTGTGTCATTGTAAGGCGAATGTTATCTTATGAACCCAACATCTCTCCAGGCCACAGCCGATGTAGGATTTGCCTAGGGTGTTACAAAAGTGGTCTTTTCGGGTGGCATCATTTAACTTACGATAGTCAATGAAAACACGCCACCCCGTAACCAATCGAGTTGGGATCAACTCATTCTCAGCATTTGTGACAACGGTTATGCCACCCTTTTTTGGAACACAGTGAATGGGACTAACCCAAGGACTATCAGAGATGGGATAAATCAATCCTGCATCGAGAAGTTTGAGAACCTCTTGTTTGATAACATCGTGGATTTTAGGATTCACCCTTCTTTGATGTTGGACTGCTGGTTTAAAGTCATCCTCCATTAAAATCTTGTGAGTACAAAATTCAGGGTTGATACCCTTTATGTCGGAGAGTTTCCAAGCAATGGCTTGCTTGTGTGACTTCAAGACCTTTATTAGAGCAATCTTTTCCTCATCATTTAAATGTTTAGCAATAATGACGGGTAATTTATCATCACCCTCCAAAAATGCGTACTCAAGATGAGGTGGTAAGTCTTTGAGTTCGACCTTAGGAAATTCATCGTTTTTCTCAACTGATTTGATTTCCTCATTATGAAGTTCAACGGGAGGGAGTGGAGGAGAATTGTCCTGATTCAACAATTTCTCAAGAAGAAGAATATCTCCCTCCAGATCAATCTCAGCGTTATCAATTCCTTCTAGAAATGAATCACACTTGAGAAAAGCCTCGATCTCTTCCAAAATGAAATCACTTCCCTCAAACGGAGTGAGAGAAGGGGAAGAGTCGGAAATGATAGGCAGAGAATATGTGGTGGGGTCCCCACTCACAGAATTATGAGAATAACCAAGAAACTCTTGAGAGTACTCCTCTGAAGCAATATCAATGACATCGATTCGGTTAACCGATTCAGAATCATAATTTGAGGAGTACCTCGAAGTTTGATCGAGGTTAAAGGTAACAGCTTCATTACCCACACGTAATGTGATTTCATGCTCAAATACATCAATGAGAGCATGGCCCGTTCTTAGGAATCCTCTTCCAAGAATGAGAGGAACCCTAGGATCAGCATCGAAATCAACAACCACAAAGTCAGCTGGAAAATGGAACTTTCCTACTTTCACAAATACGTCCTCAGCAATGCCACGTGGACGAGATATTGAACGATCTGCAAGCTCAAGAGTCATGCATGTAGGAGTAAGAGCCGGAAGAGAAAGTTTCTTCCACACTGAATGAGGCATCAGGTTGATGCTTGCACCAAGATCGGCCAAGGCATAGCATTCAACCATTCCCGGAAATACACAAGGTATTAGAAACTTTCCAGGATCTCCAAGCTTCTCGGGAAGCTTTTTCAAGATAACTGCTGAGCAGTTCTCATTTAATGGAGTTCTTGCCATTTCAAACAGTTTTTCCTTGTTGCTTAACAAGTGTTTGATTGTGGATGCAAACTTGGGCATCAGAATGATAGCATCCGCAAAGCTTATGTCAAAATGTAATTCTTTAAAGATTTGAAAGAATTTATCCATTTGTTGACTAGCCTTGTCGCGGAGCTTTTGCTCATTTAAACGTGATGGGTAAGGAATAGAAGGTTTGGATTTAGGGTTTTCAACAGGGATTTCATGCGGTTCAAAGACAACTCCAGGTTTATTCTTGGGTTTCGGGACAACTTGAGGTTGGAAGTTGTCGGTACCTCCGTTATTAGTAGGAAGTACCTTGTCCTTAGTCACCTCAGGTTCACTTTCCACTACCTTGGAGGGAGGAGAAGAAGAGGTAGTATGAATAGTGGGTCCATCATAAGCTTTACCACTGCGTGTGGTGACAGCTTTGAGTTCACCCTTTGGGTTGACAACAGTGTTACCAGGGAGACCTCCCGAGGAAGAAGGTGGATTGAGATGGTTCATGAGACTGGCAAGCATATTCTTAACTTCGCTTTGAGAATGATCAATTTTGTTTGAAAGCTCATTCTTTAGCTCAGTTCCTTGCTTGTGTATTGAAGATTGAAATTCATTCTTCAAATTAGAGATTTGATTTTGCATTGCCCTCATTTTGGTCTCATTAACCTTGATGTAGTTATCAAGTTCATTTGAGAGAGGTCCTTGGTAATTAGGAGCTGAATACCCTTGATTACCCCTTTGGGGTGGGTATTGATTGTTCGGGGCATGAAATTGATTTTGCATGTTTTGCCCTTTTTGTTGATTAGGATTAATCCTATTTGGATTGTTGGGTGGAGGAAATCCGGGTGGTCCAATTTGGTTGCTAGCATGGTAGTTTGGTTCCACTTGAGGACGGTATTGATTACCTCCTTGATTGGAAGTTCCGGCTATAGCATTAACATCAAATGAAGTGCCATCGGTGGCAGTACAATTGTAGTAAGCGTGAGAACCACCACAAGTAACACAAACTTCTATCTTTTTGACTTCAGCAGTGTGAGAAGTTTGTGGAGCAGAATCTTTCTTTTGTGAGGAGAAAACCAAAGCTTGAATAGCCTTCGTGAGTTCAGCAAGCTGAGTATCAGTACTAGAAGAACTCACGGGAGATGAAGTGGAAGGACCAGCACTAGCCTGGGAATTATATGGCCTGGTTCGTGCAGTGCGGACCTTAGACTTATTTTCAATGAGTGCTAAAGCTTCTTTTGTGGATTTGCTCAGAAAATTACCTCCAGCTGAGGCATTGAGAGAATCTTGGTCAGATGGGTTTAAACCATTGTAGAAAATGTCCATTTGCATCAACTCGGTGAAACCATGATGAGGACATTTGCGAAGCAATCCTTTGAAACGATCCCATGCCTCACCAAATGATTCATCAAATTTCTGTGTGAATTTCATGATTTCATTTTTAAGATGCGTGGTTTTAGAAGGAGGAAAGAATTCATTTACAAACTTCTGAACCAAATCTTCCCATGTTTCAATTGATCGAGGGGGTTGTTTGTCAAGCCAATTCTTGGCAGCCCCATCGATGGAAAACGGGAAAAGAAGAAGTTTGATTGCCTCTTCAGGGACATTTTTGCATTTGATGGTGGATGTGATTTTATTGAACCATCGAATGTGATCTTGAGGATCGTCCCTTTCAAAACCATAGAATTGACGCGATGTTTCAAGGTTTATCAACCCGATTTTAAGCTCAAAATTCTCAGCCACGATGGCTGGAACAACAATGGCATCTCCATAGTCCTCGGTGGGAGCTTGGAGAAGCTCATTCATAGGACGGTCTTCTGCCATGATGACAGGGGTTTTGGGAACAGCACGTACCTCAGGTACGACTGATGGAGCAGAACGTCTACGACGTCTTCGAGGTATGTTTACAAGCTCACGGAAAGGGCTTGATGACCTAGAAGAACGAGTGCGCATGCACTCAATAAAATAATTCAATTAAAACAAGATCGAAGTAAAACACAAGGAACTTAAATCCTTAAATCAACAAGCGTACGGTAGCTCTCTGACTGAAAAACGCACAGAGTGGCGGAGAAGCAAAGGTGGGCAATTAATGCTCCTTAAAAACCCGCTTCTTTCAGTTCGACAATTTAATGTCAAACTATCCTTAAACCTCCGTTATAGTTTGTTTATCAATCAAAGGTGAGCCGAATTCGCAAGCGACACAAAGGCAAGTTTTAATCTTTGTTTTGGGAATTTATTATGATAATACCCAAGTTGAGGAATATTATATTAATTTTGCTTTTAATCTTTTATTTTAACAATAAAACGGAAAATGTTTTTGGTTTTTTTTTATTTTTATATGATATTATATATATAAAAGAAAAGAAAAATATTTTTGTATTTTATATGGTTTATGGGAAATAGGAACTTCACAAGGAAGGATCTCAAATCACTAATCGTTTAAACTTTAAACAATATTGTCGCAACACAACCTCCCCGGCAGCGGCGCCAAAATTTGATCCGTGCTAAATAGTGTATATAAATATTATGCAGACGGATACACGTGAATAAATACAAATCACCCCTTTGTGAAAAAGGATACTTGCAAAAACTCACGTTTGTGTGTGTGATACCAGGTAAGTGATTACCCGGGTCGTTTCCCAACGAGGAGTGAATGGACGATTGTGTAAGGTTTGGAATTAAAGTGACTGATGATTAGATATTTTGGATTTTGCTTTTTTAATTCTATTTAACAATGGGAAACAAATTCCCAAAAGAAAATTAAGATTTAAGGCAATTTAAACTAAAAACGCGTAACGAGGATTCTAAAACGGGACTAAAAAGTGAAATCTATAAAATTAAACCCTACAAGTGCAAATTTATTTTTCTTAAATCCTAAATAATAAAAGAAAATTTTAGAAAAAAGATTTATATTTTTCTGAGTTTTATATTTTTTATTATGAATTAAAAACTATTTTAAAAAGAAAAATAGATTAAAAATACTAATTGAACCTGGAAAATTATGAAAAATTCCAGGAAATTACTTAATGATAATAAGAACCTAAGAAAAATAAAAGTGGTTTAACTGCTTTTCTGAATAAGCAGTTAATAAGCAAACTGTTAAAATAAGCTTTGAAAAGAAAAATGGTTTAAATAAAAAGGTATGCAAAGGTTAACCAGGAAAAGTCCCTAGGGCAACTGGTTAAGTGAGTGTGTGTTTATCTGAGAGACCAGGGTTCGAATCCCACCCCTGACCTTTTTGCTTTTATTTTATTTTTTTGATTTTTATGATTGAAACTTGAAAAGCACAAGTTAATAAGCAAATTTGATAACTACCACTTTTTATGAAACTCATTAATAAGCTCAGAAATCAGCTATGATTGCTGATCAGTGGGCAAAAATGGAAATAAGCCCAAGGATTGGCCAAATTACTGATAAGCTATGCAATAAGCTAAGAGCAAAGATGAAATAAGCAAAACAACAAATAATAAGCTAAGATGAACACTGATTAAGCACTAGAAATCAAGAACAAGCACTGATTAATCACAAATTAAGCACAAAAGTTGCTGAGTGCACAGGGCACTTATTAGATTTCTAGGAAATTTCAAGCTTAATTTTAAGGACTTAAAAAGCTACTAAACACCACAGAGACTGATTATTCTAAAAATTCACCTATTGAGGATTAAATAAAACCAAAAATCAGAACAAGAGGAGCTTATTTAGGGCTTTTGGATAAGCTGAGAAAGTGGCTAATTCACTGCAAGTATGCACTGATTTACTCAATGTATGCTTGTTGTGATAGCAGACTTTTGAGCTTATTTTAAAGATCAAAATAAGCTAAAACTAGGTTCTGGGAATGGTAATAAGAAAATTTCAACTAACATACTACTGAGAAAATCAAAATTTAAGTTTTAACTAACCCAAATAAGCTCTTAAATTGGGTCTAGAAAATTGTTGCAGACCTGCTGATATGGGTTTTGATGTCTGTTTTGTGCAGACTTGTGCAGAGGGCATAAATCAAGGTGAGGCTTAACCAACTTTTACAAGTACTCTAAATGCAATCAAAAGACCTCAGAAAAGCTACCAATGAGGTCCAAATGAGCAATAAGCTATACTAGGCTTATTTGATCAGTCCAAGCTCTATGATTTCCACAGATGGCTCAAAACCATCAAAACAATCCATTTAACTCTAAAAATCATACAAAAAGCTTATATTACCTATTTAATGCAAGATCAAAGTTGGCTAAATGGCAAATGCACAGTAACACCTAGTTTGACCCTTTTGACTGTTTTAATCCAAATAGTCCTTTGTATGGACTGATATGTGGTTTTCAAAGTAGCACACCAATTTTAACTATAATTTTGATTATTAACTGATCAATCAACTTAATTTAACTATAATTAACAACTTTTAACACAGAAATAAGCAATACAATAAGCTATACTCTATTTGGCTATTTTTGGCTTTTTATGAGTTTTTTAAGTAAAATGAAACAAAGGCTATTAAAAACTGATAATATAGATTAAATATACTTAAGAACTATTATTAAGCAGTAAATAATGAAAATAAGCTAATATTAAGCTATTGCACAGTAAATATGCAAAACTTGAAAACTAAGCTTACAACTGAATGGATTATAGAACAAAAGGACTAAGAATCAGAAACACCTAGCTTGTCAACAACAAGCTAGAAAACCACTTTCCACCTTCCAAAGTAGCTTATCTCTTCTGAACAGCTTATTGTGAGCTTATGTTGACTTTGTTGACTTTCTTCATCATTTGAAATTTGAACAGCTTATTTCTAATATAAGCTTACACAAAGCTAAGGAAAGCTTTCATAAGCTTATAGGAAGGGTGTTTATGGATTTTGAGTGATTTTTAACAATTAGAACACTTAATACGAATTACCAAGATCACTTGAAATTTATTAAACTTGAAAACTGAGTACAATGATGCTTGAAACAAGAACACTTAGACTGAATTTAACTTGAATTAACAACTGATAACTTAAAATTACAAATTACAAAGACTGAAAAATAAAGACGATTATTTAAAATTAACTACCTGCCCATTACAGGCTACATTGTGACATATTTATACAAAAATAAAGTGGGATGTATCTCATCTTCTTCTCTGATCCTTTCTTGACCTTTGGATGCCTTTGAATCAATCTCAGCTGTTGAAACCACTTTTGGCGCCAAAAATGAGATAGTGGAAAATCCACTATCTCTGATAACTTGTACTGAGGAAGAAGCATTTAATGCATATTGGCTTGTTAGGTGAAGTGAGATAGGAGGAGGGGGTGGGTGTGTCAGGATAAGGCGGTGGAAAAGGGCGGTTTCTGGTATGGTTTTTGGGCGGGGTGGTTTTGAGGAAGAAGGTTTGACCGAAGTCAAACCTTCTGTTTAACTAAAAAGGTCGGGTTGGGTTTTTGGGATTGGGCTTGGGTTTAGTTAAGTTTGGGCTTGGGTTATTTAGTGTTGGGTTGGCAGGGTTGTTACGGATTGGATTTAGATTTTAGGTTTAATCTTAGGGACCAATGTTGTAAATGCTGAAAATCCAAGGACTAAAGTTGCCAAAAATCAAATCTATTTCCAGGGACCATTTGAGACATTATGGTATTTTTGGGGTTGATTTTGACTCCGTCTTTGACTTTCGTCTTCACTTGATCAAATGCACAATTATTGCCGAGTCGATCCAAAAATGTTCGTTTTCGTCCCGTTTTTAATCCTTTTGCACATGAAACAGATAAAAACACAATTCAAGGATATTTTCTGTATTTTGAAGCATTTCTGAGTGTTTTTAAATGTTTTTGCAGTTCAGATGGGACAAAAATGATGAGTATTTACACACTCATCACATGTTCACTTATCTTAGCTTAGAAACCCAAAATCCCATCCTTTCCACCATTCAAACACGTATTCGCGAATCGAGATCACAAATTCCATTCATCCTTCGTTGGGGATAACGACCCGGGTTACACATACTTCACTTGTGTTTCATTGGAAAAATATATGTATTGATTCTAGCGAATCAAAATCCATTTTCTAATAAGTAGGAAGCAAGTGTTGCATACCAAGCTCTTGGTGCCTGATGAAGGCCATAGAGAGCTTTAACTACTCTGTACACTTTGTCTGGATTGTCAGGGTCAATGAAGCCTGGAGGTTGTGTAACATACACCTCTTCTTCAATTTTACCATATAAAAATGCACTCTTGACATCCATTTGGTAGACTGTGAAGCCTAAAAATGAAGCATAAGCTAAGAAAAGCCTAATTGCCTCAATCCTTGCTACTGGAGCATAAACCTCATCATAGTCTATCCCTTCTTCTTGTGTGTACCCTTGGGCTACTAATCTATCCTTATTTCGAATCACTATGCCCCTTTCATCCCTTTTATTCTTGAAAACCCATCTAGTGCCAATTACCTTTGCATTCTTTGGTAAATCAACTAGCACCCATACTTTCTGAATCTTGAACTAAAGAAGCTCCTCTTGCATAGCTTTTACCCAGCTTGAATTATCTAAGGCTTTCAGAATGTTCTTTGGTTCATCTTGTGAGAGAAAACATACAAACAAGCAAGAGTTTGAAAACTCATGCTGCTTTGAAGCATAAAGGCATCAAGAAGCCCTTGTTGGTCTGAAGACATCAGTTGTTGTCTTGTCTTCACACCTGATTGTACATCTCCAATCACATTATCTAGGGAGTGGACTTTGTGAATTCTTGTTTGTGGAGTAGAAGGAACTTGATAATTTGATGGAAGATTGTTGAAATCCACCTCATTATCTGAGAATTCTGCTTCTTTTGTTTCTGAAGGGCCAGCAGCAGAATCAGTAAGCTTAGCAGCAGAATCACCAGCAGAAACAATTTGTTGTTCCTGAGTTCCACCTTCTTTCCTTTCATCTTCAACACCTTCTTTAGCCTTGCCAGAAGAAGATTCATCAGTTGTTGAAGTTGATTCCACATTTGTACTTGACCATATTGGCATCCAAACATGATCTTGGTTTGTCTTCTTTTCTAACCTTGCCTCATCTGTTGCTTGTGAACCTGAAAATTCATTAGTTTCAACAACAACAGGCACATAATTCATTGATTTGGTTAGAACTTCAAGATCAAATAGCCTTTTTGGTCCTTGACCTTCTACATTGGATTTGTCCTCTAAAAACTCCACATGTAGGTTTTCTTCTACAATCTTAGTTCTTGTATTGTATACTCTAAATGCTTTGCTATTAAGAGAATATCCAACTAAGAAACCTTCATCTGCTTTACCATCGAATTTTCCTAAATGGTCTAAGGTATTGAGAATTGTCACATGACATCCAAAAGGTCTAAGAAATCCTATTGCAGGAGTTCTTCCTCTAAAAAGTTCATATGATGTCTTATTGTGAGGCTGAATAACTAAAACTCTATTTTGGACATAGCAAGCAGTGCTAACTGCTTCAGCCCAAAAAGTTATAGGTAGCTTAGAATCAGCTAACATAGTTCTAGCAGCTTCAATTAGTGTTCTATTCTTTCTCTCAACAACACCATTCTGTTGTGGTGTTCTAGCAACACTAAATTCTCTTCTAATACCTTTTTGTTTGCAGAAATCATCCATAACTCTATTCTTAAACTCTGTCCCATTATCACATCTAATGACCTTCACTTTCTTGTCTACTTGGTTTTCTATCTGTGTAATGAATGTCTTAAGGATGCTTGTAGTCTCATCCTTAGAAGATAGAAAGAAAACCCATGTAAATCTAGTATAGTTATCAATTATAACAAGACAATATCTCTTATGCATTATACTACTTACTGAAACAGGTCCAAATAAGTCCATATGCAGCATAAACAATGATTGATTGATAGAGTTAAAAATCTGGGGCTTACAAGTGGCTTTGTGTTGTTTGCATTTTAGACAAGCAATGCATGTTTGATCATTTTCAAATCTTTTGTGAGGTAAACCTCTTACCAAACCATTCTTAACAATTTTATTTATGGTTTTGAAGTTAATATGACCAAGCCTTCTATGCCATTTCATTGATTCATCCAATGTGGCCTTTGCAACAAGACAAGTTAAATTCTTTTTAGGAACAATGTTCTTCATGTCTACACTGTACATATTGCCTTTTCTAGGAATTCTAAGAAGTACTTGACTTTCATCAGGCATCTTAAAATCAGGAGAAAGTACAAGACATTCAGTCTCACAGAAAAGAACATTGTTCTTTTTGTCACACATTTGTGAAACACTAAAAAGATTATAATTTAGCTCTTTTACATAGAACACATCTTCAAAATCTAAATTTCCAGTTTTAATGGTACCTTTACCGGAAATTTTGCCACCAACACCTCCTCCAAAGGTAACATAGCCTCCATCTATTGATTGGAAATCAGAGAGATAAGACTTGTTGCCTGTCATGTGCCTTGAACATCCACTATCTGAGTATCCTTGATCCTCTTCCTGATCATTTGAATGTTCCTGCACATAAATAAGAGTGTTAGTTTCTTTTGGGGACCCAAGCCATTACTGACTTGGATCTGCCTCTTGCATCAATGTAATTTAATCTTTTAAGGACAGTTGATGCAACATTGGATTTTAGAATCCAACATGCTGAGGCCTTAACAGCATTTGCCCTGTTTTTCCAAGCAGCAGTACTAACTGCTTTCCTAGCAGTCTTAACTGCTGGCTTTGCAGTTTTACTCTTTGGTTTCCAAACTTGCTTTTGGACCACTGCTTTTGTTTGAATGGGCCTTAGAACAGTTTTATGTGCATGTTTTGAAATTATTTTTGCACTTTTAACTGTTGGTTTTGGGTTAACAGTCTTAAATGGTCTAGCAGTTGAAACTGCTTGCCTAGCAGTAGAGACTGCTGTCGAAACTGCTCTGGGTTTTATACTTTTAGAGTGAAAATGAGTTTGAGGAGTTTGCCTTTTGAAATTCACCCTATTGTTTTCATAACAAGATACCCAATGGTTGCAGAAAGCTGCAAGATGGTCAAAACTGCCACATGTGTAACAAGCTTTGTTATAAAAAGCAAAGTCATCACCTAATTGGTTAGACTTGAGGTTGTTCCAATTCCTTTGGTTACCTCTGGGCTTGTTAGTGGTTCTATATTGCTCACAATATCTAACTGGTTGCCTAACATGCTTAATGTTTGATTTAGGCCTATCAGTATTGTGTTTGACTATCTTAGGAACACTTGTTCCTACTTTCTTAACCACTTCAGGTTTAGACATAACCTGTTCTTCTTCATCATCACTATCAGTTCTGCAGTCTTCAACAACTATAGCATCTAATTTCTTAACAAAGGACACCTTGTCCTGATAAAGTAAAGTTTTATCTAAACTTTTACTTACTTTTTCTACCTTAAGACTCTCAGTAGTCTTAGAACCATATTCCATGATTGGTTCTTGAAACTCAGGTAAACCTGAATTTCCTAGGTCAATCCCTGGGGGTTTTGGGATGCCTCTATAAGGAGGTGGGACACTCTTATATCCTACTCCTGACTTAGCTCTATTAATCACCTGACATTCTACTATATTGTGCACACTTCTAGAAGCATGTTCTAGTGCCTCAGTAGTCAAGTGAATGTTTTCATTTTCCTTTTTGACCCTATCATAAGCTTCTCTAAAAAGCTTAATTTCAGCATCTCTAAAGAATATGTCCTGTCTTAGGAGAGCTTTGTCATCAGAAAAAGCTAATTCATTTTCCTTATAGTGTGTGATTTGTTTCTCTACCTTTTCTAATCCACACTTATAGTTTATAAAGTTTTGAAAAGTGCTGCTTAGCTCTTTCTTTTGATCATCATATTGTTTCATTAAAACCTGTAGAGCATTAAGAGCAGTGCAAGTATTTGAACAAGCTTTATGATTTTGTACCTCAGTAGCAGAAAAAGCCATAAGTGCCATTTGAGCAGGAGTTTCTTCTTCATCTGCCATGAAGCTCCAATCAAAACCTAAGCCATCAATAGCTACCATAGCTTTTGGCTCAATAACCTCCTCTGTTTTGGATTTGCTTCCAAAACCTCTATTCTTGCTATCTTGCTGCCTTGGTCTTCTGCACTCTCTTGAGAAATGACCCATCATGTGGCAGTTATAGCACTCTATCTTTGACTTATCAAAACCAGCAGCATCAGTGTTGCTGATAATGAGCTTCTTCCCCGTCTTGTGATAGAACTTCTTGGCTCTCATGCTAAGAAGAGAAATTTGCCATTTTAGATCCATTTCCTCCAGATCATCTTCATGGATCTCTTGGAGGTCTTCATAGGAGAGCATGGACCCATTATTTTGACTTGTAAGAAAGGCACAACAAGTCTTTTCATCCAAAATACTAATGGTACTACTTGATGAACTAGCAGCACCAACATCATCAACAACTTTCACCTCTTCACTTGATTTTGAGGTACTAGGAGTTGACATAAATGCCTTGTTCCCAGTATTAGAACTAGTACCTCCATTCTTCTTCAAATCTTGCTCCACAATCTTGAAGTTGCTATACAAGTCCATCAGTTCCATGGTGTCTAAGTCTGGCTTGTTCTTCTAGACAACAACATGCATAGCCTACTCTTCTGGTAAGCTTCTTAGAAATTTTGAGTTTAAATCTTCTTGGAGCATTTCAATGCCAAGAATAGCAAGTTGGCTCACAATATTCTGAAGCCTATTAAACATGTGGTCAAGAGGTTCATTGTATGTAGAGGAGAAGTTTTCAAACTGCTGCTTGAGCAGTGTCTTGTGGGTTTTCTTGGTGGCTTCATTTCCACCATACCTGGCAATAATAGCTTCAAATAATGACTTGGCATCCTTGAACTTGCTGAAGTTTAGAAGTTGATCATTGGGAATGGTCATCATCAGCATGCTTCTTGCCTTCAAGTCATTTTTCTTCTTTATTCTATCTTCTGCAGATGATGGCTTTGTCTGCAGAGTTGACACAACTTTGCCGTCCACTGTTGATGTAGTGGTGGTAGGCTGGTAAGAGTTTCCATCTTCAATGATTTCCCAAAGTGCATAATCTTGCACTTGGAAATATTGCTCTATCCTCAGCCTCCACATCTCAAACTCATTCTGTTTGAGCATGGGAATCTTTGCAGCAACATTTGTCTGAATAGATTCAACATCCATTTCTTCAGATTCTTCTTCTAAATCAATAATATCAACCTGTTGCTCTGATACCACTTGTTAGGATTGGACACACGGTTAAGGTGGTTAAACCTTTTGTTCTTTGTGTGTATGATATATTGAGTGAATATGATTAAGTACGCGGAATTTACTTAACCACACTTAGAAGGTTATTTGTGTTATGGAAATGGAATGGTTATGTTTGTTCTATGACAATGAACAATGAAAGATTAACACCAAACGATTCAATATTATTAATGATAATAATACGAGTGATCTTGAAATATCACTAGGGTTACAACCTTGAATCTTAAGTTCTTACAACTTGTGATATTCTTGTGTTTTTTCTATATCTTAACGGTTATGAGTTCTAATAATAATATACACATGAACACACTTATGCACATCAACTTATTCGCACATAATATCGAGACTAAGATCTTCTTTTATAGTCCAAGAAGATCTTTACAATATTTCTTAAAGTCTAGCCGACCTACTTGTTAACTTATCTTGAGAGTGTCAGTACATAAGATACAATATGTATCTGTGTACACAACTTGTTAACTAAGCACATGGGGTAAGATATTATTTACCGTATATTCTTGACTTTAGTACACAAATATCTTTTCAATACTTATCCAACCAGCAGTCTCAACTCAACAGTATCAACTAGCAGTCCTTTCTTTGTACTACCAGTTAGAACGGTTAGTTATAACTTGAGTAGTCCTAAGATATACATCAGTAGTTGGAACTATTAGAGAATTCTTCTCAGCAGTTGGAACTTTTAATACTTGTAGTTCTTGATACTTAATCTGCAGAACGTTTAATTCCCAACAGCAGTTATATTCAAGTCGTATTTTGGCGTGTTGATGGGTTCACCAAAACTTGATACCAGCCGTATCTTTCCCAGGCAACATGCTATGTTAGCAGCCATGGCACACGTCCCCTGTTTTGGGTTTGTTGCTGCAGCCATGGCGGGAGGCTGGTGTCGTTTCACGATGACCAGTTTTGGTTTATGATGCTTTTTTCAGTTATCGTATTTTGGCGGGATAGCCACATGCATTTTGTGGTTGCAGCCAACTTGCTTCACGTTCTGTTGTCGCATTTTTAGTTCTAAAAACATGTGTGCTTAATTGCTGTATACTATGTGTTTATGATGTTTCTGAACATATTGCTTTCAGTGATATACACATTGTGTTCAGGATCCTACAATTGTTGGACGATACCTGGAGCGCCAAGTTCTACCTCATCAGTCGATGCAAATCTCAATGTATTTCCAGCGGATGAAACCAACATTGAACAGAAAATGAATATCAGAGACGAAAAACAAATGCAGGTAGGCGTTCCTATAATAGGTTCGTAATACTTAGTCAAATGTGTGTCACAACCATAAAGCAAACTTAATATGTACAAATAACATAAACAGGTGCAATATACATGATGCAAAAGTTATTAATGGTTCAAAGATTGTTACATAAGTATCTAAAAAAAAGGGCATACACGTGACATCTTTTGGGCTTCAAATAAATACTTGCCATGTTCCATCAAATAAATGGTGGCCATGCTCAAATATCTGTTTTTTATCTATAAATGGGCTTCAAATAAATGGACCAATATACATGATGTATTTATATGGTAGTTACTGACTTACTGTAGACTGAAAGTTTGGCTAGATTTCATGCAGCAGATGCAGTTACTAAAATGTAATTATATATTCTTTATTTGTTTAGAGGGACTTTGGATGTGTGTTTAAATGGATCGTCGATTTTATCGTTCCTGCAGGTGGATTCCTCTGAAAAGTATGTGCAAACAACATTCACTTTGAGAAGATAGGACTACCAAATAAGGATCAATCAAACACAATAAATTGTTACTGATGACGAATATTCCAGTCATTTATAGGTACGTATTTTTTTCCCATGTAGTGGCTATAAGAATTCTTAACAATTTTTTTTTTCTTTTTCAAGAAGACTTGATTTCTGCAACTTTTTTTTTTTTTTTTTTTTTTTTTTTTTTTTTTTTTTTTTTTTTTAATTGTAGAAAAGGTAAATTTATAAAATCGGATGAGGCATACCAAATAGATCAGACAGGTCACAAGTCTCCCGTTGGTTTAAAAAAATCATTCACCCACACAAGTAACAACCAATAGCTTAAGAATTCCTCATATCAATAGAAGAAATACAATATGATGCTCAAATCTTTTACTATAGACATGAATGACAGAAAGTGTCGTCCAAAAACCGTCGAAATCAACCCTGCACCAGAGGGAATAGCCGCTACATCAGAAAAAGAAGCAGCAGCAGAAACTGAAACGACTACCCACAAAGCAACCACCCAGCCTGCAAAAAAAATGTTCCAGCAAGTCCAACCACCAAAATCAAAGAAAGAACCATCAACTGCTAACCAAGACAGCAACACCCCACTTCTGCAACTGAAAATGTAAGCCTTATAGTGTAGACAAAATAGGTAGGTAAAACTGCAGAACATAAAGCAGTCAATTTTCCGATGTAACCCTGTATACGTATTCTTGGTGAATCATTTTTTTTCCTTTTAACAGGAATAGGTGTACGTATTCTTGGTGAATCATCATTCACGCATTCTCATTCAGATGTTGCATCTGTTGGTCGTATGGCTGCTGTTGTGGAACGGCATCGTTAGTTCCTTCCTCTTTATGTATTGTTTTCTAATATGTGTTCATTACATATGAATGATTATACTTTCTTTGTTGTTTTTGCAGCAGTTACACAGCTTGCTACTTCTTCTCCTAACGCTGGCCCTTCACATACCATTCAGAAAACAATTAGATCAAACAGTTTGTTCTCAAACACAGCAAAGAAGCTGATAAATTCAGAGGATGCATGAGATACTACGGGCAGATATGGTGACTTTCAGGATCTTCAAGTTTGATGCCGTTCAGGAATGGTATGTGTTTTTATCCTTTTTTTTATATAATTCTACTGATTATTAATTATGTAATTCCATCCATCAAATCCACTAATTTTTAATATGTAAAAATTACTTTAATAGCTTTTTGGAGATTATAGAAAGCAACAGGTGATTAAGTTATATATTTTCTCTGTAGCTATGATTTTGTATCCATCAAATCCACTGATTTTTAATATGTAAAAAGTTACTTTAATAGCTTTTTTAGAGATTGTAGAAACTGAAGATTGAATAATTTCTATTTCAAGATGCAACAAGCGAAATTAATTCCTCTCACAAAGTAGAAAGAACTTGGACATTAAACAATCTCAAATTTATTTCAGTAATTTACGAGCTTTCATTTATTTATTTATTTATTTATTTATTTCCTTTTATGTGATGCGATTTTCCAGGTGAATGAATTTCGGGTATGAGATATTGGTACTGGACTCTGCAGCAGGAACCATTCACCGTAACACGGATTACGTTGGTTCGGAAACTGCAATAAAGGCAAAAGACCCATGGAAGGTACCCTTAGGTTGTTGTCAACGATCAATGTATTACATTTAATATCAGTAACCATTAGTCATTACTTCCAGTTGTGTATATAATGAGTTCCGACCTTTTTTTTTTAAGTTCCAATAGCTTTATTATTAATTTGTTTTGTAATTCATTTTATCGCGTTCCCGCCGCAACGCGGCGGGTCGCAGCCGTCCTCGTTTTGCTAACGTAGGGTAGATGAAATCTACTTATTATATTGACACACTATTTAGGTGTTTACACTTTTCACTACAACTTGCATTCATTAATCCTCATTTGTCATTTTCAAAACCTTTACTTTTACCTCTTTGGTCTACTCAACTTTTTCCAAATTTGAACTTTACACTTAACCGTGGGCCCATAACCCGCAGGTCGTCGACTATAGCACTGTTAGCATCCGTTATTCTTTTTGCACATCTCAAACATGTTTTACCTTTCAAACACTTTCGTTTTAATAGTCACCACTAAGGGGGCATATTAGCCGCGATAAAAATAATTTCAAAATGTTACTTTAACTCCGTGCATACTTATCTCATTCTCACTTACATTCGTAACTTACCGCATTTTTACTCCCATATTCTGACTCACCTCATTCTGATTAATTACACACTTAAACAATACAGTTTTATTTCAACTTTTACGAACCATCATATTTCAATTACGCTCTATATTTTCACTATTATTTAATCAAAGTGTCAAATGCAACTATGCTATTACTATCTACTATAACATACTTATCATCACATTATTGCATTTTTTTAAATTCGTTATCTCAGCAACTATCTAATAAAGCTTTTCTATAAGTAACCAACCCACTTACTACATCATTCCACTTTCTATTATTATTACCACTATGCACACATTCATACAAATCATTTTCAACTATTTTACAGACCCTTTTGTGGCCACTGTACAAAATGTTTTACTACTATATTCTAAAAACAAAATTTTTGACTTTATCATTATTCTACAAATGTAACACCCCTGTTTTCAATATACGCATCGGAATATAAGCTTGGGGCATTACTTCATGGTTCACAGTCATGAGAATAGAAAACGACTCGAAAAGAGACTTTTTAAATAAAATTGTTATCATTCATTTATTAAATCAGAGTACATTATATAGGTCCCAGAGGGAAGTTTGGAAATATGTTATAAAAGATACATTATTCATTGAATGATAACAAAGTGGACACTCTTATTATAAAAAGAAAGTCCACAGCCACTCCGTGCCAATAACCATACTCCTAGTTACCTGAGATAAACATGCTTAAAAAGTCAACACAAAGGTTGAGTGGCTCTATAGTGTTTAAAGTAATAATCAGTTTTGAACACAAGATAAATAGTAAAGAAATCAGTTCAATCATAGTTCGGAATATTGCACTAAACCTCATGACACGCAATGCGTTGACAGTTTCCAGTCTCACTAACATAATTAAATGGTAGTGGTTTGCCCCCGAGTTTAAGAAATCAAATATAATGCATCTGTCTAACCGGCTACCACGAAGATATCCATCCGATTAGTACAAATGGGTCGTCAGGCCAATAGATCTATTCACTATATTCGCGCTCACCCTGCGTGTGACTAATGGTGCATGATATGAGGGTCTTTCAATAAATACAATCATAATAATAAGGGACAGTTAGCCTAGTTCAATAACAATCAGGAAAATACTTGTGTTCGGTTTGATAGCATGTATCTCCCCACATATTTGGAAAACGTATAAAGGAAAAGTGGGACTATAAACTCACCTGGACAGTCTGGATGGAAAACAAAGTTTAAATAAAGTTGATAAACGTCTCCGGTTCGCAACCTGGGTTGGTATGTCAAGTTTTCAGTAATCGTTTCTGAATTATATATATATATATATATATATATATATATATATATATATATATATATATATATATATATAATTTTATTGTTCATTTCGTTTCGTTTGTTAAATATAACTTTCGTTCGTTCGTTAGTTCGTTATATCTTGCGTTCGTTTGTTCTTGAAATAAACGTACTACGTTTATTAATTTTTATTAGATCGGAAGTAATAATAATAATAGTTATGAAAAGTGATACTTTTACCCCTAAACTTTGGTTAATTGACAGTTTATACCCTGAACTTTCTGAAAATGACAAATTCTACCCTCTAGTTTTCAAAACTGACACTTTTTACCCTTTTTATTTATCATTGACAAAAATGGTCCTTGATTTAAATAACTATGGGACATTTACAAATTCGGCCCATAAAACTCTTATTAATCTCGAAAAATTAAAAAGTGATGCGCTTAATATTAGTGACGAAGGGAGAGTTTTGGACTCAAATATCTACGTGAAAATTAGAGCTTTTGGCGAACTTTCTTTTCCTAGGTGGAGCTAGCTAGGTCATCTTAAACTACATCAGGTTTCATAATTTATGAAATTCGTTTGATAATAGAAATAAATCCCTAAAGTCGATCGATTGAAACAAATATTGGACAAAATCTGGAAAAATGGACTTTTTGTTCTAGCGATAGGGTCAAATTGGGATGTTAATAACTTTTTACTCGTTTAATCTTTTTACGTGTTTCTTCCTCCTAAATTAAGTTAGCTAGGCGATCTTTAATATGTCAAAAACTTAGAATTTTTAGAGGTAATCTAAGGGTTGAAAACTATGTTCAAAGTAGGCGAATTGGGGTGTTAAAAACTGAAAAGTATGAACTGAACTTTTATTTTCTAAATTTAGCGATATAAACAGATTTTTCGGGATTCGATATCTTGATGAAAACTCAATCATTTTTCATGGTTCTTTTTCCTATAGTTAGATAGCTAAGTGATCTATATTTTGACAAAAATCTAGAATTTTTAGAGTTCGTTTAATAGTCGAAACAATTGCCCAAAGTTGGGCGTTTTTATATATATGCTGTTAAGAAATTGAATAAAAACAGCATCTATTATGCATTTTCATGACTCGAGGTCTAAAGAGTTTTTGAAGAAAACGTCATTCCGGACAACTTTCATGTTTTAACTTTTCGACGAAACGGAACAGAAAGGCCTCGTTTTGCGTGATTTCGTTTCTATTTACAGAATACATTTTCAGTTTTTATATAACTTCAAATCGCCATATCTTTTGACTCGTATACTCGTTTTAGGTGATTCAAATTGCTACGTTTTCCTTGTAAAATTCTCTTTAACAATATGTAAGTGTCCTATAGCCTACTGTTTTAAAAATATCGAAGAAAAATAATATAGGGTGTGTTTGTTTGGTTCGACCAAGAAAAGAAAAGAAATAAAGAAAATGCAATTTTTGGTTTTTGTGTTATATTATTATTAAAGGTTACTTAAGTAGTATTTTAAGAGTATGTAGAACATATATAAGATAATGAAAAGGGTTAAGAACTTACTTAGGCATTTATGGATCGAATAGGGCAAGTTTGGGCGTATAGACTTGGAAATGGATCACAATCGCTTCTACCTTTTTCCTTGGCTTCCTAAAGTGTTCTTAGAATCAAATAGGGGCTGTGGAATTTGTATTGTGGGTGTATATAAGCTGTGATGGGTGGGTCGTGTGGATTATTGGAAAAACCTAGGGCGTTTGGTTTGTTTATTTATAGAAGGAGGTAGCTAGGCTTGTGAAGGTGACAACTAAGGGTTGGGAGGGGACATGGAGGTGTGTCAAACTTCTAATGGATCCATGTGTAGGATGGAGGGATATGAAGGGTGGCGTATGGTGTATTAGTGATGAAGTGGTGATGTGTTTAATTCTTTTCCATACAAGTATCAAGTTTCTAGAGGAGGGGGGATGTGGAAGACTAGTGTTCTTCCATTTGAACTCTTAGGGTTTAAGGAAAATAGATGTTTGGTTTGTTTGTAGTTGGATTCGACTAAGATAGTGCAAAAGGGAAGAGTTTGGTTCAACTAGGGCTTTAGGAAATTGTACATCAAGCTTAGGCATAAGGTACTCTAGGGTTAGGGCTTAGTTATGGTTTTCTAGGGCTTATGTATAAATTAGAAATAATTTTTAGGGTTTTCTAAATAATATATATATACATATCGAGTTCAATAAATAAAGAAGGAAATTATTGGGTGCTTTGAAGAGTTGTACTTTAGGCTTAGGGATGTTTTACTAAGGTTTAGAAAATAAGAAAAATATAATTTTAATATTTCCTTAATTTATATAATTTTTATATAATTTTTATTAAGTTTTTAAAGTAATTAAATAGGTTTTTAAGTTTTGTGCATTAGAGGGTTGTACTATGGGTTTGAGGGTTTGTACATTTATTTTATGAATTAATAAACTTAGTTTAAATATTAATATGTAATATTATTACAAAGTATGCCTTTAAAAATAATTATTATTAAAGTTTATATAGTGTTTTGTTAATAATTAGTTGTTATGCATTAGGAACTTGTACCTTAACTTAAAGGACTTGTACATATACCTAATATGTTAAGAAATAATTTTTTTAGAGTTAATATAGAGAATACTTGGACAATGTGTCTTAAAATGAGCACACTGAGGTTTATAATGATATTTATATTAATATTCTTATGTTTGTGCATTAAGTACTTGTACTTAAGTTTAAAAGTCTTGTACATATTTATTTTATAAAAATACTTATTAGGGTTTGTGATTTTATTACATATAATAATAGTTTTGTGAAATTAGGGTTTTATCGGGAGTTATAATGGAATTAGGGTTTCTGTGCTTTAGCGACTTGTACATTACTCAAATAAATTGTATTTTAGTATTTCTAGGGTTTTGTTATTCATAAATGTTGTTATAGTAGTTTAGGGTTTCATAAAAACTTTTATCAGATAGAAAATGCTTAGCTTTAAACGTACGTTAACGAAATAACGTAAAGTGGTAAATGGGATCTCATAAAGTTTTAGGTCAAGTATGTTCTATATAGTTAAATTCTAAATTAGTTAAGGTTGCGTTGCGAGCACGTTTATCGAGGATGTGATCTACATAAGATAACAGTTAAAATTAAATTAAAAAAAAAATAAACGTAGAAAAGGAATAGTTTTTCTATAAGATAGTTTATTATAAAGTGAGATTTTCACAGTGGTTACAACAAACAATAAATTAATTTCTTAATATCGTTTCACCAGTTATTTTATAAACTGATTTATTGTCCTACCGCGATTTTATTACTGTTTTATAAATCATAATTTGTTTTCCTACTGCCTATTAATTTGTTTTATAACTCATTGTACAAACTATCCTATTATTAAGTAATAAACTGATTCGCTACCTTATTACCATTTCATAAACCAACGAGTAATTTCACAAAAGTTTTATAGACTATGTTACAAATATTCTACCAGTTTTACTACCTCCTTATAGACCATTTTACTCCCCTGAGAGCTAGTTTAGCCAATGTTTGATTTTAAAACAATAAAACTGTGTTATTATTATTATTTTACAAGTGAATTCGCTATTACTTCCCAAAACTATTTTACTGTCACTCGACGAACCGTTTTGCTGCTAAATCACTAAGTAAACTACAACCTTGCTAATATTTTACAGATAGCAAATGATTTTCTTATTACTCTATGCAACGTCTTACAAATCATCTCATAACCTATTGTGTAACCAAATCCTTACCTAGCTAGTAGATCACGAGTTTAACTATGGTTTTGGTATTATTTTATAAATAACGAGATGTGCGTCGAACCGCCGCGTTGCGGCGGGGCGACGAAGTGTTTGCTATGTTTGTTGGTTGTTCTGCTGTGTTATACAGTTATACAACGAATCTTGTTCTAAGTGAAACAACATATACAAATGGAAGTAATCGAAATTTCGGGCCTGCTTTGAATCAAAGGCTGATTTTGGTGGCTGCTCATGAAGATGAGAGAAAGCTGCAATAGGCTTCATGAAATCAGTGGTCAATTCTAAACCTAGTGATGTCCAAGACAGTCCTTTGCACCAACCATTGACTTCCAGTAGATCTCCATTAGGCACACCGACCTTAACGGCCTTTGTCTGTTGAAGGCTGCATGCTACCTCTTTTTGAAACACTGCAATCAATGAAATCTTTACTTTATCTTCCTCCTTGTCGCTGCCAGCCTTTGTAGTGCTTGCGAGATGGTGGAGTAATCTGTAAACGGCAATTGTATAATTAGAACAGGCATGAGTACCCAACAAAAAAAAAATTTTTGATTACCTGATTTAACCGAAAGTAACACGATGTCTGTAACTGCGAACGGCCACCATTAGGAAAACAAATAGAAGGTTCTGTAGCAGTTACAAAAACATGTACAGAATACATATCAGAAAACATTATAAACACTAAACTTACAACACAGTGCTTTCGCATCTAATTAGAACAGGTATGAGTAGCATATAAGGAAAGCAGTATTTCTGCAAATTAACAAATGAATGACTTAAGTTTGCAGTAACTAATAAAATTAGCAGCTCCCATGCACTAATTCATTGCAATAACTTACTTAATCACTAAAACCAATGAAACCAAGCGAGAGGTTCATTAGCAAGGAATAAAGAAATGATAGATAAGATATATTGTTAGCATTTGTTTGTTTATTTCTGGCCACTTTTAAGATCTTCAGTTCAATAATGTTTAATGCTTTGAAAAAGGCAAGGTAGAATAAATTAGTCTATAGTATGTGGCTGGAAAGTTTGGATACCTGTCAAGAATCTGGCATTTGTAAAAAAGTCTGTGAGCATAAGTACGAAACCTGCAAAACAGTAATGTCCAATTATGGGTGAGTAGATGTCGGCAGTGTGCATTATAGATATGGGCATTTTGTTTTTTTTGTTTTTAGAAGAGAATCTTGTGACTGTCTGTCTTGGATCTGGTTTTCCTATTTAAGATAGCTGAAATGGACATTTGTTTTCATAACTCATTTGATAAGTGTGTAGGAAAATAAAGAAAAGAAAATGTCTAGGCATCCTAAGTGTGATCAGCTGAGAGTTGAGGCCAATTCTAATAGTTGGTCTGACATATTAGTTTTGTATTGTCGCCAAGCTAGTATCGAGGATGTTCATATGGCACAGCAACTGAGTGCGATTTGTGATAGGTTGGCTAGTGTTAACCGTGACAGGCTTTCTTTTATTCAAGAGCTTGAAGGTGTTGGAAATAGTCATGCTCAGAAAACAGCAGAATACTTAAGAGAAGTGATAGCAAAAGATGAACAGAAAGTCATGCAGATGCGCTTGATAGCAGCTGAATTTGGGTTAAATGCACGTAACAATGATGTGTTTATTATGAAACTTCAAGGTGCAATGCGTTTCTAATTGTGTGGATGCAGTTGGAGGATGTTTTATGGTTAATGCTAGTCGATTGTAAGATATGTTTTTCAATAAAGGCTAGTTTCTATGTGAAGCAAATTTATGTTGATTGTAAGATATTTCACTAAATAAAATTAAGAATTTAAGTTGTTTTTGTTTTTAATCCAAATAGGTTGGGAAGAACACAGGAATGCATACAATTTGTAATTTCGTGGAATGCATAAATTCCCTGAGCATTAAAATATATAACATATTATGAAAAGCAAGTGAATGGTGTAGTACCAGATGGTGCAGATGCAACATATGTTTGATCAGCAGGTACAGTTGACCATGTGGCTATATGTTCTGGTCTTAGTAAGGCTCAGATATGTACATATGTAATCAGCATTAAGTGCAAGCTGTGGCTGCAACTTAAAGTGCGGTTGCCCTGCCAACGAACATGCAGCTGGGAAAATGGAGATGTACAAACTTATGATCATTGCGTAAAGAATGTAGCTGCAAACGGTTGAGATACAGGATTATAGTTAGAAGATGTAGTAGGAGCAGGGTCAGTTTGAATCATGAAAAGAGCAACAAACATTAGTTACAGTTAAAAGTCTCATAGACCAAGAAAACATAATTAATATGACCTGTGTGTTGGCAGTTAACATGAGCTCTGCGTGTTCTGAGTGGCTGGCTAGCATTCGTTACAGGATTTGTAACTGTTTGACAAATGGCAGCAGTAGTAGATAACTGCGCATAATTCGCTGGTATAAAAAAAAGGAAAATAAGTTAAGCGCGATAGCAGTAATGGTTAGAATGTTTAAGGAGATTATCTATGTGAACAGCAATCGCATTTTAAATTTAGCATAGTGATATAAGTAACACTTATCTTTTGGTTGTAGGCAATAAAATATGCTGAGAATGTGAGTATCGATTCTTTGACAGGACAAAAATGGTAACAAAATATCAATGATGGATGCAGACACCATGCAAATGCGGTAGCAGCTATGTTCGGTGTCGGTACATCCATCACTGATATTCTGTATATTTTTGATTTTCAGCTTCTTTTTATGAGGATGTAGCTTGAATAGAAGTAAAAAAGGAATGCAGGCAGCTGGTTTGAGAATCTGTACAGGCTGTTTTGTCGTTTCGAGTGTCTTTGCACAATTGGGTGTACTACAGGACCTTAGAATAAGCGTCTATGCTGAAATGAATAGACAGTTTTTACTATAGGAGCATATAATTAGTAAATATAGATTGGATCATGAAATGGCACAAACGCAATATACCTTGGATCAGCAAGCGTAGTTGAGCGACGGGCTATATGTTCTGTTCTTAGCAAGGCTCAGATATGTACATATATGATCAGCATTAAATGCATGTTGTAGCTGCAACTAAAAGTGTGGTTGCCCTGCCAACGAACATGCAGCTGGGAAAATGGAGGCGTACAAAGTTATCATCATTGCCTATAGAATGCGGATGTAAACCATTGAGAAAAAGGGATTTTAGAAAGTCAGAAAAAAGAAGAACGTAAAATAGATGAATGCAATAATGGGAATGGGTATGCGAACCTGAAGAACAGGAATCATCAAGTTCATCGGGTGACAATATTCTCTTATATATAATGTAGCGTCGAGTTTTGCTACAGTTTTTGTAGCAGTGTTGGGCCCGCATTTGGGTTGCAGGCTCTTGCTTTTTGCCTTTTGTTTGTTGTATCTCTTTTTTTAGCCTTTGCCAGACCGCTAATCATGTGGCATACAGTTCATTTTTTTCATTCAAAAGTTTAGTTAAATTTTCTAAATCCCCTTACAGTTCCATTTGTTGTTTCACCTTCCTTTGTGCAACTGCTTGCACCAAGCGAGCTGCTAGGTTGTTGAAAGAACAAAAGGAACTGTATGGGAACTTAGAATGAGTAACTATGTTTAAGTTCAGAATTTAACCATAAGAAACAAAGGGCATCTATTAGTTCTTTTTTTTTGGTGATAGTAAAAGTCGATGCCATGTGAAAAGATGGTGATCAGCAGTATGGGTCAATTATCGAAGAAAGATGGGAAACAAAAGAGGATAGTGTATAGAAGTAATTTGTGCCAAAGTATATGGCACACTATCCTCTCCGGTTTCCCACCTTTCTTCAAGAATTGTAAACATATGACATGTATTGTTACTATCAGCAAAAAAAAAAAAGTAGCAAATAGTCTTTGTTTCTTAGGTTTTTTTTTTTTTTTTTTATTTTAATCGACATACAGGTGGAAAATCTGATCTCCACCTCAAACCCCTTTTGTTATTGAAATAGTCTTGAGACAATAGTCTGCACCAGACATATTGATAGACGATTAAAATAGCAAAAGGAATTCGAGGTGAAGGTCAGATTAATAATCTTGATTGTATTAATCTGGTGTGCGTAGCGGTGCTGCTGAATACATGACCTGTTACAGATATTCATAGATGAAAAAATCTGGGTAAAATGTATATAAAGTTACGATTGATGGACAGCAAATGGTTACTTTTAGATAAATAAATTCAATATACCTCAGATCAGGAGTCGTAGCCGACCGAAGTGCCACATGTTTCAATGTTAGCAAGGCTCAGATATGTACGTTTGTAATCAGCTTGTAATGTACGCTGTGGCTGCAACTGATACCGTAGTTGCCCTGCCAACGAACGCACAGCTGGAAAAATGGGAATGGACAAAGTTATCATCGTTGCCTAAACACTGCGGCTGCATACCATTCAGAAAAAGGCATTTTAGAAAGGCACAAAAAGCAATAAGCTGTATTGAGGAAAAATTAGTGCTCGAAGCAAGAGATAGGAGGAAACATTTTCTTTACCTGGTAAAGGACGGATACAAAAGGTTTATGTTATGTGCCAGTAAAAGGTAACATTTATTTTTTGCATAGGCAGACGTGCAGTGACAGAATTGGTTCTGGCCAAGAATATGTTTCAAGTCTGAAAGAAAGATGGGAAACGGAAGAGAATGCTGTGAAGAAGCAATTTGGATCAAACTACTTATCACACCATTCTCTTCCGCTTCTCATCCTTCTTTCCAAATTGAAGTATATTTTTGACCAGAAGCATTTATGTCACTACAGTTATGAGTATGCAAAAAAGAACAATGTATGGTTGCTGCGTAAGCTCAATTGTTAATATCTGCAAATAGAAAAAGACGGCATATTAATAGGTGGTAGTATCCCTGAAGCGAAAATTGATGGTAAACCATAATGAATATTAACTGTTGTTGTTTTCTTAACTTAATAAAGGATATTAGCAATCAATTGATGGATAGTAAATGGTTACCGTCAGATTAATCAAGCCAACATACGTCAGATCAGGGGCCGCAGTTGACTAAGGAGGATCTAGACATTTTGACAGGCTCAGATATGCACGTTTGTGATCACCATGAATTGTACATTGTGGCTGCAACTGATATCATGGTTGCCCTGCCAACGAATGCATAGGTGGAAAAATGGGAATGTGCAAACCTATCATCATCGCCTAAATACTGTGGCTGCAAACCATTGACAAAAAGGCATTTTAGAAAGACAGAAAAAGGAATAGCTTCTATCGAAGAAAAATTACTGGTCGAACCAAGACATAGGAGGGAACGTACAGTGGTGGAGTCAGTGTTGGGCTGCGGGTTTGTTTTTTACCCGTTACTTGTGTTTTGGTTTTTTTTGTACTCTGTCCGAGATATGCATTCCTCTGATCAAAATTGATGGGTAATAATATGGACGAATTTTAGAAGATCAGTTAGAAGCAAAATAGCATAGTGTAAAGAAGTAATCTGCACCAAATCATTTCTAAGACTATACTATTTTGGTTCGCATTGATCTTTTATAATTGTACTCAATTATCAGTGACCGTTTTTTGTTATATATAACATGTATTAAATAGATGCAAACTTTTTTTTGCACATATCTTTGTTATTAATTCTTCTAGTAAAAAGTATATATATTTATATATATATATATATATATATATATATATATATATATATATAATATATATATATATATATATATATATATATATATATATAGTGTTAGTGTAAACCTTTTAATAGAATAATGAATAACAAAGATATGCACCCAAAAAAAAGTGTGTATGTATTTATGTATTTTACATGTTATATATATAGTAACCTGAAGAATAGAAAAACCTGGTCAAAATATGTACATGAATACAGTGAATATAAAAACAGGTTGTGAAATATAAGTTGCCCTTAACTTCTGGTCATCGCCATATGCAAGAACAGAAACCTGAAGAATAAAAAAATCTAAATAAATTATGCATACAAAGACAATGACTACGCAAAGATTTAAAAAGTATGAATGTTGAGTGTAAATACCATGTAAATATAGTGGTAGCTGAAAGGAGGCAATCATATGCAGTGAGACAGTTCAGTGTAAGAAAAATGTTCAGTACAAAAAACAACAACAAAGTATCAACGATGGATGTATACATCATATGAAACTGGGTATAGCTGCATATGTGCAGTAACCGTGACTGGTTGCCATACATCCATCGCTGATATTCTGTCTGTTTTTTTTACAATCTTTAGTTTTACATTATCTGAGTTTGACCTGTAGATAAATTCAGAAATCGATATCAGCGGATTGATATTAAAAACTGATTGCAAGAAATAAATATACCTGGCACAGGTGCAAATCTAAGAGATTGGGTTACCAAAAGCTACATATTAACTTCTTTAAGCAGAGTAACAGGTTCATGACAGCCTATGACAACCAATAAGTAACAAAGTTAAACATTTTAGCCGAGGTCTGCGAAGAAGGTATCAGTTTAATATCATTGGGTTGATATTAATAAGCGATTGCAAGAAGTAAACATACCTGGTACGGTTGCAAATCTAAAAGTTTGCCCTGCCAAGTGGCAGAACTCATCAGAGGCTATTGTGCAAACATGTACGTGCGATCATCATTTGATACGAAAATCACAACATTTGTACAGCAGGCATAAAGAGTTTACAACCAATAAGCGACAAAATGAAACACTTTAGCTCAGATCTGTGAAGAAGTTATGAATTTCATATCATTGGACTGATATTAATAAGCGATCAGAAGAAATGAATATACCTGGCACGGCTGCAAATCTGAAAGTTTGCCCTGCCAAGTGCCAGGGATTCATTTCTTAAATCAGGGTCACAGACTCATCACAGCCTATTGTGCAAACATCCATGCATGGTAATTATCTCATATGAAAATGACAACATTTCTACAGCAGGTGTCAAAAGTTTACAACCAATAAGTGAAAAACTGAAACAATTTAGCTCAGGTCTGTGAAGAAATTATGAGTTTTACATCATCAGAAATAAATACACGTGGCACGGCTGCAAATCTGAAAGATTGCCCTGCCAAGTGCCAGAGATTCACTTCTTAAATCAGACTCACAGACTCATCACAGCCTATTGCGCAGCCATTCATGGATGTTAATTATTTCATATGAAAATGACAACATTTCAACAGCAGGCAACAAAAGTTCACAAAGAACATGTGCACAACTACCAACAAAATCACAGGGAAGAGACATGTATAAATCTTCAGCGAATTCTATCATTTGTTAGCGATCGGAAAAAGGCTAAAAAAATCGAGGCCAACACTGGTACAACAACTGTAACCAAACTCCACAGTCCATTATATATAGGAGAGTGCAAGAGCAAAGGAGGTGGTCATCACATTCTCCACTGCATTCTCTCATTTGGTAGCAACACCAGCCACTCTAAATCGAGGGCAGTTGCAAAACGGATCCGGTTAGATAGGCAGTAGTCATACCATGATATTTAAGAACTCTATTGCTGAAACCTTTGCAAGGAACACTAAACAGACAGCATGGCTGCAACCGCAATCTTAGTTACCTTGCCAAGCAACATATGTTCAGAGAATGTAAGGTGACAAAATTATCCCAGCTGCTGCACAGAGACAGCTGAAAAGAGGTGGTAGCTGCAAAATAAGACCGGTTGCTTAGCTATTGTTTAGACCATGCCGCCCGGTAATTGCCTTGCCACCACCTGATTATATAATAGCCGAAGTAAGCTGCTGATTGCCTTGCCACCAGCTAATTATATAATAGCCAAAGCAAGGTGAACATGTATACGAAACAGGTCCAGTCACATAATTAGCATTCATACTATGGCATTCAAGAATTGTGCCGCGAATATCTTTGCAAGGCAACTGTAACACCAACACAGAAGAAAAAGGCAAGTAAGTAAACTGAATCGCGGTGAAAAAATCTGAGACGTCGGTTACACCACTTGATATGGCACTCATATCTGGCATTTCAGGTAATAACAGGTATAGGTAACATATCAAGTGACCTAACAAACGCATCACAAACATGAAGATAATATTTTTTAGCCACACAAAACATCGAAAAGGCAGCTGCATAGACCTTAAAGAAACAAAATACCGGTAGACTACGGCAAAAGAAGCAGCCACATAAGTAAAAGATCAACATAACTCAAAGACATGTAAAACAGCAGGTACCATAACGGTCGCGCACGCAAGAAGCAAAAAAAAAAACACGGTGACTGAAACAATGAACAAATAACGCACAACAAAAAAAAACACCAACCACCACAAAGGAGAGCTACATAAGCAAAAGAAATCTAAATGACCATAACCGATCCGCAAGTAGACAACACTGGCAACCAAGCAAACATAACGAAGCGGTGAACAGATAAACTATCAAAAAAAAAACAGTAACTACCACAAAGAACAGCCATACAAAAAAAAAAAAAAAACGCTAACCACCACAAAGAACAGCTACGTAAGCAAAAGAAAATGTAAAAGGCCATAACCGATCCGGCAAGCGCACATAACCAAACGGTGAACAAATAAGGTACCACATAGAAAAAACAGCAACCATTAGAAAGAACAGGCACATAAGCAAAAGAAATCTAAAAGACCATAACCGATCCGCAAGTAAAATGATGAACAAATAAGGTACTACAAAAAAAAAAGTAACCACCACAAAGAACAGCTACATAAGCAAAAGAAATCTAAAAGATCATAACCGATCCGCAAGTAAACGACGACGTCAGGCAAGCACACATAAGAAACAGTGAACAAATAATCTACCACAAAAAAAAAGTAACCACCACAAAGAACAGGAACATAAGCAAAAGGAATCTAAAAGACCATAACTGATCCGCAAGTAAACACCACCGGCAGCCAATTAGGGTTTCGTTAGAAGGCAGTAGAACGTGCAAGAGTAAGTGAAGTGGTAGGTACCCGGATTGTGGTAGCTAAAGAAGCGAAGGAACAAACCAAAGGAGAAAACCGGGAGCCCACAGCCCAAAACGGAGCCCAACACTGCTACAACAACTGTAGCAAAGGTCGACGCCAAATTATATATATGGTAATGACATATACAGGTAAGGCGATGACTGATTCGCATAATTATACATGGCAAACCAAACAAAAGCATAGATTGCACAAATGTTCACAAATCAGCCGGTATAACTAAGCACAAACAACAACATACCACAAACAACACAAATAATTACAACTACTTAATGGCAAGCGACACAGTTGACGACAAATAACTAAAAAAAAAAAAGTAAAACAAACAAACGGATACACAAACCTAACGTTTTCTGATCCGGCGCGACAACAATCCTCAGGCCCTCCAAAGCTGAACATCAAAAAAATAACCAAATAAATAAATCGATAAGCCATGAACGTCTAGATCGTAAGAAGTAAATACACAAACCACAGAAACCACAAACGTATCGACCTCCGGCAAAGGTAAACCGCAGCAGCAGCCGATCCAAGGCGACGAAGCAGATCTACACAGCTACCAAGAAAAGCACAGGGAAGAGACACGTATAAATCTCTAGCGAATTCTATCGTTTGTTAGAAGGCGGCTATGGCTAAAAGAAGCGAAGGGACAAACCAAAGGAGAAAACCGGGAGCCCAGAGCCCAAAACGGAGCCCAACACTGCTACAACAACTGTAGCAAAGGTCGACGCCAAATTATATATATGGTAATAATTCGTTCACTTCACTCCATAAACTGTTCTATAAACAATTTTATAAAATATTTTACAATCACCATGAGAACCATTTACTTCCATAAAAAGTATTTCATACTGTTACCCCATAAGCAGAATAACCAATATTCCCTTTTAAAAATAGATCAAACCTTAGGAGTGGATTCCACGCTTTCGCATGAGACCATAGATAACAACCTACTAGGCCTTGATGCTATTCCATTACTAAATAAATTACCTCATTCGACCCATGCTATTAGATTCCTTGATTAGTAGTGCACGCGTTGGACTAAGTTGTCAATACACCATCACTCTTAAGAAATGATACTCTCTAGGAATTCTAGGCAACACAGACTCGAAACTCCTTTCTTTTATGTAAACCGCTTCATTGCAAAGCTCTGATTTCCTTTTATGTGACGCGACTTCTGCACCAGGATGCCGAGAGATCTTAGTCTACCTAGAAACCATTGATACCCGACCACACCTTGTAAATAGGGAGGACTTTTCTCAACATAGTATCAAGCTAATTCATACCTCTCAGGTCACCAATGCAACCGTTAAGTCATTGTACCTCTTAGCACTGAGTTATCCCTTCCGGACCGCCAGTACAAAAATTTCGGTCAAAATACCGTTTAGCACCGTTTAAGCCGGTTGGATACTTGCACCTTTGAGCTTCGCCTGATATTGAACATTGAACCCAATCAACGTTGGCAACTAGACCATTCCTTCGGATAGTTAAAAACATAGGTGGACATACATACTCAACTGTCCTTCCTCTTCGATATTCTTACTTTTAAGGATCTTTCTTAAAATGCTCTTATGTCAAACTTGGAAGCCGTGGTTACATTTTTCTGAAACACATATCTTGAGGATTAAGTTCTCCTGGTCAACCCTTACCAAACTTTTGTTACGAAATGTCAAGCGCAAATCTTTACGAAAATTTCTTAACCATACCACGATTGAAAACCCAATTTTTGCAAGCTTGTAAAATCTTTTGAAACTGTGTCATCTTACGCAGCTGAAAATTTCCGACAAAGAAAATTTTAATGCTTGGAAGGTTATCTTGGTCAAAACCGTGTAAATACTTACCCAAATAAGATTTTAAAACAAAAATTTCATCCATTCCTCTGAGGAGAGAAAAACGCTCAATTTCGAAACAAACCATGGAAAACAGACGCCCCCGCCACTTTAAGACTTTATATATATCGGGCTAGGATTTTGTGTCACTAGAGCATAAACCCTACATTGGAATTAGACCGTGAGGATTTGAGAAGAAACAACGCTGACAAAGTTGTGGAACATTGTGTAGTTAAGATTTAAACTGTTAAACTTACTTCATAAATCATTGTACCCCACCAAAACGCTAGAAGGAGACAACTTATGGCAGACCACTTAAATACCCTTCCACAGGCAAGAAGAGACCCTTAGAACAGTCCGGGGAGACCCGAATATGTTACTAGTACCACCACCTTTCCACCAACACCATTTCGCCGGGTAACTTGAACTAAATCGCGAGGACGCGATTCCTTTTTAGGGGTATGTGATGTAACAACCGACAAATTTCTTAAACTTGTTTTACGAGCCAAAACAATCATTTTGATTTTCCTTAGCTTTTAAAACCTCTTTGAAACTAGAACTAATAAGTTAAACTGAAATCCGGGACGGATTTCCCAATATGATGTATGTGCTGTAACACCCGGTAATTTTCCAAACCATTTTAACTAGCCAAATAATTACTTTTACATCACCTTAGTAATTGAACTGTTTCTGAATTTATTTGAACTTGGAAAACGTGAGATATCGTGAGAAACATGAACCATAGTCCCCGTATTACGTCAGCACAACCTAGAAACTCGAAACGTATCGCATTTGTCAAATATATTGAAATATATTGATTTCTTGCATATTTATACTAGTTTTTGTTGAAAAAATTATTTCGTGAACAATGGCGCAAGGTTCATAATTTTTCGAGTCCGTTTGGTACGTCAAATGGGTCCCACAGTGTTTATTGCAAAAGTTTAGCCATTTTGGCAGAAATGTTCCTCCGCCCAATAATTACCTACGCCCCCTAAAGTTTGGTTTTGGCCCAGCTTTAGTCCCTCACTTACTATAAAGTGCTGAATTTTTATTTATTTATTATAAAACACACACACTCCGGCCAACTTCCGGCCACCGGAATATTATCAGGCCAAGAATCCGGCGACGCCTTTTCTTCTCCCAATCGATAGATCGGGTCACCCCGACCCCGTTTTCATCAACCTCTCGCCACCATCACCACTGCAACACCACCCACGCGCCACCCCACTTTCTGTCATCACCGCCGCCAACCACCACTTTCGTTGTTCTTCAAGCTTTGTTTTCTAGCAAAAGCGCATAGGGCCACTTTGTTACGCTTATGAGCTTATGTACATTTGGAAAAGCTCATAAGCCCATCTTTTTCGGCTTATGAGCTTATGTACATTTAGAAAAGCTCATAAGCCCATTTTTTTGGGCGTATGAGCTTTTATGACAACAGATAAGCCATAAGCTCAACTCAATAAGCTCATAAGTTAATAATAATGAGCTTATGAGCTTTTTGATATGTAAATAAGCTCATAATCCCAGTAAATAAGCTAAACACACCCTTAATATATTGCTTCAAGAAGCTCAATCAAAAACAGTTCTTCAAAAATAAGTCAATAAGCAATTTATAAGCTCCTTATCTGGGCTTATCCTGTTTTGAAACTGCAATAAGCCATTGAAGCTCTTTAAATAAGCTCTAGTACTTTGCATATAGTAAAATCAATCATTTATGTCCATCCTTCTAATAACCACAACAAAACTAATAATCAAATTACTATCTAACAATTTAGTGGTCCTTTTTCCATAATACTATATTCTTAAAAAAAATCAAAGGTTTCTTATTTAAATTTACAATTTACGGTCCTGTAACAAATCAACAAGCCTTAAAAAAACATTAATAAAGGTATAATATAACATAGTTTTATAAAAGTTTACCAGTGTGTGATTTTGTAGATACAGATCTTGTGTCAGCCATTGTTAATCACTTCAATCAAGTTTCATTTCAGAAATGAAGAATTGTAACTTGTAAGTCCAAAGAAATTTCATAATTGGGCTAGTGTAGCAATGAATATTTTGGCCCATGAGACCAACTTACACCTTTTGTCTTATTTTAAAATAAGCAACTTTTTAAAGGGGTTATCAATAAGCCAAAACTTTCATTGACATATTTTAACTCTACTTAAATAATCAATATTCATGCTTCCTATGTGATAGTTTGAAATTGTATGTCTTTCTATTATAGCACGTCAAAAATATTTTTTCCTTTATTATTATCTCAAAAATATCTAAGTTGTATTAAAATTATATTGACTTTACTAACGAGGCATCGCTTTAATGGTATCACTCCCCACCGTAGACATTCAACTAACAGGTTAATAAGGGCTTTTAAAAGAATTAGTCATTAGTTCAATCCTAACCCATGATAAAGGTGACTGAAAAAGATGATCATTGTCTGGGGCTTGATTTTTTGAGAAGGGTGTGTCAGCACCCAAAAGGGGTGTATGAGGTTAAAGTTTTTCGTCGATTTAAACCTTTTGAAAAAAAAATTATTTTAACTTTGGTAATAATGCTCAAACATTTATGATTAAAAGCAATATATGCACATTTAAAAATGGTTTAGAATGTTCTATGCATTAAGATAGACTTTGACACATTATCACCCGTTCGGCTCGTCTTTTGACCCGTTCACTTTTAGTACAGTTTACTTAATTTGACCCGTTTGAGATACAAAACAATCCAAGTCGACTTCTTTGTATGTTTTGGGTCAAAGTTGCAGCATTTATCTAGTAGAGCATAGAAGTATTGCCATGTAGTGTGGTGTCATGGGACTTATCGCAAAGAAAACTAATATCCTCGTATCTAATCATATACAAGTTAGCTGTATTAATCTTCTTGATCCCTTAGCAGACATGTAAAGCGGCTTTGCATACTCAAAATGACAATCAATGTGCTAATGATATGCTGTTTGGTGTTTAGTTTTATCAGCTTATGTTCTAATTATAGTGATTATGGTCATAAGGCCGTGACCCTTGTGATGTAGCTTAACAATCTCATGGGGTAATAAACTCTATAGCTGAATACGCGGAACAACTTCAGTTATTGGATGTAAGATTCGTAAATTATTATTTATTGAAAATGACACACTACCAAAATCTACTATCTAGTTGATACAACTAAGTCGAGCTTCTATCATGTGACTCAAGTTTAAACCAAATAATCTCATTCATTTTTGCCTAAGCTTACTTTGTTGAGTGCTTATAACAAATAATTTCATACATTTTTGCTGAGCGTTGGATTAGCTTATGCCACTAATAGCCCAAAAAGAAAAATAAGCTTAAAATCTCCACAATAAGCAACATAAAAGGAGCTTATCAAAACCCCGTTGATTAAGTCTGTAGAAAACTAGAAGAAAGGGGGGGGGGTGGGTTGAATAGTTTTACCAATTAAAACTTCATTTTAAAGTTTATAGATCGACTTATGTCAATCTAGTTTTGACGTGTTGGATATTGATAGTAGTAAAAGCATATAAACTAAACTACGAGATAGAGTTAGAGAGACACAACCACAACACGAGTATTTATAGTGGTTCAGCTACAAGGACACCTTCCTTGCCCTACTTCACTCCCCGAGTACCCAACTCGAGAGTTCCGTAAACACTACACAAGACTAACTCCTTTCACCGACGGAGAAGCCTTCACAACGTCGCTTACACTTTATCCGGTACAAAGCTAAATACCGAGCTCTTCCACGAGGTAGAGCCAAACCTTCATCGCCTACACTTTATCCAGTACAAGGCTAGATACCGAGTCCTTAGCACGGTGGACCAAACCAACACAACTAGCACAACATAACTAAAGGAACCAACGTCATTTTTACACCTAACGACTCAACATATCTACTACACCCTTTGAGAAGAAGAAAGAACAAGATTCACTTTTGTGATCTTGGAAAAGAGGAATCCTAGCAACTCATGTCACGAGCTTGCAAGTCTTCGAGAGGTCGTGATCTCGCCTTTTAGAAGGAACCTAGAGAATCACAAAGAAAGACTACATCGAAAGATCCTTGTATCTGAGGTTAGAGAGTTTAGAACATAGAGAGAAGATATGTCTAAAAGGGGTAAGGGATAAGAGAGAAATGGCTCACTATTTATAGGCAAATGTGAGCACTGTTCACTCGGTTCCACCGGATCCCTTCCCCCAGGGATCCGGCCAGTGTAAACCCAGGGATCTGGCCATCTAGTATCAACAGTTTGAATTTTGGGTTACATTTTCGGGTTTTGGGTTATGGGTTATGATCCATGGTTCATGTGATTTCATGCATGATGTCAATGACATCTTGGGTCATGGGTTATGGTCTTTGGGTTATGGGTTATGGATCATGGGTTTTACCCATTTTGGTGTCATGTATGATGTCATGCAATGGGTCATGGGTTATGGATCAAGCTCCATGAGTTATGGGTTATGGACTTGGTTTTGGGTCATGGATAGTCCAAGTCTTTCCTAGTTTATTTTCACAAATAACATGTATTTTATAAAATGTAAGTAACTAAGTTACTTAAGTGTTTTTATAAAATGGTTTTGGTTTTATGTAAACTTGTTAACTAAATATGTTTAAGGTTTATTTGTTTAATGGAATGAGTTAGTAAACTTTTTGCTCAAAGAGTTACATATTTTATATATCTCGTTAAAATGATTTTACGTTTGTTATCGACAAAACATTAGAAGATCGTAAAATATAAATAAACGTTTTTAAGGATTATTTTTATTAACAAAGTCCATAAACCTAATCTATTAAACATAGCCAAATACAACATCCCCGTTAATAAGCTCTCCAATAAGCTCTTTTTTGGCTAATTATCTGGTCCCGTATAATTAATGTTTTCAAAATCGGGTTTGTGATTGACCCGGGTCACCGGGTCAACTTGGTTTATAAAACAAAAAACCTAACAGTTTATACACATGTCCAGAAACCCATGTTTCTGTAAGCTTTTCAAACACTACATCTGCTAAAAAGCCGGCGGTTCAAAGTGGGTTTCAAATATTAAAGAAACCAGAACCGGTTCGATCGCTTGACCCGGCCAGGTCGAACCGGGATTCAAAATATAACTGTATAAAACATTATTAAAGGTATAATATAACATACTTATATAAAAGTTTACCAGTTTGTGATTTTGTAGATACATATCTTGTGTCAGCCATTTTTGTTAACCAATGAGTCGGTAAAGTCGGTAACTACAATAATCTTTAAGCCCAATAATATTTTCTTTGTTTGGCCCAAAAATCCAAGTAAAACATTTTATATTTTTTTAGTACTACTAGTCAAAGTCGTCACATATGTCTATTAGAGCAGAAGAGTATTGCCACATTGTGTTGGTCGAACACTGACCCTTTGTAGCAGGAATCTAGAATTGTTCATAAACGAGCGCAAGTCTTGACCAAGCACGGAAAAACTCTATATCTGATTATGGCCATAAGGCCAAGACGCGTGTGGTTTAGCTTAAGAATGTCATGGGTAATAACGCAGACTTCAATTTTTGAAAGCCATGTCATTTCTACTATCCATTGGATGTGAGGAACCAAGATTTGTAAAAAACTATTAATCGAAAGTGATACATTACCAAAGTTTACCATCTATGGGAATGGACGAGACCTTGATTCCTACTTTTGTGTATGACAGGAGCAGTAACACAACATTATCTTATACTTGATGCGATAATGGCTGTGTTTTCAACATTTGATTGTTTAGTCCTGGTCCTGGCGTCCTGCTAAGGTTATCTTCATTTCATTTATTGTTTTCATGTGACTTCATTAAAAAGAAGAATCTTGATTAACTTCTGATACAAGCATAACAAGCTATAATGCCATATTTTTTGACTCCTGATATTTAACTTTTATGGCGTGACTCTACTTAAGCCATAGTGTAAAACCCTAAAATCCGTAATCACATTTTACTTGGAAATTTGAACTTAACCTAAGTTTATTTGATAAATAAAAGATATGTAAACTATATGTTATACATTGGAATAAAATAAAACCTATATAACCTAAGTTAAAATAATTTCGGTGCACCCTTACCATCCTATAGATGTACACGTTCTCCTTGTACCTCTTTTGAACCGAAATCTTTGTGATTCCCCTCCTATACACGTTTACTTTCATAAAAGATAAGACCAAGGATATTTGCAACTTTAATAAAAGATTGGTTGTTCCTAATTAGTAGCATAATATATGCTTCTCCAAAAATAAAACATATGCTCCTCCCTTTTATCCCTCACAAATTATACGGCCTATTCTCCCCTCTCCTACACCGAAACCCTAACACTCTATGAACTGAAATACTTCTGGCACCGCTATATCTCTCCACTTATATGGAATAATTGTTCATCTCCATCTGATTACGTTAGTATCGGGTCAGGTGAGAACCGATTGGTTGCCGTTTTGAATTCGAGCTATTTATTTTAACTCGTCCGATATCATAATAAGCACATTTTGAGTTTATTGTAGTACTTGGTTTTGGCTTTATTTGAATTTGGATTGCGTGATTTCTTGATTTCTGGATCTCGTTATTGATCTGATTTTGCTTCTTTAGCCTTGTTTTATTTTTGGTTATGTTATAGTCATCGCTACCCCAATCCTTACACTCAATGAATGAACCGAGTTAGATCACTAGTCGTCTAAGAATAACTCTTCCATAGCACTTGTAGGATGAACCTCTTGATGGAAGTAAACAACGAAGTAACCAATGAATCTTTGGAAAAACCTAGGAAACTTACAATAGGTCAATTTGTAACTCAACAGAAGCTCTAGGAACTTATGTAGCAACCCGAGCCCCTACTTTTGGAAAATATACCTAACCTTTCACTTATCCTTCGAGAATACTAGTAGTCTACCTTAATACCCCCTTTATGAAACAATGAACTGCGATAAGTATTTTACAAAACGTATATATAAATTGATGCGATATTTTGGAAAGCGTTATTTCGGGAAAGACTATTTTAGATACGTTATTTTGTGGACGCTATTTGACATAGCTATTCTAACATACCATTTCGAATACTATTTTGGACGGTCAACTCTAGTTACACTACCTTGAAGATGTGACACATTGGTATAATGTTTTAGGAACTGTTTTGGATACACTAGTTGGAACACACCATTTTGAGAAGTGTTATTTTGGAAGTGTTATTTTGGAAACACTATTCAGGAATACTATTCGAAAGCCCTTTTTGGAAAACATTATCACTCTAGTATTACCTTAGACCATTAGGTCACATATCACGTATTCCCCTGCTCCTCAACTTGTAAGAAAGCTCGAGTACACCGTAATATAAGCCGATGAGTCGGGCGACACCATTAGCTGCTTTAGGAAGTAATCTCTCAGTTGAAATGGACTCCTTAATGGTTTAGTCGAACGAATTGGACTTAGAAGACTGTAAAGGAATAATAGTACTCATGAGAAAACATTAACCATAAGTGGTAAGTAAAATTGCCTGTATTAACCATGATAACGAGGTTCGCCCTAGTATTCATGTTTTGGAATTGATACTGGTTTAGATAACTCGAATTCTGTTAATTAAGATTTTTTTCACACCATGGATCATAAACCATTTACCTCGAAAGATCATTAACCATTTCACACCTTTACACTTTAACCAGGGATCCACACCACTTACCTTTTACCACCCACTCTATTATACCTATATTAATATATATATAATTTCCCGTTTAATACTACATCGTTTCTGTTACATCATCTGACGTCACTCAGTGGGAGCCCAGCCCGTTTCTTTGGGAGCCCAACCAGCCCAAACCACCATTCTTTTGATATTCTAGAGATAAGTATTGCAGTCGCTAGAGATTTCCAGAACACACACCACCATAGCAGTCATCTTGCTCCCGATTTTTCAAATCAACCAATAAGTTCACCTATTTGATGTATGTAACCATGAAATCTTTGGACTTCAGAAGCTCGGAACAAGAAGGTTGCAACAATAAATCCGAAATCTTAAGTGAATTCAAATCTTCAGCTTCAACTTAATTGTCGGGGAAGGTTTTAATTTATCCATGTTTATAAAGATTTAATTTTTATGAGATTTTTGTTTAACAGTTAGGGTCTCTGGGAAAATCAACAAGGTACGTATGATTATTAATTAATTATTTACTTTGAGTGTTTACATTGCTTATTTTTTATGGTCACAGTTGTATTTAAAATAAGAAATCCAAGTATAGAAAAAAATAAAAAGATTTTCAAAAGGATGTTTTTTTCAGTTGATGTTTTGATATGCTTAGTTTGTTTACTGGATGTTAGGATTTTTTATGAATTAAGTATTTATTTTGTATGTATTTATGGATTTATATTATTGGATTTAGTTTTGAAATCAACCTTGACTCCATATGAAGGTTACTAGAACTTTGATGTCATCTTGCATACGATGCTGACTTGGGGTTTAGTTTTGTTGTATCTCTAACTCGATTATACTAGGTAAAACTTTTACGGTTTTGGGTTTAATTTTGTTGTATTTAGTTTTTTCTGATTTAGGGTTTCGGTCAATAGTATTAAATCGAAATAATTGAAACTTAAGATTTTAATTTGGTGTTGCAGTTGTTAGGATTGGACACACGGTTAAGGTGGTTAAACCTTTTGTTCATTGTGTGTATGATATATTGAGTGAATATGATTAAGTACGCGGAATTTACTTAACCACACTTAGAAGGTTATTTGTGTTATGGAAATGGAATGGTTATGTTTGTTCTATGACAATGAACAATGAAAGATTAACACCAAACGATTCAATATTATTAATGATAATAATACGAGTGATCTTGAAATATCACTAGGGTTACAACCTTTAATCTTAAGTTCTTACAACTTGTGATATTCTTGTGTTTTTTCTATATCTTAACGGTTATGAGTTCTAATAATAATATACACATGAACACACTTATGCACATCAACTTATTCACACATAATATCGAGACTAAGATCTTCTTTTATAGTCCAAGAAGATCTTTACAATATTGCTTAAAGTCTAGCCGACCTACTTGTTAACTTATCTTGAGAGTGTCAGTACATAAGATACAACATGTATCTGTGTACAAAACTTGTTAACTAAGCACATGGGGTAAGATATTATCTACCGTATATTCTTGACTTTAGTACACAAATATCTTTTCAATACTTATCCAACCAGCAGTCTCAACTCAACAGTATCAACTAGCAGTCCCTTCTTTGTACTACCAGTTAGAACGGTTAGTTATAACTTGAGCAGTCCTAAGATATACATCAGCAGTTGGAACTGTTAGAGAATTCTTCTCAGCAGTTGGAACTGTTAATACTTGTAGTTCTTGATACTTAATCTTCAGAACATTTAATTCCCAACAATCCTCCCCTAAACATGTGAATCCATTTCAACATGTTTCTGAATTAAATTATGGATTGTGAAGATCTTTCAAACACTTCATAGTCAGACCCTTGATCTGAACTTTCTTCTGTTCTGAGAGATTGAATATCTTTCTTAGTAGCTCATCTGCTTTCTGATCTTTGACTTCAACAATATCAATACATTGCTCCAATCTTGGACTAAAAGATGGTGCAATTTCCTTGGATGGAGGAACCATAAGAGGCAATGGTGCTGTGTATCTTGGATGCTTGTTTCAACAAGTGAAATCATCTATCAGCATGTCTTTGCAAGTGATGAACAAACGTGGTAAACTGAAATTGAAACTTTTCGTCGTTTGACCTAGATAGAACTTTCTCCTTTGGAATGTTCTTGTCATTTTCAACCTCCATGTCATCATCTTGTATGCTCTTGTCTTTTCCTCCTTTACATTGGGTTTGTCTTCCTTTCTTGGGCTTTTATTTTCTCCCCTGAAGCAAATAAAATTTTATCCTCCCCTTGTTTGGAAGATCTCTCACCATCATCCCATCATTATCTGATCTACCAATGTGAACTTGTTTTCAGACAATGTTGTACATGAAGCCATCAATTCCTTAAGAGTTTAAGTTACTGCCCTCATCACTTCTAGGTGTGTTAACTCCTATGAGAGGTGAATCAGTGGACATTTGACTCATGGTCCATCAATGGATGGTTTTTGTGAATCCTTTGGAAATCCTTGTTTAAGAAATTGTTTGACTTAGCAGTATGTTCATGATTTTAGAATTGAAAAATCATACTGCTTTCAACCATTTTGAAGGGATTAAGTGTGTAACAGACACTTAATCAAAATTTCGGTTTAAAGCAACCTCTGGTTGTGTGAGAACCAATGTTTTCAGTTATAAATAACTGCCTGTGTAAAGATAAACCTATTCAAAAGGCTTTCTTGACAGGGTTTCCAGCTCATAGTAATTGTTGCCTCTAACACAAGTGTTAGATTCACTTTTACTAGCTGTTCTTTCTATCAGATGTCCTTAGACTTGCTCATTATACTTGAAAGTATAAAATGATAGAAAGTGAGTTGCATCAGTTACTATCTGATCAACTACGTCATCAATTCAATGTGAAATTTGATAACCAGGTTTCAAGAAAGAAGTTTTAAAGAATTAATTAACTTAGGTGTAAACCTTTGTTAATGAGTTCCCAAACTCAGTCCATCATAAACCTGTTATGAAAGCAACTGGAATCACTTTTCTTCTGCTTCCATTTCACTTGAAATTTCCTTATTGCTCAAAGTTCATACCTGAAATTGTTAGTCCAAAACCAAGAAACAAAATGCATAGCATTTGTCTTATAGCAGTATCAATATATGACCAACAGTATGAACTGTTTAAACAAAATTTGTACTAGCAGTACTAACTGTTCTATTAACAGTATCAATTTTCAAAGATATCAGTACAACCTTAACATATATAAAAACCACATAGATTAGAAATTTTAAGGATTTAGCATTCCAATACTTGCTACCAAGTACTGAAACCTTCCAACATCAAAAGCTTTGGTTAGCAGATCTGTAAAATTGAATTCTGAAGCAATTTTAAGAACTTGAATTAAACTTTTCTCATTGCAGTCTCTTATAAAGTGATGTCTAATTTCAATGTGTTTTGTTTTAGAATGTTGCACTGGATTTTTAATAATACAAATTGTACTACTATTATCAATATGAATAACAGTGTTTAAGAAATTGTACCCATAGTCAAGGAGTTGGTTTTGAAGCCATAGAACCTGACCACAGCAACTTGCAGCAGCTATATATTCAGCTTCAGTTGTTGAATTTGCCACACTTGTTTGCTTCTTACACTGCCATGAGACAAGTCTACACCCAAGGAATTGACATCCTCCAGTTGTTGACTTTCTGTCCAAGCTAGCACCAGCATAATCACTATCCGAATATGCTACCAAGTCAAAAGGAGATTCCCTAGAATACCATAGACCCAACCTTGGTTGACCCTTGAGATATCTAAAAATTCTCTTGACTGCAGTTAAATGAGAAACCTTTGGAGTTACTTGAAATCTTGCACAAACACAAACAGGAAACATGATATCAGGTCTAGATGATGTAAGATACATCAAGGAGCCTATCATAGATCTGTAAGTGTGTACATCCACATTCTCTCCATCTTCATCTTTTAGAAGGTGCTTCTCAGAGTCCATTGGTGTGCTTGCCACTTTTGAATCAGCAAATTGAAATTTTCTAAGTATTTCTGCAACATATTTGTCTTGACTAATAAATATGCCTTCAGATGATTGCTTAACTTGCAGACCCAAAAAGAATGTAAGTTCTCCTATAGAACTCATCTGAAACTTATCATGCATAAGTTTCTCAAACTCTAAACACATCTCCTTCCTATTAGATCCAAAGATAATGTCATCCACATACACCTGCACTAACAGAAGATCCTTCTTGTGCTGTTTGATGAAAAGTGTCTGATCAATCTTTCCTCTTTGAAATCCATTTTCTAATAAGTAGGAAGCAAGTGTTGCATACCAAGCTCTTGGTGCCTGATGAAGGCCATAGAGAGCTTTAACTACTCTGTACACTTTTTCTGGATGGTCAGGTTCAATGAAGCCTGGAGGTTGTGTAACATACACCTCTTCTTCAATTTTACCATATAAAAATGCACTCTTGACATCCATTTGGTAGACTGTGAAGCCTAAAAATGAAGCATAAGCTAAGAAAAGCCTAATTGCCTCAATCCTTGCTACTGGAGCATAAACCTCATCATAGTCTATCCCTTCTTCTTGTGTGTACCCTTGGGCTACTAATCTAGCCTTATTTCGAATCACTATGCCCCTTTCATCCCTTTTATTCTTGAAAACCCATCTAGTGCCAATTACCTTTGCATTCTTTGGTAAATCAACTAGCACCCATACTTTCTGAATCTTGAACTGAAGAAGCTCCTCTTGCATAGCTTTTACCCAGCTTGAATTATCTAAGGCTTTCAGAATGTTCTTTGGTTCATCTTGTGAGAGAAAACATACAAACAAGCAAGAGTTTGAAAACTCATGCTGCTTTGAAGCATAAAGGGCATCAAGAAGCCCTTGTTGGTCTGAAGACATCAGTTGTTGTCTTGTCTTCACACCTGATTGTACATCTCCAATCACATTATCTAGGGAGTGGACTTTGTGAATTCTTGTTTGTGGAGTAGAAGGAACTTGATAATTTGATGGAAGATTGTTGAAATCCACCTCATTATCTGAGAATTCTGCTTCTTTTGTTTCTGAAGGGCCAGCAGCAGAATCAGTAAGCTTAGCAGCAGAATCACCAGCAGAAACAATTTGTTGTTCCTGAGTTCCACCTTCTTTCCTTTCATCTTCAACACCTTCTTTAGCCTTGCCAGAAGAAGATTCATCAGTTATTCCATCCCTAAAATATGAAAATTTAAATATTTAACAATGATATTTCTTTTTACTGTTCGATCTATTTAGCTTATTTGCTTTGCATCATTGACAATTCCATTTGAAAAGAAACAGAGGATTCCACATTTGTACTTGACCATATTGGCATACAAACATGATCTTGGTTTGTCTTCTTTTCTAACCTTGCCTCATCTGTTGCTTGTGAACCTAAAAATTCATTAGTTTCAACAACAACAGGCACATAATTCATTGATTTGGTCAGAACTTCAAGATCAAATAGCCTTTTTGGTCCTTGACCTTCTACATTGGATTTGTCCTCTAAAAACTCCACATGTAGGTTTTCTTCTACAATCTTAGTTCTTGTGTTGTATACTCTAAATGCTTTGCTATTAAGAGAATATCCAACAAAGAAACCTTCATCTGCATTACCATCGAATTTTCCTAAATGGTCTAAGGTATTGAGAATTGTCACATGACATCCAAAAGGTCTAAGAAATCCTATTGCAGGAGTTCTTCCTCTAAAAAGTTCATATGATGTCTTATTGTGAGGCTGAATAACTAAAACTCTATTTTGGACATAGCAAGCAGTGCTAACTGCTTCAGCCCAAAAAGTTATAGGTAGCTTAGAATCAGCTAACATAGTTCTAGCAGCTTCAATTAGTGTTCTATTCTTTCTCTCAACAACACCATTCTGTTGTGGTGTTCTAGCAACACTAAATTCTCTTCTAATACCTTCTTGTTTGCAGAAATCATCCATAACTCTATTCTTAAACTCTGTCCCATTATCACATCTAATGACCTTCACTTTCTTGTCTACTTGGTTTTCTATCTGTGTAATGAATGTCTTAAGGATGCTTGTAGTCTCATCCTTAGAAGATAGAAAGAAAACCCATGTAAATCTAGTATAGTCATCAATTATAACAAGACAATATCTCTTATGCATTATACTACTTACTGAAACAGGTCGAAATAAGTCCATATGCAGCATAAACAATGATTGATTGATAGAGTTAAAAATCTTGGGCTTACAAGTGGCTTTGTGTTGTTTGCCTTTTAGACAAGCAATGCATGTTTGATCATTTTCAAATCTTTTGTGAGGTAAACCTCTTACCAAACCATTCTTAACAATTTTATTTATGGTTTTGAAGTTAATATGACCAAGCCTTCTATGCCATTTCATTGATTCATCCAATGTGGCCTTTGCAACAAGACAAGTTAAATTCTTTTTAGGAACAATGTTCTTCATGTCTACACTGTACATATTGCCTTTTCTAGGAATTCTAAGAAGTACTTGACTTTCATCAGGCATCTTAAAATCAGGAGAAAGTACAAGACATTCAGTCTCACAGAAAAGAACATTGTTCTTTTTGTCACACATTTGTGAGACACTAAAAAGATTATAATTTAGCTCTTTTACATAGAACACATCTTCAAAATCTAAATTTCCAGTTTTAATGGTACCTTTACCGGAAATTTTGCCACCGACACCTCCTCCAAAGGTAACATAGCCTCCATCTTTTGATTGGAAATCTGAGAGATAAGACTTGTTGTCTGTCATGTGCCTTGAACATCCACTATCTGAGTATCCTTGATCCTCTTCCTAATCATTTGAATGTTCCTGCACATAAATAAGAGTATTAGTTTCTTTTGGGGACCCAAGCCATTACTGACTTGGATCTGCCTCTTGCATCAATGTAATTTAATCTTTTAAGGACAGTTGATGCAACATTGGATTTTAGAATCCAACATGCTGAGGCCTTAACAGCATTTGCCCTGTTTTTCCAAGCAGCAGTACTAACTGCTTTCCTAGCAGTCTTAACTGCTGGCTTTGCAGTTTTACTCTTTGGTTTCCAAACTTGCTTTTGGACCACTGCTTTTGTTTGAATGGGCCTTAGAACTGTTTTATGTGCATGTTTTGAAATTATTTTTGCACTTTTAACTGTTGGTTTTGGGTTAACAGTCTTAAATGGTCTAGCAGTTGAAACTGCTTGCCTAGCAGTAGAGACTGCTGTCGAAACTGCTCTGGGTTTTATACTTTTAGAGTGAAAATGAGTTTGAGGAGTTTGCCTTTTGAAATTCACCCTATTGTTTTCATAACCAGATACCCAATGGTTGCAGAAAGCTGCAAGATGGTCAAAACTGCCACATGTGTAACAAGCTTTGTTATAAAAAGCAAAGTCATCACCTAATTGGTTAGACTTGAGGTTGTTCCAATTCCTTTGGTTACCTCTGGGCTTGTTAGTGGTTCTATATTGCTCATAATATCTAACTGGTTGCCTAACATGCTTAATGTTTGATTTAGGCCTATCAGTATTGTGTTTGACTATCTTAGGAACACTTGTTCCTACTTTCTTAACCACTTCAGGTTTAGACATAACCTGTTCTTCTTCATCATCACTATCAGTTCTGCAGTCTTCAACAACTATAGCATCTAATTTCTTAACAAAGGACACCTTGTCCTGATAAAGTAAAGTTTTATCTAAACTTTTACTTACTTTTTCTACCTTAAGACTCTCAGTAGTCTTAGAACCATATTCCATGATTGGTTCTTGAAACTCAGGTAAACCTGAATTTCCTAGGTCAATCCCTGGGGGTTTTGGGATGCCTCTATAAGGAGGTGGGACACTCTTATATCCTACTCCTGACTTAGCTCTATTAATCACCTGACATTCTACTATATTGTGCACACTTCTAGAAGCATGTTCTAGTGCCTCAGTAGTCAAGTGAATGTTTTCATTTTCCTTTTTGACCCTATCATAAGCTTCTCTAAAAAGCTTAATTTCAGCATCTCTAAAGAATATGTCCTGTCTTAGGAGAGCTTTGTCATCAGAAAAAGCTAATTCATTTTCCTTATAGTGTGTGATTTGTTTCTCTACCTTTTCTAATCCACACTTATAGTTTATAAAGTTTTGAAAAGTGCTGCTTAGCTCTTTCTTTTGATCATCATATTGTTTCATTATGTAACACCCCCAAATTTTGGTTTGTGGCAGCGGAAAAATAATTTGGGTGTTACGGTGAGGATCGAGGTTTAAATTAAAGAAAAACGGCCCGGAAGGGTCGTTTTGAAAGTTATATGTCATTCAAAAGAATATTTTTGATATAAAAGTGAATTATTCGATTTGAAAATCCCATGAGAAAATGTGATAATTTAGAAAGAATGACATATTTGATTTTACACCATTTAAGTTATCAGAGTAAAGGATGCCCGCTCCGTGTCTTGTCCTGCTCCGTTAATTACCTGAGATAAACATGCTTAAAACGTCAACACAATGGTTGGTGAGTTCGTGGAGTTTATAGAAAATAACTTTCTTGGAAAGGTGTATAGTGATTGTCGAAGTAAATCATAGTTCTTTATGAAATCTGTAACAAGACGAGTTGAATAAAAGTACACAAATAATTCATGTATGATCTCAAGCGATCATAAGTTTCAAGTTATGATGAAAACGAGCTAAGTTGTTATACGCTCGACATGATAGGATGGATTAACTTTTGGAAGTAACGATATACTAAGCCTTTTTAGTTGTCTCTAATATAATTCTCAATTTAGTCACGTATGATAACAGTTAAAGTTCAAGTACGGATTCCATAATCATAACACGTAGTGAAGTAATAGCCTAAAGTCTGAAATCTATCAGTGAAAAGTGGTGGTCTTCTAATACAGCTGTATCCTAGGATATATATATGAAACATTCATATATAAAGTTATATTGCCTTAAGCCTCATGACACGCAAAACGTTAACAGAGTACCGTAAAACGGAGTGTTCACCAAATTAATGACGAAAGTTTATGCCCTCGTGTAATAGGTGATTTGCCACTTCCTATTTTTCTCAAATATAGCGCATCGCGACTAATACGACTAGCGATTAAGCATTCCGTCCTAGTATTAGTGGGATAGGTTGTCAGTCCTCCAACAGGTTTCGAAGCTGTTGCTATATTCGCGCTCACCGCAGTGATTAATGGCTCATGATAAAGGGACTTTTTGGCAATAAAGTGTGCTTAGGCAATATAGGTCTCAAGGTTCATAAAATATACGTATTCTGATCTTTGGCAATTATTTCTAATGGAACATAGAAATATCATACTAAGTAACAGTTCATTCATTTGTTATATGAATACATACAGTGAGTTTCAGTATCATGTTACATCAAGTAGTTCAGAGATGTTATGTTTCAAGTTCCGTGTTTAAGCTAAACAGACAATTTTCAAATATATCGAGCATGTATTCCTTTCAAGTATGATTCAAATAAGTAAAGCATAGTTGATAATTTCGAGTAAGTCATGAGAGTTTTCAAGAAGTATAAAGCAGTTAAAGCATGTATCTCCCCCAAAAGAGTTATTAAAAACAAGTGTTAAAAGTAGGGGCCACGACTCACCTGGAGCGTATCCGGCAAGACGAAAATATAAGATCAAGTAAACGATCACGAAAACTTCTTCAATACGAGACCTGAGTATAAGCGAAGTCTAAGAGTCTAACTTATGACTAATAACGAATGTGGAAAGGATAAATCGTATAACGATTTGATCGATGATGTGAGTGTGTGATATGCTTAAAATGCCTCAAGTTAGAAATATAATATATCTATAATATTATCTCGGTTCTTATCTCAAACGACTCAAAGTATTACCTTCTCGAAATATGCTTGAAATAATATGCAAGTGAAGTTGCTAATATTCCTAATATCGAAACCTTAAATAATGCATAACTTAAAATGAAACATGCATATGAAATGAAGGGTGTAAAATGAAAATAAATAAAAATGGCAAGTAAAGTTAAATAGGTCCTTGTTCTTTTCAGATTTTATCCTTCTTAGTCTAACTGTGGTTGCGTTACGTCGTTAGTCCTCGGTTAAGTCCAAAGTCCATAATAGTCCAAATCTTGTCCATATGTCCATATAAGGCTCGGAGTTCAATGGTATGTCAATTTAAGTCCTTTATAAACTGTTTTCACAGCTTCAGTCCATGGGTTTCATGGTTTGGCAGTTTTGGTCCTTCCGGTTAATTCGCGTTACATTTTTAGTCCTTTTTGCATAAAAATGACGGGAAAAATATTCTGAAAATTTCTATAACTTTATTAAGTTCATTTTAACTTATTCTAAGTGCTTATTCTGAAAAAGAGCTTATTTTCATATCAATGGGCCAATTAACGAATTTAACTTAAGCCCATTTAATATTTTAGAGGCGAGGGCATGTAAAATTGTTTTGGGCCTGTCATTGGATTATTTTTGTGATCCTGAAAATATATTTTCTGGGCCTAGTGGGCTGTTCTAACGCCAAAGCTTAATGGGCTTTAATTTAGCCCATTACCGAAACTAGTTTTTGAGTTATATTTTCTTGAAAGAAATTTCATGTTTCTGTGACTCATTTAGCTGCTTTCTAGAGGGTGTGACTTGAGTATTGTTACATGTTATTTTTATGAAAATAATAGTTAGTTATGTGATTTAACTGTTCGGTAAAAATAGGGTGTAGTTGCGGGATCAATTGTTAAGTTATGATATCTTCTTTTGGGTGACATGGGACGGTTTATATACACAGTATTTCTTAATTGTTTTTCAGCAGGTGACATAGAACGTTTAACATTTTACTTGGGTCGTTTTTAGAGGGTTATAACCCGCTTATTTTACAAGGTGTCTAAACGAAAATATAATTTGTTACTTCGTGTCCTAGGTCGTGTAAAGAGGGGCAGGGTTTTTAGATTATATTGTGAGGTATGAAGTTATTTCGAAGGCTACATGAGACTGTTTGTGTGCGTATAAAATACATTTAGCATATTTTTGTTTTTCCCAGTTCTATTTATAGCGTGTGATATAGGGTTTTCATATGTTCGAGTAAAAGAAAATGATGCATGCATGTGAACACATCTTAAACATGAGAATGAGGTGCGAGTTGTGGTGTTTAACCCATCACAGTGGAGTTGGTTTGCAATCTTTCTATGTTTCTAAATGAAGTACTGCGCATTTAAAATATGAAAGTGTATGATGCATGGCTTCTATATTAAACGTGTACCAGTGAAATAAAAGAAATGCTATGTTTCGAATGTAAGGAAAATAACGTGTGCATGCATGTGTGGGTTGTGTAGAGTGCAAACTTGAGAAAGGTTAGACACTTACAACACCTCTTATGGGTGGTGAAGAAATTGAGGAGGTCGACTGGAAATCAATAGCGAGACAGTCCACTTAGCTAGCTGAGGTACGCTTATGCGAGGTGGGTCTCCTACCCTTATCGTGTTTCTACGAATATCTCGTGAAGGAGAACAATGTGAAGTGAGTGGTAGGAAGTAGGAGAGGTGAATGGGTGATATAGGAAGTTGGGTAGTTCGACAAGTTGCATGTAGTAACGAGGGCAGTAGGCTTTTAATGAATCTAATACATGTTTACATGTTTAGTTCATACTGGTTTGCTTCTCTAAAGTGTGATATTTATTTCTGGGTTTTGGTGAGGTGTACTATGAGAGTAGAAGAAGTGAAGGGTAGGTATAGCAAATGATTAGGAGGGTGGGATTTTATAAAGAGGAGTTACCCACGTTTTGTTTCATCAATCATTGATGTCACTGTATATTAAGGGACACATAGGCTAGTTTTACCGACAGAAGAGGACACTTGATAGGTGAAGTAACATGAGAATTTTTATCTTTTGCTTTGGTGATGTGCATGAACTCGGTTTGTATATTATGGTACTTCAAAACTGGAAACTAGTAAGTCTAATCCACTTACTGCTGCCTTAGTTACTATTTAAACATCCTCATATGTTGGAAATAGTATTAGGGGAATGTACGAAGAATCGAATTTTAAAGCAGTCGAGCTTTTGAGATTTTTATTTATACGTATGAGTAGTTTTTGGGACAACCACATGGGCTTTCAAAGTTATAGGAATCCTTGTTGTCTAAATGGGGGACTTGGCATGCATGAAGTCTCGTGGTTTGGGAGTAAGATGGTGCAAAGTTTTGTGTAGGTCGCGTTTGATATTTAAGCGCACGGAGTGCGTTTTGTAGATGATCAATTGATCGGATTGTATGGAATAACAAGGAAAGTAATTCCTTTGGGAGTTGGGCTGAGCTCGTGGGTATATGGAAGTGGTGATTGGGTTGGATATAGTTAAGGGTCCATTTCGGTTGTAGCCTTGTCAATTTGGTGAACGAAACAAAATATGTTTAGAGTGAATTATAGTTAAATGTAGTTAAGTTATGTGAAATAAAAGATGTGAAATATATTTAGAGTGGATTTTGTGTAATTTATTGATGGCCAAATAATAATCAATGAGATGTGCATATAATATGATTTATGAAATGTTACTCGATGTGAATTGGTTACGTTACGTAATATAAGCCGTGATCTAGTGTCGACATTCGGTAATTGTTGTGACGTTGTGACACGGTAGAATAATGTAGTAAGTAAATAAAAGTTTAAATTTCCTCATAAAAATGGGTTTGGTTAAACGGTGAGTCGAGGTTATTATTAATTAACAAAGATTATCAGGACGAATTTTCGTGGGATCTTACACATTAAAACCTGTAGAGCATTAAGAGCAGTGCAAGTATTTGAACAAGCTTTATGATTTTGTACCTCAGTAGCAGAAAAAGCCATAAGTGCCATTTGAGCAGGAGTTTCTTCTTCATCTGCCATGAAGCTCCAATCAAAACCTAAGCCATCAATAGCTACCATAGCTTTTGGCTCAATAACCTCCTCTGTTTTGGATTTGCTTCCAAAACCTCTATTCTTGCTATCTTGCTGCCTTGGTCTTCTGCACTCTCTTGAGAAATGACCCATCATGTGGCAGTTATAGCACTCTATCTTTGACTTATCAAAACCAGCAGCATCAGTGTTGCTGATAATGAGCTTCTTCCCCGTCTTGTGATAGAACTTCTTGGCTCTCATGCTAAGAAGAGAAATTTGCCATTTTAGATCCATTTCCTCCAGATCATCTTCATGGATCTCTTGGAGGTCTTCATAGGAGAGCATGGACCCATTATTTTGACTTGTAAGAAAGGCACAACAAGTCTTTTCATCCAAAATACTTATGGTACTACTTGATGAACTAGCAGCACCAACATCATCAACAACTTTCACCTCTTCACTTGATTTTGAGGTACTAGGAGTTGACATAAATGCCTTTTTCCCAGTATTAGAACTAGTACCTCCATTCTTCTTCAAATCTTGCTCCACAATCTTGAAGTTGCTATACAAGTCCATCAGTTCCATGGTGTCTAAGTCTGGCTTGTTCTTCCAGACAACAACATGCATAGCCCACTCTTTTGGTAAGCTTCTCAGAAATTTTGAGTTTAAATCTTCTTGGAGCATTTCAATGCCAAGAATAGCAAGTTGGCTCACAATATTCTGAAGCCTATTAAACATGTGGTCAAGAGGTTCATTGTATGTAGAGGAGAAGTTTTCAAACTGCTGCTTGAGCAGTGTCTTGTGGGTTTTCTTGGTGGCTTCATTTCCACCATACCTGGCAATAATAGCTTCAAATAATGACTTGGCATCCTTGAACTTGCTGAAGTTTAGAAGTTGATCATTGGGAATGGTCATCATCAGCATGCTTCTTGCCTTCAAGTCATTTTTCTTCTTTATTCTATCTTCTGCAGATGATGGCTTTGTCTGCAGAGTTGACACAACTTTGCCGTCCACTGCTGATGTAGTGGTGGTAGGCTGGTAAGAGTTTCCATCTTCAATGATTTCCCAAAGTGCATAATCTTGCACTTGGAAATATTGCTCTATCCTCAGCCTCCACATCTCAAACTCATTCTGTTTGAGCTTGGGAATCTTTGCAGCAATATTTGTCTGAATAGATTCAACATCCATTTCTTCAGCTTCTTCTTCTAAATCCATAATATCAACCTGTTGCTCTAATACCACTTGTTAGTATTGGACACACGGTTAAGGTGGTTAAACCTTTTGTTCTTTGTGTGTATGATATATTGAGTGAATATGATTAAGTACACGGAATTTACTTAACCACACTTAGAAGGTTATTTGTGTTATGGAAATGGAATGGTTATGTTTGTTCTATGACAATGAACAATGAAAGATTAACACCAAACGATTCAATATTATTAATGATAATAATACGAGTGATCTTGAAATATCACTAGGGTTACAACCTTGAATCTTAAGTTCTTACAACTTGTGATATTCTTGTGTTTTTTCTATATCTTAACGGTTATGAGTTCTAATAATAATATACACATGAACACACTTATGCACATCAACTTATTCGCACATAATATCGAGACTAAGATCTTCTTTTATAGTCCAAGAAGATCTTTACAATATTGCTTAAAGTCTAGCCGACCTACTTGTTAACTTATCTTGAGAGTGTCAGTACATAAGATACAACATGTATCTGTGTACACAACTTGTTAACTAAGCACATGGGGTAAGATATTATCTACCGTATATTCTTGACTTTAGTACACAAATATCTTTTCAATACTTATCCAACCAGCAGTCTCAACTCAACAGTATCAACTAGCAGTCCCTTCTTTTTACTACCAGTTAGAACGGTTAGTTATAACTTGAGCAGTCCTAAGATATACATCAGCAGTTGGAACTGTTAGAGAATTCTTCTCAGCAGTTGGAACTGTTAATACTTGTAGTTCTTGATACTTAATCTTCAGAACATTTAATTCCCAACAACCCTCCCCTAAACATGTGAATCCATTTCAACATGTTTCTGAATTAAATTATGGATTGTGAAGATCTTTCAAACACTTCATAGTCAGACCCTTGATCTGAACTTTCTTCTGTTCTGAGAGATTGAATATCTTTCTTAGTAGCTCATCTGCTTTCTGATCTTTGACTTCAACAATATCAATACATTGCTCCAATCTTGGACTAAAAGAAGGTGCAATTTCCTTGGATGGAGGAACCATAAGAGGCAATGGTGCTGTGTATCTTGGATGCTTGTTTCAACAAGTGAAATCATCTATCAGCATGTCTTTGCAAGTGATGAACAAACGTGGTAAACTGAAATTGAAACTTTTCGTCGTTTGACCTAGATAGAACTTTCTCCTTTGGAATGTTCTTGTCATTTTCAACCTCCATGTCATCATCTTGTATGCTCTTGTCTTTTCCTCCTTTACATTGGGTTTGTCTTCCTTTCTTGGGCTTTTATTTCCTCCCTGAAGCAAATAAAATTTTATCCTCCCCTTGTTTGGAAGATCTCTCACCATCATCCCATCATTATCTGATCTACCAATGTGAACTTGTTTTCAGACAATGTTGTACATGAAGCCATCAATTCCTTAAGAGTTTAAGTTACTGCCCTCATCACTTCTAGGTGTGTTAACTCCTATGAGAGGTGAATCAGTGGACATTTGACTCATGGTCCATCAATGGATGGTTTTTGTGAATCCTTTGGAAATCCTTGTTTAAGAAATTGTTTGACTTAGCAGTATGTTCATGATTTTAGAATTGAAAAATCATACTGCTTTCAACCATTTTGAAGGGATTAAGTGTGTAACAGACACTTAATCAAAATTTCGGTTTAAAGCAACCTCTGGTTGTGTGAGAACCAATGTTTTTAGTTATAAATAACTGCCTGTGTAAAGATAAACCTATTCAAAAGGCTTTCTTGACAGGGTTTCCAGCTCATAGTAATTGTTGCCTCTAACACAAGTGTTAGATTCACTTTTACTAGCTGTTCTTTCTATCAGATGTCCTTAGACTTGCTCATTATACTTGAAAGTATAAAATGATAGAAAGTGAGTTGCATCAGTTACTATCTGATCAACTAAGTCATCAATTCAATGTGAAATTTGATAACCAGGTTTCAAGAAAGAAGTTTTAAAGAATTAATTAACTTAGGTGTAAACCTTTGTTAATGAATTCCCAAACTCAGTCCATCATAAACCTGTTATGAAAGCAACTGGAATCACTTTTCTTCTGCTTCCATTTCACTTGAAATTTCCTTATTGCTCAAAGTTCATACCTGAAATTGTTAGTCCAAAACCAAGAAACAAAATGCATAGCATTTGTCTTATAGCAGTATCAATATATGACCAACAGTATGAACTGTTTAAACAAAATTTGTACTAGCAGTACTAACTATTCTATTAACAGTATCAATTTTCAAAGATATCAGTACAACCTTAACATATATAAAAACCACATAGATTAGAAATTTTAAGGATTTAGCATTCCAATACTTGCTACCAAGTATTGAAACCTTCCAACATCAAAAGCTTTGGTTAGCAGATCTGCAAAATTGAATTCTGAAGCAATTTTAAGAACTTGAATTAAACTTTTCTCATTGCAGTCTCTTATAAAGTGATGTCTAATTTCAATGTGTTTTGTTTTAGAATGTTGCACTGGATTTTTAATAATACAAATTGTACTACTATTATCAATATGAATAACAGTGTTTAAGAAATTGTACCCATAGTCAAGGAGTTGGTTTTGAAGCCATAGAACCTGACCACAGCAACTTGCAGCAGCTATATATTCAGCTTCAGTTGTTGAATTTGCCACACTTGTTTGCTTCTTACACTGCCATGAGACAAGTCTACACCCAAGGAATTGACATCCTCCAGTTGTTGACTTTCTGTCCAAGCTAGCACCAGCATAATCACTATCCGAATATGCTACCAAGTCAAAAGGAGATTCCCTAGAATACCATAGACCCAACCTTGGTTGACCCTTGAGATATCTAAAAATTCTCTTGACTGCAGTTAAATGAGAAACCTTTGGAGTTACTTGAAATCTTGCACAAACACAAACAGGAAACATGATATCAGGTCTAGATGATGTAAGATACATCAAGGAGCCTATCATAGATCTGTAAGTGTGTACATCCACATTCTCTCCATCTTCATCTTTCAGAAGGTGCTTCTCAGAGTCCATTGGTGTGCTTGCCACTTTTGAATCAGCAAATTGAAATTTTCTAAGTATTTCTGCAACATATTTGTCTTGACTAATAAATATGCCTTCAGATGATTGTTTAACTTGCAGACCCAAAAAGAATGTAAGTTCTCCTATAGAACTCATCTGAAACTTATCATGCATAAGTTTCTCAAACTCTAAACACATCTCCTTCCTAGTAGATCCAAAGATAATGTCATCCACATACACCTGCACTAACAGAAGATCCTTCTTGTGCTGTTTGATGAAAAGTGTCAGATCAATCTTTCCTCTTTGAAATCCATTTTCTAATAAGTAGGAAGCAAGTGTTGCATACCAAGCTCTTGGTGCCTGATGAAGGCCATAGAGAGCTTTAACTACTCTGTACACTTTGTCTGGATGGTCAGGGTCAATGAAGCCTGGAGGTTGTGTAACATACACCTCCTCTTCAATTTTACCATATAAAAATGCACTTTTGACATCCATTTGGTAGACTGTGAAGCCTAAAAATGAAGCATAAGCTAAGAAAAGCCTAATTGCCTCAATCCTTGCTACTGGAGCATAAACCTCATCATAGTCTATCCCTTCTTCTTGTGTGTACCCTTGGGCTACTAATCTAGCCTTATTTCGAATCACTATGCCCCTTTCATCCTTTTTATTCTTGAAAACCCATCTAGTGCCAATTACCTTTGCATTCTTTGGTAAATCAACTAGCACCCATACTTTCTGAATCTTGAACTGAAGAAGCTCCTCTTGCATAGCTTTTACCCAGCTTGAATTATCTAAGGCTTTCAGAATGTTCTTTGGTTCATCTTGTGAGAGAAAACATACAAACAAGCAAGAGTTTGAAAACTCATGCTGCTTTGAAGCATAAAGGGCATCAAGAAGCCCTTGTTGGTCTGAAGACATCAGTTGTTGTCTTGTCTTCACACCTGATTGTACATCTCCAATCACATTATCTAGGGAGTGGACTTTGTGAATTCTTGTTTGTGGAGTAGAAGGAACTTGATAATTTGATGGAAGATTGTTGAAATCCACCTCATTATCTGAGAATTCTGCTTCTTTTGTTTCTGAAGGGCCAGCAGCAGAATCAGTAAGCTTAGCAGCAGAATCACCAGCAGAAACAATTTGTTGTTCCTGAGTTCCACCTTCTTTCCTTTCATCTTCAACACCTTCTTTAGCCTTGCCAGAAGAAGATTCATCAGTTGTTGAAGTTGATTCCACATTTGTACTTGACCATATTGGCATACAAACATGATCTTGGTTTGTCTTCTTTTCTAACCTTGCCTCATCTGTTGCTTGTGAACCTAAAAATTCATTAGTTTCAACAACAACAGGCACATAATTCATTGATTTGGTTAGAACTTCAAGATCAAATAGCCTTTTTGGTCCTTGACCTTCTACATTGGATTTGTCCTCTAAAAACTCCACATGTAGGTTTTCTTCTACAATCTTAGTTCTTGTGTTGTATACTCTAAATGCTTTGCTATTAAGAGAATATCCAACAAAGAAACCTTCATCTGCTTTACCATCGAATTTTCCTAAATGGTCTAAGGTATTGAGAATTGTCACATGACATCCAAAAGGTCTAAGAAATCCTATTGCAGGAGTTCTTCCTCTAAAAAGTTCATATGATGTCTTATTGTGAGGCTGAATAACTAAAACTCTATTTTGGACATAGCAAGCAGTGCTAACTGCTTCAGCCCAAAAAGTTATAGGTAGCTTAGAATCAGCTAACATAGTTCTAGCAGCTTCAATTAGTGTTCTATTCTTTCTCTCAACAACAACATTCTGTTGTGGTGTTCTAGCAACACTAAATTCTCTTCTAATACCTTTTTGTTTGCAGAAATCATCCATAACTCTATTCTTAAACTTTGTCCCATTATCACATCTAATGACCTTCACTTTCTTGTCTACTTGGTTTTCTATCTGTGTAATGAATGTCTTAAGGATGCTTGTAGTCTCATCCTTAGAAGATAGAAAGAAAACCCATGTAAATCTAGTATAGTCATCAATTATAACAAGACAATATCTCTTATGCATTATACTACTTACTGAAACAGGTCCAAATAAGTCCATATGCAGCATAAACAATGATTGATTGATAGAGTTAAAAATCTTGGGCTTACAAGTGGCTTTGTGTTGTTTGCCTTTTAGACAAGCAATGCATGTTTGATCATTTTCAAATCTTTTGTGAGGTAAACCTCTTACCAAACCATTCTTAACAATTTTATTTATGGTTTTGAAGTTAATATGACCAAGCCTTCTATGCCATTTCATTGATTCATCCAATGTGGCCTTTGCAACAAGACAAGTTAAATTCTTTTTAGGAACAATGTTCTTCATGTCTACACTGTACATATTGCCTATTCTAGGAATTCTAAGAAGTACTTGACTTTCATCAGGCATCTTAAAATCAGGAGAAAGTACAAGACATTCAGTCTCACAGAAAAGAACATTGTTCTTTTTGTCACACATTTGTGAGACACTAAAAAGATTATAATTTAGCTCTTTTACATAGAACACATCTTCAAAATCTAAATTTCCAGTTTTAATGGTACCTTTACCGGAAATTTTGCCACCAACACCTCCTCCAAAGGTAACATAGCCTCCATCTATTGATTGGAAATCTGAGAGATAAGACTTGTTGCCTGTCATGTGCCTTGAACATCCACTATCTGAGTATCCTTGATCCTCTTCCTAATCATTTGAATGTTCCTGCACATAAATAAGAGTGTTAGTTTCTTTTGGGGACCCAAGCCATTACTGACTTGGATCTGCCTCTTGCATCAATGTAATTTAATCTTTTAAGGACAGTTGATGCAACATTGGATTTTAGAATCCAACATGCTGAGGCCTTAACAGCATTTGCCCTGTTTTTCCAAGCAGCAGTACTAACTGCTTTCCTAGCAGTCTTAACTGCTGGCTTTGCAGTTTTACTCTTTGGTTTCCAAACTTGCTTTTGGACCACTGCTTTTGTTTGAATGGGCCTTAGAACAGTTTTAGGTGCATGTTTTGAAATTATTTTTGCACTTTTAACTGTTGGTTTTGGGTTAACAGTCTTAAATGGTCTAGCAGTTGAAACTGCTTGCCTAGCAGTAGAGACTGCTGTCGAAACTGCTCTGGGTTTTATACTTTTAGAGTGAAAATGAGTTTGAGGAGTTTGCCTTTTGAAATTCACCCTATTGTTTTCATAACCAGATACCCAATGGTTGCAGAAAGCTGCAAGATGGTTAAAACTACCACATGTGTAACAAGCTTTGTTATAAAAAGCAAAGTCATCACCTAATTGGTTAGACTTGAGGTTGTTCCAAAATCCTTTGGTTACCTCTGGGCTTGTTGGTGGTTCTATATTGCTCACAATATCTAACTGGTTGCCTAACATGCTTAATGTTTTATTTAGGCCTATCAGTATTGTGTTTGACTATCTTAGGAACACTTGTTCCTACTTTCTTAACCACTTCAGGTTTAGACATAACCTGTTCTTCTTCATCATCACTATCAGTTCTGCAGTCTTCAACAACTATAGCATCTAATTTCTTAACAAAGGACACCTTGTCCTGATAAAGTAAAGTTTTATCTAAACTTTTACTTACTTTTTCTACCTTAAGACTCTCAGTAGTCTTAGAACCATATTCCATGATTGGTTCTTGAAACTCAGGTAAACCTGAATTTCCTAGGTCAATCCCTGGGGGTTTTGGGATGCCTCTATAAGGAGGTGGGACACTCTTATATCCTACTCCTGACTTAGCTCTATTAATCACCTGACATTCTACTATATTGTGCACACTTCTAGAAGCATGTTCTAGTGCCTCAGTAGTCAAGTGAATGTTTTCATTTTCCTTTTTGACCCTATCATAAGCTTCTCTAAAAAGCTTAATTTCAGCATCTCTAAAGAATATGTCCTGTCTTAGGAGAGCTTTGTCATCAGAAAAAGCTAATTCATTTTCCTTATAGTGTGTGATTTGTTTCTCTACCTTTTCTAATCCACACTTATAGTTTATAAAGTTTTGAAAAGTGCTGCTTAGCTCTTTCTTTTGATCATCATATTGTTTCATTAAAACCTGTAGAGCATTAAGAGCAGTGCAAGTATTTGAACAAGCTTTATGATTTTGTACCTCAGTAGCAGAAAAAGCCATAAGTGCCATTTGAGCAGGAGTTTCTTCTTCATCTGCCATGAAGCTCCAATCAAAACCTAAGCCATCAATAGCTACCATAGCTTTTGGCTCAATAACCTCCTCTGTTTTGGATTTGCTTCCAAAACCTCTATTCTTGCTATCTTGCTGCCTTGGTCTTCTGCACTCTCTTGAGAAATGACCCATCATGTGGCAGTTATAGCACTCTATCTTTGACTTATCAAAACCAGCAGCATCAGTGTTGCTGATAATGAGCTTCTTCCCCGTCTTGTGATAGAACTTCTTGGCTCTCATGCTAAGAAGAGAAATTTGCCATTTTAGATCCATTTCCTCCAGATCATCTTCATGGATCTCTTGGAGGTCTTCATAGGAGAGCATGGACCCATTATTTTGACTTGTAAGAAAGGCACAACAAGTCTTTTCATCCAAAATACTTATGGTACTACTTGATGAACTAGCAGCACCAACATCATCAACAACTTTCACCTCTTCACTTGATTTTGAGGTACTAGGAGTTGACATAAATGCCTTGTTCCCAGTATTAGAACTAGTACCTCCATTCTTCTTCAAATCTTGCTCCACAATCTTGAAGTTGCTATACAAGTCCATCAGTTCCATGGTGTCTAAGTCTGGCTTGTTCTTCCAGACAACAACATGCATAGCCCACTCTTTTGGTAAGCTTCTCAGAAATTTTGAGTTTAAATCTTCTTGGAGCATTTCAATGCCAAGAATAGCAAGTTGGCTCACAATATTCTGAAGCCTATTAAACATGTGGTCAAGAGGTTCATTGTATGTAGAGGAGAAGTTTTCAAACTGCTGCTTGAGCAGTGTCTTGTGGGTTTTCTTGGTGGCTTCATTTCCACCATACCTGGCAATAATAGCTTCAAATAATGACTTGGCATCCTTGAACTTGCTGAAGTTTAGAAGTTGATCATTGGGAATGGTCATCATCAGCATGCTTCTTGCCTTCAAGTCATTTTTCTTCTTTATTCTATCTTCTGCAGATGATGGCTTTGTCTGCAGAGTTGACACAACTTTGCCGTCCACTGCTGATGTAGTGGTGGTAGGCTGGTAAGAGTTTCCATCTTCAATGATTTCCCAAAGTGCATAATCTTGCACTTGGAAATATTGCTCTATCCTCAGCCTCCACATCTCAAACTCATTCTGTTTGAGCATGGGAATCTTTGCAGCAACATTTGTCTGAATAGATTCAACATCCATTTCTTCAGCTTCTTCTTCTAAATCAATAATATCAACCTGTTGCTCTAATACCACTTGTTAGTATTGGACACACGGTTAAGGTGGTTAAACCTTTTGTTCTTTGTGTGTATGATATATTGAGTGAATATGATTAAGTACACGGAATTTACTTAACCACACTTAGAAGGTTATTTGTGTTATGGAAATGGAATGGTTATGTTTGTTCTATGACAATGAACAATGAAAGATTAACACCAAACGATTCAATATTATTAATGATAATAATACGAGTGATCTTGAAATATCACTAGGGTTACAACCTTGAATCTTAAGTTCTTACAACTTGTGATATTCTTATGTTTTTTCTATATCTTAACGGTTATGAGTTCTAATAATAATATACACATGAACACACTTATGCACATCAACTTATTCGCACATAATATCGAGACTAAGATCTTCTTTTATAGTCCAAGAAGATCTTTACAATATTGCTTAAAGTCTAGCCGACCTACTTGTTAACTTATCTTGAGAGTGTCAGTACATAAGATACAACATGTATCTGTGTACACAACTTGTTAACTAAGCACATGGGGTAAGATATTATCTACCGTATATTCTTGACTTTAGTACACAAATATCTTTTCAATACTTATCCAACCAGCAGTCTCAACTCAACAGTATCAACTAGCAGTCCCTTCTTTGTACTACCAGTTAGAACGGTTAGTTATAACTTGAGCAGTCCTAAGATATACATCAGCAGTTGGAACTGTTAGAGAATTCTTCTCAGCAGTTGGAACTGTTAATACTTGTAGTTCTTGATACTTAATCTTCAGAACATTTAATTCCCAACAGCAGTTATATTCAAGTCGTATTTTGGCGTGTTGATGGGTTCACCAAAACTTGATACCAGCCGTATCTTGCCCAGGCAACATGCTATGTTAGCAGCCATGGCACACGTCCCCTGTTTTGAGTTTGTTGCTGCAGCCATGGCGGGAGGCTGGTGTCGTTTCACGATGACCAGTTTTGGTTTATGATGCTTTTTTCAGTTATCGTATTTTGGCGGGATAGCCACATGCATTTTGTGGTTGCAGCCAACGTGCTTCACGTTCTGTTGTCGCGTTTTTAGTTCTAAAAACATGTGTGCTTAATTGCTGTATACTATGTGTTTATGATGTTTCTGAACATATTGCTTTCAGTGATATACACATTGTGTTCCGGATCCTACAATTGTTGGACGATACCTGGAGCGCCAAGTTCTACCTCATCAGTCGATGCAAATCTCAATGTATTTCCAGCGGATGAAACCAACGTTGAACAGAAAATGAATATCAGAGACGAAAAACAAATGCAGGTTGGCGTTCCTATAATAGGTTCGTAATACTTAGTCAAATGTGTGTCACAACCATAAAGCAAACTTAATATGTACAAATAACATAAACAGGTGCAATATACATGATGCAAAAGTTATTAATGGTTCAAAGATTGTTACATAAGTATCTAAAAAAAAGGGCATACACGTGACATCTTTTGGGCTTCAAATAAATACTTGCCATGTTCCATCAAATAAATGGTGGCCATGCTCAAATATCTGTTTTTTATCTATAAATGGGCTTCAAATAAATGGACCAATATACATGATGTATTTATATGGTAGTTACTGACTTACTGTAGACTGAAAGTTTGGCTAGATTTCATGCAGTAGATGCAGTTACTAAAATGTAATTATATATTCTTTATTTGTTTAGAGGGACTTTGGATGTGTGTTTAAATGGATCGTCGATTTTATCGTTCCTGCAGGTGGATTCCTCTGAAAAGTATGTGCAAACAACATTCACTTTGAGAAGATAGGACTACCAAATAAGGATCAATCAAACACAATAAATTGTTACTGATGACGAATATTCCAGTCATTTATAGGTACGTATTTTTTCCCCATGTAGTGGCTATAAGAATTCTTAACATTTTCTTTTTCTTTTTCAAGAAGACTTGATTTCTGCAACTTTTTTTTTTTTTTTTTTTTTTTTTTTTTTTTTTTTTTTAATTGTAGAAAAGGTAAATTTATAAAATCGGATGAGGCATACCAAATAGATCAGACAGGTCACAAGTCTCCCATTGGTTTAAAAAAATCATTCACCCACACAGGTAACAACCAATAGCTTAAGAATTCCTCATATCAATAGAAGAAATACAATATGATGCTCAAATCTTTTACTACAGACATGAATGACAGAAAGTGTCGTCCAAAAACCGTCGAAATCAACCTTGCACCAGAGGGAACAGCCGCTACATCAGAAAAAGAAGCAGCAGCAGAAACTGAAACAACTACCCACAAAGCAACCACCCAGCCTGCAAAAAAAATGTTCCAGCAAGTCCAACCACCAAAATCAAAGAAAGAACCATCAACTGCTAACCAAGACAGCAACACCCCACTTCTGCAACTGAAAATGTAAGCCTTATAGCGTAGACAAAATAGGTAGGTAAAACTGCAGAAATTAAAGCAGTCAATTTTCCGATGTAACCCTGTATACGTATTCTTGGTGAATCATTTTTTTTTCCTTTTAACAGGAATAGGTGTACGTATTCTTGGTGAATCATCATTCACGCATTCTCATTCAGATGTTGCATCTGTTGGTCGTATGGCTGCTGTTGTGGAACGACATCGTTAGTTCCTTCCTCTTTATGTATTGTTTTCTAATATGTGTTCGTTACATATGAATGATTATACTTTCTTTGTTGTTTTTGCAGCAGTTACATAGCTTGCTACTTCTTCTCCTAACGTTGGCCCTTCACATACCATTCAGAAAACAATTAGATCAAACAATTTGTTCTCAAACACAGCAAAGAAGCTGATAAATTCAGAGGATGCATGAGATACTACGGGCAGATATGGTGACTTTCAGGATCTTCAAGTTTGATGCCGTTCAGGAATGGTATGTGTTTTTTATCCTTTTTTTATATAATTCTACTGATTATTAATTATGTAATTCCATCCATCAAATCCACTAATTTTTAATATGTAAAAATTACTTTAATAGCTTTTTGGAGATTGTAGAAAGCAACAGGTGATTAAGTTATATATTTTCTCTGTAGCTATGATTTTGTATCCATCAAATCCACTGATTTTTAATATGTAAAAAGTTACTTTAATAGCTTTTTTAGAGATTGTAGAAACTGAAGATTGAATAATTTCTATTTCAAGATGCAACAAGCGAAATTAATTCCTCTCACAAAGTAGAAAGAACTTGGACATTAAACAATCTCAAATTTATTTCAGTAATTTACGAGCTTTCATTTATTTATTTATTTTTTATTTTTTCCTTTTATGTGATGCGATTTTCCAGGTGAATGAATTTCGGGTATGAGATATTGGTACTGGACTCTGCAGCAGGAACCATTCACCGTAACACGGATTACGTTGGTTCGGAAACTGCAATAAAGGCAAAAGACCCATGGAAGGTACCCTTAGGTTGTTGTCAACGATCAATGTATTACATTTAATATCAGTAACCATTAGTCATTACTTCCAGTTGTGTATATAATGAGTTCCGACCTTTTTTTTTTAAGTTCCAATAGCTTTATTATTAATTTGTTTTGTAATTCATTTTATCGCTGCCCCGCCGCAACGCGACGGGTCGCAGCCGTCCTCGTTTTGCTAACGTAGGGTAGATGAAATCTACTTATTATATTGACACACTATTTAGGTGTTTACACTTTTCACTACAACTTGCATTCATTAATCCTCATTTGTCATTTTCAAAACCTTTACTTTTACCTCTTTGGTCTACTCAACTTTTTCCAAATTTGAACTTTACACTTAACCGTGGGCCCATAACCCGCAGGTCGTCGACTATAGCACTGTTAGCATCCGTTATTCTTTTTGCACATCTCAAACATGTTTTACCTTTCAAACACTTTCGTTTTAATAGTCACCACTAAGGGGGCATATTAGCCGCGATAAAAATAATTTCAAAATGTTACTTTAACTCCGTGCATACTTATCTCATTCTCACTTACATTCGTAACTTACCGCATTTTTACTCCCATATTCTGACTCACCTCATTCTGATTAATTACACACTTAAACAATACAGTTTTATTTCAACTTTTACGAACCATCATATTTCAATTACGCTCTATATTTTCACTATTATTTAATCAAAGTGTCAAATGCAACTATGCTATTACTATCTACTATAACATACTTATCATCACATTATTGCGTTTTTTTTAAATTCGTTATCTCATCAACTATCTAATAAAGCTTTTCTATAAGTAACCAACCCACTTACTACATCATTCCACTTTCCATTATTATTACCACTATGCACACATTCACACAAATCATTTTCAACTATTTTACAGACCCTTTTGTGGCCACTGTACAAAATGTTTTACTACTATATTCTAAAAACAAAATTTTTGACTTTATCATTATTCTACAAATGTAACACCCCTGTTTTCGATATACGCAGCGGAATATAAGTTTGGGGCATTACTTCATGGTTCACAGTCATGAGAATAGAAAACGACTCAAAAAGAGACGTTTTAAATAAAATTGTTATCATTCATTTATTAAATCAGAGTACATTATTGATGAACTCAAATAAGTACATTCTATTACCATCATTTATCCTATTTATTTGACTTGTTTTATTATATTATCTGTGATAATTGATACGTTAATGTTTACTTTTGTAATTCTCAGGTAAAAACAAGTATTATGTGAAACTTGGCGATTTTGGACTAATTATGGAGTAAAACAAGCAAGAAGTTAAGAGTCTACTGAAATGTACAAGATCAAGATCATTATGCTCCAGATACGCCGCATCCTACTTATTATATACGGCGCATCACTATCAAGATTTCACAAGATATTATCCAAGACAGCAAGGACATGCGCCGCATCTAAGAATGGAGTTACGCCGCATCTTCTGGCGGTGTACGAATATTCCTGAATATATTAATCTTGGACCCCACGTGAAGTTAAGTCAATGCGCCGCATCTACTTATTCTATGCGCCGAATCTTACCCTCAGACAGAAACTATAAATACCCCAAGACCAGACGAATTTCGAGAGCCTAGTTTTAGAAGACCGAAGACCACAGAAACCCTAAGCCGAATTCAGTCGAAGTAGCAGCACAAGACACACCTTGAACAAAGATACAAGAGCTGTAAGAAGGTCCTGCATGTATTCAATTCATTAAGTAGTTTTGTTTTATTGTATTAGTACACTTTAATTGGTCAGGATTGATGGGCTTGTGACATTGATTTTATCATGCAGTTCAACTCCCCTTAAAATTGCTTTCCCATTAATTAAAGTTTATATGTTGATGTCTTTGGTGACTTTTATTAGTGCATTGATAACCTCTGTGTCTAGCTGAGCATTGCTTGGGTCGCCATGCCCCTTCCTCGCCTATTTATTAGATCGCCTATGCATTCTATCGTCTGTAGAAAAGTAGGAAGAAAGATAAATAGGATAGTCATAAGTAATCATTAAGGGTTTACTCGCCGATAAGATTAGAGCCAACGAGAAAGGAATTAATCTCGGTGCGTTGCATCGAACTATACACTTCATATAAAACTAGCAATAAAACAAGTGACAAGCTACTTAACTATCAGGACAGGTCTTCTTATTGTCTCAAGTATTTATCTGTGTACGTGTGTGCTATTCGCTGATTCGTGCTTATTAGTTTAGTTTATATTTAATCACAACCAAACCGTGCCAGTCTCTCAGGCTGAACCCCCTTGCGTTAGATTAGGTATTATAGCTAATTTAAGATATTAAAATACTGATTAAAATAACTAGATAATACGTTCCACTCTTAGTGATCGACACTCTACTTACCATTATATTCATACTGACCGGGTACACTGCTCGTTAAAGTGTGTGTGTTATTGATAAGTAGGCTAAATATAAATTTAAAACTTGAATACTACTAAAACCACAACGACATACCGTGGGTATAAATTAGAGCACTACGCACATGACACATCAAGTTTTTGGCGCCGCTGCCGGGGAGTGAATTGTTATTATCTGTTAATTTGATTAGTTTTTTAATTAGGTTTTTCTTTTTAATTTTTATTCTAACCGCTAACTCTGTTGTATAATAGTTAAATTGCATTCATTGTATTATTTGCATATTTTCTGTTTTCGTGTGTTTAATTTTTGTTTATTTTGGTTTGTTTTTATTATTTGTTTTTATTTTCTGTATTTTCTTGCGTACTGTTATCGTTGTACTGAGATAATTCAAACGATACGGCGCATCTATTTTCATAGATACGGCGTATTGCGTTTAATTTTTATAAAATACAACGCGTTTAATAAATTCGATACGACGCATCTTTCCCCAAGATACGGCGTATCTGTTTTTAATAAGAAATTTTTCTAAGCGATAACGCCATACGACGCATCTGCTTTTGCAGATACGGCGTATCTATTATTTTAATTAAAAACAGTTTTCGAATTATTAAACAGATACGACGCATCGATCTCTGTCGATACGGCGTATCTTCTGAATCAAAAATCTTGTATTTTGAAACGTAACGAAAATACGGCGCATTAACTTTTGTTAATACGACGCATTTAATTTTAATGAGTATAATTGATTTTTGATAAAATTAAAACTGATACGGCGCATTCTAAATTTCTAAGCGGCGTATCTATTTTCTGAATAAAAGTCTGATTTAATTTTAACAATTATAAGATACAGCGTATCCAACTTTTTGGATACGGCGCATCGTCTGCAGATATCAGTAACTTTTATTTTTTGTATTCCGTTTTCGTTGTTGATTTTCTGATATATTACTTTCTTGAACATACCCTACTGATGCTTTTGTGATAGTTTCAGGAAGTGCATGACCAGGAGTTCTACGAAGAACTTGATTACACCTTTCGAAGATCCTGAACGAGCCTTTCATTCGCTAAAAAGGCTTTTCAACACAAAAAGCTTTGATATCTCAAGTTCATTCGAGCTTGATTATTTTTCTGAAGAGAAAGAGGAAGAAGAAACAGAAGCAATGGGCGAAAACACAACTATGGAGGAATACATGAACAGTACCCGTGCTAATTACAGTTCAGGAGTTGCTAGACCAAAGTTTGATGATAAGTCAAAGTTTGAGTTGAAGGGTCAGTTTCTCAAGGAGCTAAGAGAAAATGCTTTCAGTGGATCGGAACATGAAGATGCTAATGAACATGTTGAAAAGGTCCTCGAGATTGCAGATTTGTTTACTACAGAAGGAGTCACTGACGATCAACTCATGCTAAGAATCTTTCCAATTTCGCTTAAAGGAGCTGCTAATAAGTGGCTAAGGAATGAACCTGCTAGTTCAATCACAACATGGGAAGATTTGAAGAGCAAATTCCTGAAAAGATATTGTCCACCTGCTAAAACTGCTAAAAAGATGGAGGCTATCAACAGTTTCAAGCAAGAGCCTGATGAAACTCTTTATCAAGCTTGGGAACGATTTAAAGACTTACTGCCTACTAGACAAATTTTGGATGCTAAGGGAGCTGTGCCTCAAATGAGTGCAGCCAATGCTAGGAAAGCTATCCAAGAAGCTGCTGATCATTCTCAAAAATGGCACGATGGGACCTCTACTAGATCTAAGAGCAGCACTAATTTTGACGGGTTTGCTGCAATTCAAGCTCAATTGGATAAAATTAGTAGAGAGATGAAGAAGCGTGATGAGAAAGTTTATGCTGCCCAAGTTGGATGTGAAAAATGCGAAGGACCTCACTACACTAAAGATTGCCCGAATAAGAATGAAAGTGAGACTTTTGAAGAAGCATACTACACACAATTTGGACAACCATTCCGACCTTCAGGAAGATTTAGGGAAGCTACTCCGGGATTCTATCAAAAGAACAACTTTAATCCTATTTATCAAGAAAGGAGGCAGACTTTAGATGACACTTTAAAGCAAATTATGGCCGATGCTGCTAAAAGACATGAAGAGAATACTGCTATGATCAAAGAAATCCGAGCTTCAACGGACACTATTACAAGAAATCAAGGAGCTTCGATCAAAGCATTGGAACAACAAATTGGACAAATGAGCAAAGTTCTTCAAGAAAGGGGATACGGAAGTTTACCTAGCTCAACTGAAACCAACCCAAGAGATCATGTCAAGGCCATAAGCACCACTGAAGAAGTCACTCCTAACATTCATTTTCCTAGAAGACTGATGAATGGTAATGATGGTGCAAGACCCGAATTTTTCTTTAATTCTTCAATCAGTTTAAGGAGACTACTCAAAGAGAAGACAAAGATTGAAGAGGAGATCAAGGCTACAATGAAAGAAGAGAGCTCTGCAACCGACTTACATGCCTTACCTCATAAAGAAAAGGACCCAGGAAGTTTTACTTTACCTTGTTCAATTAATGATATATCTTTCAATAATGTGTTAGATGACTTAGGAGCTAGCGTTAGTGTAATGCCCCTTAAGACATTCACTACCCTAGGACTAGGAAAATTAGCACCAACTAAGTTGCTTATTGAATTGGCTGATAAAACGGTAAAACAACCTGAAGGGATTGCTAATAATGTGCTAGTTAAGATTGAGAAGTTTGTTTTCCCTGTAGACTTTGTTATATTAGATATGCCCGAGGATGTTAAGATTCCTTTAATCCTTGGAAGACCTTTCTTGTCTACCGCCCATGCTAAGATTGGTGTGTTTAAAAGAAAAATCTCATTAAGGGTAGGGAATAATAAACTAGTCTATAAGTGCCAAGATCCTGTTAAAAGCATAATTAGATGCGTCTATGTGCTAGGATTAAGAGAACGTATGGACCTCGATCTTGAAGCTAGGTTTATGGGAGAAACCTTGATAAATAATGAATCACTTGAGACCTATAGTGGAGACTACATTGAATTAAATGATCTTAATTTACCATTAGGAATCAATGATCAATTTATGGAGGATTTAGAACCCGAAATTGAAGAAGGAGAAATTATGGATATACCTAGAGTTAATATGATCAACACTAAGAATTATGATGAATTTGAAGGATATCCTAGTTTCTGTGATTATGGTAGAAAGATCCATGTAGATTGTGCTTATAATTTACAATTTCCTTGCATGATAGGATTTAAACAGGTTTGCGCCAACTTTTTCCCTATTTTACCAATTAATGTAATGTCAAAAGATTTGTATAATTCTATAATGAAAAACAAAATTGAGTATAGAGGTAAAAACGTAGTTGGAATGTTCATGAATGTACCTATTTTTGTTGGAAATTTAACTATTGTTACAGATTTCACTGTGGTTGAAAACATGGATGCTTATCGTGATGTTGAAATGGGTGACGTGATCGTTGGGAAACCATTCTGTAAGGAGGTCGAAATTAACGCTAAAAGATTTGAAGGAAAGATCACCTTTATAAGTGGAAGCAACGTTATCACTTACATGATGCCTCGTGCTCACCCAAGGTTTGAACATGCCCCTAACAAATTTTGTTACAAATATACAACATTTCTTTTTGTAGATGAAAATGACGCTGAGAAAGGGATCGAGTATCCGTACCAAAAGATGAAAGGATTCTACAAAGGTGTACTTGAATTTGGGCCGGAATATGTTCGTGACGATGTAATTCGCAACTACATCGTGCACAGATATATGGGGATCGATGGATCTGAATAAAGAGCTGAACGTGAGTCTAACTTGAAGACTCTGGAATAAAGACAAGTGCTGACCGGGAGACAACCCGAAAAATTTTTACTATTCTGTTATGTGTCGAGTCAGTCAGGCCCGCAGAAGATACGGCGCATCTCAATCCTGAGATGCGACGCATCTCCTGCACTGGTCATATCTTACTTTATTTTTCTGCATTTTTATTTTTGACTTTAAAACTTTTTGTCAGTTTATTTTAATGCGGCGCATCCCTGGTTAAGGATGCGACGCATCTTCTATTCTGATTCGTAATTATTCCAGGCTCGATACGGCGTATCTTCTTCCATAAGATACGGCGTATCGATTGACCTGATGATTTTCATTTTAATTTTTATGTTTTGTTTTTGCTAACTACTAATGTATTATGCAAGTTTGAACCTTCTTAACTTAGGTGTGTTAAAGTCTTGGTGGTATTATAGATTCCTGCATTTCCTGTGGATACATCAAATATGAAGCTTAAACGTTCTCATCCACAAGAAATATTATTTTTGCTCTTATACAAATAATGGAGGATCATACCGAGCAAATCTCAGGGGAGTTTTTCTGTTCTAATTATTTTGTTTTCCAGTTTTTAATCTTTGTTACAAACAACGAGGACGTTGTTTAACTTAAGTGGGAGGATTGGAGAATTAGAACACTTACTTGTCCTAAAAAATTTCAAACTATACTTAAAATGTGCTTAATATATCAAAATTTAAAATTTTTAGCATGTTTTTGTTTAAAGTCTAAATTACATAGCTGCACACATGACGTTATTTTCAAAAATTGTGAACTTTTCAAAAATTCACAAATCTATGAGTGTGCCGGTGACTTGTAAACTTTAGAACTTGGCTTGTATACTATTCGAGACCACCATAATGAGTATTATTTACATAATTGGAATGACTTGTCTAACTTGGTAAATTTCTAGGATTACACCCAAATAGCCTTTATATGTTATGTGATATTAACTAACTACACTGGTTAGTTAACCCCCGTATAAACCCTTTTGTTACTCTCACTTTTAGAGTAAGATACCCCTAGAAAAACACTCAGAGCCATTCCTTTCGTTTCTTACACCTTTGTTATAATGTTTCGTTACACCCTTACACCTTAGCCTACCCTGTAGATTAAAATCCGTGGTTGGTTAATTGCTTTAGGCAAAGTGTGTTTCCTTACATTACCTGTGTTCGCGTGCGTAATTCATTATCTATGGTTAGGTTGGGAAATTGCACAATGCAATTGGAGTGAAAGTAAATATTGTATATCTTTGAGTTTATTTTTCGTGTGTTTACTACTTTCACTATTACCATTATTTCTGAAGTCATGAAAAGTATGGAAAAATTATCCAGAGTTATCGTTATAGTGATGTGGTGAAATTTTACACATCTATGTTTATGTTTCAAGTAAAAAAAAAAAAAAAAAAAAAAAAAACAAATCGAAAAAACAAGAAAAGAAAAAGAAAAAAGGAAAAGTTGGAAGTTGGTTTTAACCAACTTATGTAAAGTTTTGTATTAAGTGGTCGATATCACCACTAGTTGTTGTATATTATATCTATGGATTGAATGGGAGTTGGACGTTATGGGAACGCCAACTAAAGGTTATTCTTTGATTGAGATCTTGTTGAGTATAATTCGTATCTACCTAAAGCGTGTGTTTCAAGTGTTAAAGCGTGAGTTATTCTATGATATGAGTCTTATTCATGGGATGGTTGGGATAGTGATTAACCACACTTAGGATTTTAATTTATCTGTTTTGTTTATTTTTCATTTTACACCAATTTGTATCCCAAATATTATCCATACCCTATATTATTCTTTATCCAAACCTTTGATTTATTGAGATTAGGGATTTGAGCAATCTTAAGTATCGTAGTCGTGGATTCGGCTATGTATTTATGATTTTGTCGCCCTTTTTGATATAATATTATTGGTGAAGATTACTTGGTCCTATCTTTAGCCTATTCGAGTTAAGGATTTGAGCAATTGCAAGTATCGTGTTCGTGGATTCGATCATGTATTTGTGATTTTGTCGCCTTTTCTGGAATTTGAGATCGATAGAGATTAAGAAGAATGATTAACCCTTAACCTACAAACCCTTTTTACCGCTTTAGACTTGTTATTCCTTGGCTTTAGTGGAGGAGATGCGTATACTTTCCAAGCTTATGATAGAATATTCGTCACGACTGGACAGTTAAACGATTAGATTTGCTTTTATCAAAATATTTTATTTTACTTCTAATTCGTTAAGTGTTTGGTTGTGTGAATTATGACAAAAATGAATACATGCTTAAATATAAAAATAAATCCTAATATCCTTTAGGATACATTTTCATAAGATTAATTCTAAGGTTTACTTGGGGACAAGTAAAGTTCAAGTGGGGGGATATTTGATGAACTCAAATAAGTACATTTTATTACCATCATTTATCCTATTTATTTGACTTGTTTTATTATATTATCTGTGAGAATTGATACGTTAATGTTTACTTTTGTAATTCTCAGGTAAAAACAAGTATTATGTGAAACTTGGCGATTTTGGACAAATTATGGAGCAAAACAAGCAAGAAGTTAAGAGTCTACTGAAATGTACAAGATCAAGATCATTCTGCTCCAGATACGCCGCATCTTACTTTTTATATACGGCGCATCACTATCAAGATTTCACAAGATATTATCCAAGACAGCAAGGACATGCGCCGCATCTAAGAATGGAGTTACGCCGCATCTTCTGGCGGTGTACGAATATTCCTGAATATATTAATCTTGGACCCCACGCGAAGTTAAGTCAATGCGCCGCATCTACTTATTCTATGCGCCGCATCTTACCCTCAGACAGAAACTATAAATACCCCAAGGCCAGACGAATTTCGAGAGCCTAGTTTTTAGAAGACCGAAGACCACAGAAACCCTAAGCCGAATTCAGTCGAAGTAGCAGCACAAGACACACCTTGAACGAAGATACAAGAGCTGTAAGAAGGTCCTGCATGTATTCAATTCATTAAGTAGTTTTGTTTTATTGTATTAGTACACTTTAATTGGTCATGATTGATGGGCTTGTGACATTGATTTTATCATGCACTTCAACTCCCCTTAAAATTGCTTTCCCATTAATTAAAGTTTATATGTTGATGTCTTTGGTGACTTTTATTAGTGCATTGATAACCTCTGTGTCTAGCTGAGCATTGCTTGGGTCGCCATGCCCCTTCCTCGCCTATTTATTAGATCGCCTATGCATTCTATCGTCTGTAGAAAAGTAGGAAGAAAGATAAATAGGATAGTCATAAGTAATCATTAAGGGTTTACTCGCCGATAAGATTAGAGCCAACGAGAGAGGAATTAATCTCGGTGCGTTGCATCGAACTATACACTTCATATAAAACTAGCAATAAAACAAGTGACAAGCTACTTAACTATCAGGACAGGTCTTCTTATTGTCTCAAGTATTTATCTGTGTACGTGTGTGCTATTCGCTGATTCGTGCTTATTAGTTTAGTTTATATTTAATCACAACCAAACCGTGCCAGTCTCTCAGGCTGAACCCCCTTGCGTTAGATTAGGTTGTATAGCTAACTTAAGATATTAAAATACTGATTAGAATAACTAGATAATACGTTCCACTCTTAGTGATCGACACTCTACTTACCATTATATCCATACTGACCGGGTACACTGCTCGTTAAAGTGTGTGTGTTATTGATAAGTCGGCTAAATATAAATTTAAAACTTGAATACTGCTAAAACCACAACGACATACCGTGGGTATAAATTAGAGCACTACGCACACGACACATCAAGTTTTTGGCGCCGTTGCCGGGGAGTGAATTGTTATTATATGTTAATTTGATTAGTTTTTTAATTAGGTTTTTCTTTTTAATTTTAATTCTAACCGCTAACTCTGTTGTATATTAGTTAAATTGCATTCATTGTATTATTTGCATATTTTCTGTTTTTGTGTGTTTTTATTTTCGTTTGTTTTTATTTTTCTGTTTTTCTGTATTCTGCTATCGTTGTACTGAGCTAATTTAAACGATACGGCGCATCTATTTTCATAGATACGGCGTATTGCGTTTAATTTTTATAAAATACAACGCGTTTAATAAATTCGATACGACGCATCTTTCCCCAAGATACGACGTATCTGTTTTTAATAAAAAAAAATATTTTCTAAGCGATAACGCCATACGACGCATCTGTTTTTACAGATACGGCGCATCTTTTATTTAAATTAAAAAACAGTTTTCGAATTATTAAACAGATACGACGCATCGATTTTTATCGATACGGCGTATCTTCTGAATCAAAAATCTTGTATTTTGAAACGTAACGAAAATACGGCGCATTAACTGTTGTTAATACGACGCATTTAATTTTAAATAAATATCATTTTTTGATAAATTAAACTGATACGGCGCATTTGACTTATTGAGCGCGGCGTATTGCTTTTCTGAATAAAAGTCTGATTTATTTTTAACGATTATAAGATACGGCGCATCCTATTTATAGGATACGACGCATCGTCTATTGATATCAGCAACTTTTATTTTATTTTGATTGTTTCACTCTTCTTTTGCACGAGTAAGTTTTATTTCAGGAAGATGGACGATCCGGATATTACAATGGAAGAATATGTCAAGCTTATAAAGGAAAGAGCCTTGAGCAATAATCAGGTGTATGATTGGAAAAGAGCAAGATATGGTGAACAAGTCATTGAGACAAAAGAAATCACTATGGAAGAATACTTGATTTTAGGACATGACAAGTCGAGGAAAGAAAGAAACAAATTACCGTTTCAACACACTTGGTGTATGTCAAATGATGATGAAGAAGATTCATATACCGTGAAGCCAATTCCGGCAATTGTTCTTGATAGTACTTTTTCTCCGGAGATTGCACAAGATGATGTGTATACGGAACCTTACGTTGAAGAATATTCTGCAATCGTATTACCACCATTAGACAATCCATCGGATGAAGATGAAAAGTATTCTAATTTTGATTTTGAACCATTTGACGCAATTGTATATGATGACATACCTCAACCAAATTTTGACCCAACGAGGGTTTTTGAAGAAATATGGGAAGACTTGTTTAAAAATGAAATTTGGGACGATGCTGAAATTGCAAGACCACTAGTTGAAGACGGAGATTCACAAGATGAATTGGAGTCACTTACAACACGAAGTGGTACAAATTTATTTAATATTATTAATCCCGTTACTAATAATCTTGCTAGTTTTCCTAAACAGGTTGCAAAACATGAAAATGATGAGGCGAAATTTATTACACTACCTATTGAAGCACATGAAGCACCTGTGATCAACCCATTTTTGGTGGAGCTCGAGGAAGAATTTGGTGATGAGCTCTTAAACATTGCTATGATTGATGAAGATGATGATTTGGACCCTATGAAGTATATAGAGGAACTCGAACTTTTACTTGCCAAAGACCCTTTCTCATCTTCTGCGGAAGTCAAGGGACGCCTTACTACCAAAGAGACTAATCAAGAAGAAAGGAGACTCATTTTTCCTCAGCATACTACTCTTTCAGATGGAATGGTCAAGTCATCCAATTTATCAACCAAACCGGGTAAGAATAGGGAAGATGTACATATATTGCCAAGGTATGATCTTTATTTACTTCTTCCATCTTTACTAGCAAATTTACACTCTTTTCGTGTTTATTGCTACTATCACCCGCACTTGATCCCAAGTGGGGGGAACGACACCCTATTACACAGTAAATAAGGGTGGAGTCAGGCTCGTGACTCGAACAAAAACAAGCGCTTCGTGGGAGGCAACCCATGCTTGTCTTTTATTTTATTTTCTGATTTTGTATTGAGTCAGTCAGGCCCGCAGCAGATACGGCGCATCTCAATCCTGAGATGCGACGCATCTCCTGCACTGGTCATATCTTACTTTATTTTCTGCATTTTTTATTTTTGACTTTAAAACTTTTTGTCAGTTTATTTTAATGCGGCGCATCCCTGGTTAAGGATGCGACGCATCTTCTATTCTGATTCGTAATTATTCCAGGCTCGATACGGCGTATCTTCTTCCATAAGATACGGCGTATCTTCTTCCATAAGATACGGCGTATCTTCTTCCATAAGATACGGCGTATCGACTGACCTGATGATTTTCATTTTAATTTTTATGTTTTATTTTTTCTAACTACTAATGTATTATGCAAGTTTGAACCTTCTTAACTTAGGTGTGCTAAAGTCTTGGTGGTATTATAGATTCCTGCATTTCCTGTGGATACATCAAATATGAAGCTTAAACGTTCTCATCCACAAGAAAGATGATTTTTGCTCTTATACAAATAATGGAGGATCATACCGAGCAAATCTCAGGGGAGTTTTTCTGTTCTAATTCTTTTGTTTTCCAGTTTTTAATCTTTGTTACAAACAACGAGGACGTTGTTTAACTTAAGTGGGGGGATTGGAGAATTAGAACACTTACTTGTCCTAAACTTTTTCAAAATATGCTTAAAATGTGCTTAATATATCAAAATTTAAAATTTTTAGCATGTTTTTGTTTAAAGTCTAAATTACATAGCTGCACACATGACGTTATTTTCAAAAATTGTGAACTTTTCAAAAATTCACAAATCTATGAGTGTGCCGGTGACTTGTAAACTTTAGAACTTGGCTTGTATACTATTCGAGACCACCATAATGAGTATTATTTACATACCGAGCAAATCTCAGGGGAGTTTTTCTGTTCTAATTATTTTGTTTTCCAGTTTTTAATCTTTGTTACAAACAACGAGGACGTTGTTTAACTTAAGTGGGGGGATTGGAGAATTAGAACACTTACTTGTCCTAAACTTTTTCAAAATATGCTTAAAATGTGCTTAATATATCAAAATTTAAAATTTTTAGCATGTTTTTGATTAAAGTCTAAATTACATAGCTGCACACATGACGTTATTTTCAAAAATTGTGAACTTTTCAAAAATTCACAAATCTATGAGTGTGCCGGTGACTTGTAAACTTTAGAACTTGGCTTGTATACAATTCGAGACCACCATAATGAGTATTATTTACATAATTGGAATGACTTGTCTAACTTGGTAAATTTCTAGGATTACACCCAAATAGCCTTTATATGTTATGTGATATTAACTAACTACACTGGTTAGTTAACCCCCGTATAAACCCTTTTGTTACTCTCACTTTTAGAGTAAGATACCCCTAGAAAAACACTCAGAGCCATTCCTTTCGTTTCTTGCACCTTTGTTATAATGTTTCGTTACACCCTTACACCTTAGCCTACCCTGTAGATTAAAATCCGTGGTTGGTTAGTTGCTTTAGGCAAAGTGTGTTTCCTTACATTACCTGTGTTCGCGTGCGTAATTCATTATCTATGGTTAGGTCGGGAAATTGCACAATGCAATTGGAGTGAAAGTTAATATTGTATATCTTTGAGTTTATTTTTCGTGTGTTTACTACTTTCACTATTACCGTTATTTGTGAAGTCATGAAAAGTATGGAAAAATTATCCAGAATTATCATTATAGTGATGTGGTGAAATTTTACACATCTATGTTTATGTTTCAAGTAAAAAAAAAAAAAAAAAAAAAAAAAAAAAAAAAAAAAAAAAAAAAAAAAATCGAAAAAATAAGAAAAGAAAAAGAAAAAAGGAAAAGTTGGAAGTTTGTTTTAACCAACTTATGTAAAGTTTTGTATTGAGTGGTCGATATCACCACTAGTTGTTGTATATTATATCTATGGATTGAATGGGAGTTGGACGTTATGGGAACGCCAACTAAAGGTTATTCTTTGATTGAGATCTTGTTGAGTATAATTCGTATCTACCTAAAGCGTGTGTTTCAAGTGTTAAAGCGTGAGTTATTCTATGATATGAGTCTTATTCATGGGATGGTTGGGATAGTGATTAACCACACTTAGGATTTTAATTTATCTGTTTTGTTTATTTTTCATTTTACACCAATTTGTATCCCAAATATTATCCATACCCTATATTATTCTTTATCCAAACCTTTAATTTATTGAGATTAGGGATTTGAGCAATCTTAAGTATCGTAGTCGTGGATTCGGCTATGTATTTATGATTTTGTCGCCCTTTTTGATATAATATTATTGGTGAAGATTACTTGGTCCTATCTTTAGCCTATTCGAGTTAAGGATTTGAGCAATTGCAAGTATCGTGTTCGTGGATTCGATCATGTATTTGTGATTTTGTCGCCTTTTCTGGAATTTGAGATCGATAGAGATTAAGAAGAATGATTAACCCTTAACCTACAAACCCTTTTTACCGCTTTAGACTTGTTATTCCTTGGCTTTAGTGGGGGAGATGCGTATACTTGCCAAGCTTATGATAGAATATTCGTCACGACTGGACAGTTAAACGATTAGATTTGCTTTTATCAAAATATTTTATTTTACTTCTAATTCGTTAAGTGTTTGGTTGTGTGAATTATGACAAAAATGAATACATGCTTAAATATAAAAATTAATCCTAATATCCTTTAGGATAAATTTTCATAAGATTAATTCTAAGGTTTACTTGGAGACAAGTAAAGTTCAAGTGGGGGGATATTTGATGAACTCAAATAAGTACATTTTATTACCATCATTTATCCTATTTATTTGACTTGTTTTATTATATTATCTGTGAGAATTGATACGTTAATGTTTACTTTTGTAATTCTCAGGTAAAAACAAGTATTATGTGAAACTTGGCGATTTTGGACAAATTATGGAGCAAAACAAGCAAGAAGTTAAGAGTCTACTGAAATGTACAAGATCAAGATCATTCTGCTCCAGATACGCCGCATCTTACTTTTTATATACGGCGCATCACTATCAAGATTTCACAAGATATTATCCAAGACAGCAAGGACATGCGCCGCATCTAAGAATGGAGTTACGCCGCATCTTCTGGCGGTGTACGAATATTCCTGAATATATTAATCTTGGACCCCACGCGAAGTTAAGTCAATGCGCCGCATCTACTTATTCTATGCGCCGCATCTTACCCTCAGACAGAAACTATAAATACCCCAAGGCCAGACGAATTTCGAGAGCCTAGTTTTTAGAAGACCGAAGACCACAGAAACCCTAAGCCGAATTCAGTCGAAGTAGCAGCACAAGACACACCTTGAACGAAGATACAAGAGCTGTAAGAAGGTCCTGCATGTATTCAATTCATTAAGTAGTTTTGTTTTATTGTATTAGTACACTTTAATTGGTCAGGATTGATGGGCTTGTGACATTGATTTTATCATGCACTTCAACTCCCCTTAAAATTGCTTTCCCATTAATTAAAGTTTATATGTTGATGTCTTTGGTGACTTTTATTAGTGCATTGATAACCTCTGTGTCTAGCTGAGCATTGCTTGGGTCGCCATGCCCCTTCCTCGCCTATTTATTAGATCGCCTATGCATTCTATCGTCTGTAGAAAAGTAGGAAGAAAGATAAATAGGATAGTCATAAGTAATCATTAAGGGTTTACTCGCCGATAAGATTAGAGCCAACGAGAAAGGAATTAATCTCGGTGCGTTGCATCGAACTATACACTTCATATAAAACTAGCAATAAAACAAGTGACAAGCTACTTAACTATCAGGACAGGTCTTCTTATTGTCTCAAGTATTTATCTGTGTACGTGTGTGCTATTCGCTGATTCGTGCTTATTAGTTTAGTTTATATTTAATCACAACCAAACCGTGCCAGTCTCTCAGGCTGAACCCCCTTGCGTTAGATTAGGTTGTATAGCTAACTTAAAGATATTAAAATACTGATTAGAATAACTAGATAATACGTTCCACTCTTAGTGATCGACACTCTACTTACCATTATATCCATACTGACCGGGTACACTGCTCGTTAAAGTGTGTGTGTTATTGATAAGTCGGCTAAATATAAATTTAAAACTTGAATACTGCTAAAACCACAACGACATACCGTGGGTATAAATTAGAGCACTACGCACACGACACATCAAGTTTTTGGCGCCGTTGCCGGGGAGTGAATTGTTATTATCTGTTAATTTGATTAGTATTTTAATTAGGTTTTTCTTTTTAATTTTAATTCTAACCGCTAACTCTGTTGTATATTAGTTAAATTGCATTCATTGTATTATTTGCATATTTTCTGTTTTTGTGTGTTTTTATTTTCGTTTGTTTTTATTTTTCTGTTTTTCTGTATTTTGCTATCGTTGTACTGAGCTAATTTAAACGATACGGCGCATCTATTTTCATAGATACGGCGTATTGCGTTTAATTTTTATAAAATACAACGCGTTTAATAAATTCGATACGACGCATCTTTCCCCAAGATACGGCGTATCTGTTTTTAATAAAAAAAAATATTTTCTAAGCGATAACGCCATACGACGCATCTGTTTTTACAGATACGGCGTATCTTTTATTTAAATTAAAAAACAGTTTTCGAATTATTAAACAGATACGACGCATCGATTTTTATCGATACGGCGTATCTTCTGAATCAAAAATCTTGTATTTTGAAACGTAACGAAAATACGGCGCATTAACTTTTGTTAATACGACGCATTTAATTTTAAATAAATATCAATTTTTGATAAATTAAACTGATACGGCGCATTTGACTTATTGAGCGCGGCGTATTGCTTTTCTGAATAAAAGTCTGATTTATTTTTAACGATTATAAGATACGGCGCATCCTATTTATAGGATACGACGCATCGTCTACTGATATCAGCAACTTTTATTTTATTTTGATTGTTTCACTCTTCTTTTGCACGAGTAAGTTTTATTTCAGGAAGATGGACGATCCGGATATTACAATGGAAGAATATGTCAAGCTTATAAAGGAAAGAGCCTTGAGCAATAATCAGGTGTATGATTGGAAAAGAGCAAGATATGGTGAACAAGTCATTGAGACAAAAGAAATCACTATGGAAGAATACTTGATTTTAGGACATGACAAGTCGAGGAAAGAAAGAAACAAATTACCGTTTCAACACACTTGGTGTATGTCAAATGATGATGAAGAAGATTCATATACCGTGAAGCCAATTCCGGAAATTGTTCTTGATAGTACTTTTTCTCCGGAGATTGCACAAGATGATGTGTATACGGAACCTTACGTTGAAGAATATTCTGCAATCGTATTACCACCATTAGACAATCCATCGGATGAAGATGAAAAGTATTCTAATTTTGATTTTGAACCATTTGACGCAATTGTATATGATGACATACCTCAACCAAATTTTGACCCAACGAGGGTTTTTGAAGAAATATGGGAAGACTTGTTTAAAAATGAAATTTGGGACGATGCTGAAATTGCAAGACCACTAGTTGAAGACGGAGATTCACAAGATGAATTGGAGTCACTTACAACACGAAGTGGTACAAATTTATTTAATATTATTAATCCCGTTACTAATAATCTTGCTAGTTTTCCTAAACAGGTTGCAAAACATGAAAATGATGAGGCGAAATTTATTACACTACCTATTGAAGCACATGAAGCACCTGTGATCAACCCATTTTTGGTGGAGCTCGAGGAAGAATTTGGTGATGAGCTCTTAAACATTGCTATGATTGATGAAGATGATGATTTGGACCCTATGAAGTATATAGAGGAACTCGAACTTTTACTTGCCAAAGACCCTTTCTCATCTTCTGCGGAAGTCAAGGGACGCCTTACTACCAAAGAGACTAATCAAGAAGAAAGGAGACTCATTTTTCCTCAGCATACTACTCTTTCAGATGGAATGGTCAAGTCATCCAATTTATCAACCAAACCGGGTAAGAATAGGGAAGATGTACATATATTGCCAAGGTATGATCTTTATTTACTTCTTCCATCTTTACTAGCAAATTTACACTCTTTTCGTGTTTATTGCTACTATCACCCGCACTTGATCCCAAGTGGGGGGAACGACACCCTATTACACAGTAAATAAGGGTGGAGTCAGGCTCGTGACTCGAACAAAAACAAGCGCTTCGTGGGAGGCAACCCATGCTTGTCTTTTATTTTATTTTCTGATTTTGTATTGAGTCAGTCAGGCCCGCAGCAGATACGGCGCATCTCAATCCTGAGATGCGACGCATCTCCTGCACTGGTCATATCTTACTTTATTTTCTGCATTTTTTATTTTTGACTTTAAAACTTTTTGTCAGTTTATTTTAATGCGGCGCATCCCTGGTTAAGGATGCGACGCATCTTCTATTCTGATTCGTAATTATTCCAGGCTCGATACGGCGTATCTTCTTCCATAAGATACGGCGTATCTTCTTCCATAAGATACGGCGTATCGACTGACCTGATGATTTTCATTTTAATTTTTATGTTTTATTTTTTCTAACTACTAATGTATTATGCAAGTTTGAACCTTCTTAACTTAGGTGTGCTAAAGTCTTGGTGGTATTATAGATTCCTGCATTTCCTGTGGATACATCAAATATGAAGCTTAAACGTTCTCATCCACAAGAAAGATGATTTTTGCTCTTATACAAATAATGGAGGATCATACCGAGCAAATCTCAGGGGAGTTTTTCTGTTCTAATTCTTTTGTTTTCCAGTTTTTAATCTTTGTTACAAACAACGAGGACGTTGTTTAACTTAAGTGGGGGGATTGGAGAATTAGAACACTTACTTGTCCTAAACTTTTTCAAAATATGCTTAAAATGTGCTTAATATATCAAAATTTAAAATTTTTAGCATGTTTTTGTTTAAAGTCTAAATTACATAGCTGCACACATGACGTTATTTTCAAAAATTGTGAACTTTTCAAAAATTCACAAATCTATGAGTGTGCCGGTGACTTGTAAACTTTAGAACTTGGCTTGTATACTATTCGAGACCACCATAATGAGTATTATTTACATACCGAGCAAATCTCAGGGGAGTTTTTCTGTTCTAATTATTTTGTTTTCCAGTTTTTAATCTTTGTTACAAACAACGAGGACGTTGTTTAACTTAAGTGGGGGGATTGGAGAATTAGAACACTTACTTGTCCTAAACTTTTTCAAAATATGCTTAAAATGTGCTTAATATATCAAAATTTAAAATTTTTAGCATGTTTTTGATTAAAGTCTAAATTACATAGCTGCACACATGACGTTATTTTCAAAAATTGTGAACTTTTCAAAAATTCACAAATCTATGAGTGTGCCGGTGACTTGTAAACTTTAGAACTTGGCTTGTATACAATTCGAGACCACCATAATGAGTATTATTTACATAATTGGAATGACTTGTCTAACTTGGTAAATTTCTAGGATTACACCCAAATAGCCTTTATATGTTATGTGATATTAACTAACTACACTGGTTAGTTAACCCCCGTATAAACCCTTTTGTTACTCTCACTTTTAGAGTAAGATACCCCTAGAAAAACACTCAGAGCCATTCCTTTCGTTTCTTGCACCTTTGTTATAATGTTTCGTTACACCCTTACACCTTAGCCTACCCTGTAGATTAAAATCCGTGGTTGGTTAGTTGCTTTAGGCAAAGTGTGTTTCCTTACATTACCTGTGTTCGCGTGCGTAATTCATTATCTATGGTTAGGTCGGGAAATTGCACAATGCAATTGGAGTGAAAGTTAATATTGTATATCTTTGAGTTTATTTTTCGTGTGTTTACTACTTTCACTATTACCGTTATTTGTGAAGTCATGAAAAGTATGGAAAAATTATCCAGAATTATCATTATAGTGATGTGGTGAAATTTTACACATCTATGTTTATGTTTCAAGTAAAAAAAAAAAAAAAAAAAAAAAAAAAAAAAAAAAAAAAAAAAAAAAAATCGAAAAAATAAGAAAAGAAAAAGAAAAAAGGAAAAGTTGGAAGTTTGTTTTAACCAACTTATGTAAAGTTTTGTATTGAGTGGTCGATATCACCACTAGTTGTTGTATATTATATCTATGGATTGAATGGGAGTTGGACGTTATGGGAACGCCAACTAAAGGTTATTCTTTGATTGAGATCTTGTTGAGTATAATTCGTATCTACCTAAAGCGTGTGTTTCAAGTGTTAAAGCGTGAGTTATTCTATGATATGAGTCTTATTCATGGGATGGTTGGGATAGTGATTAACCACACTTAGGATTTTAATTTATCTGTTTTGTTTATTTTTCATTTTACACCAATTTGTATCCCAAATATTATCCATACCCTATATTATTCTTTATCCAAACCTTTGATTTATTGAGATTAGGGATTTGAGCAATCTTAAGTATCGTAGTCGTGGATTCGGCTATGTATTTATGATTTTGTCGCCCTTTTTGATATAATATTATTGGTGAAGATTACTTGGTCCTATCTTTAGCCTATTCGAGTTAAGGATTTGAGCAATTGCAAGTATCGTGTTCGTGGATTCGATCATGTATTTGTGATTTTGTCGCCTTTTCTGGAATTTGAGATCGATAGAGATTAAGAAGAATGATTAACCCTTAACCTACAAACCCTTTTTACCGCTTTAGACTTGTTATTCCTTGGCTTTAGTGGGGGAGATGTGTATACTTGCCAAGCTTATGATAGAATATTCGTCACGACTGGACAGTTAAACGATTAGATTTGCTTTTATCAAAATATTTTATTTTACTTCTAATTCGTTAAGCGTTTGGTTGTGTGAATTATGACAAAAATGAATACATGCTTAAATATAAAAATTAATCCTAATATCCTTTAGGATACATTTTCATAAGATTAATTCTAAGGTTTACTTGGAGACAAGTAAAGTTCAAGTGGGGGGATATTTGATGAACTCAAATAAGTACATTTTATTACCATCATTTATCCTATTTATTTGACTTGTTTTATTATATTATCTGTGAGAATTGATACGTTAATGTTTACTTTTGTAATTCTCAGGTAAAAACAAGTATTATGTGAAACTTGGCGATTTTGGACTAATTATGGAGCAAAACAAGCAAGAAGTTAAGAGTCTACTGAAATGTACAAGATCAAGATCATTCTGCTCCAGATACGCCGCATCTTACTTTTTATATACGGCGCATCACTATCAAGATTTCACAAGATATTATCCAAGACAGCAAGGACATGCGCCGCATCTAAGAATGGAGTTACGCCGCATCTTCTGGCGGTGTACGAATATTCCTGAATATATTAATCTTGGACCCCACGCGAAGTTAAGTCAATGCGCCGCATCTACTTATTCTATGCGCCGCATCTTACCCTCAGACAGAAACTATAAATACCCCAAGGCCAGACGAATTTCGAGAGCCTAGTTTTTAGAAGACCGAAGACCACAGAAACCCTAAGCCGAATTCAGTCGAAGTAGCAGCACAAGACACACCTTGAACGAAGATACAAGAGCTGTAAGAAGGTCCTGCATGTATTCAATTCATTAAGTAGTTTTGTTTTATTGTATTAGTACACTTTAATTGGTCAGGATTGATGGGCTTGTGACATTGATTTTATCATGCACTTCAACTCCCCTTAAAATTGCTTTCCCATTAATTAAAGTTTATATGTTGATGTCTTTGGTGACTTTTATTAGTGCATTGATAACCTCTGTGTCTAGCTGAGCATTGCTTGGGTCGCCATGCCCCTTCCTCGCCTATTTATTAGATCGCCTATGCATTCTATCGTCTGTAGAAAAGTAGGAAGAAAGATAAATAGGATAGTCATAAGTAATCATTAAGAGTTTACTCACCGATAAGATTAGAGCCAACGAGAAAGGAATTAATCTCGGTGCGTTGCATCGAACTATACACTTCATATAAAACTAGCAATAAAACAAGTGACAAGCTACTTAACTATCAGGACAGGTCTTCTTATTGTCTCAAGTATTTATCTGTGTACGTGTGTGCTATTCGCTGATTCGTGCTTATTAGTTTAGTTTATATTTAATCACAACCAAACCGTGCCAGTCTCTCAGGCTGAACCCCCTTGCGTTAGATTAGGTTGTATAGCTAACTTAAGATATTAAAATACTGATTAGAATAACTAGATAATACGTTCCACTCTTAGTGATCGACACTCTATTTACCATTATATTCATACTGACCGGGTACACTGCTCGTTAAAGTGTGTGTGTTATTGATAAGTCGGCTAAATATAAATTTAAAACTTGAATACTGCTAAAACCACAACGACATACCATGGGTATAAATTAGAGCACTACGCACACGACACATCAATTATATAGGTCCCAGAGGGAAGTTTGGAAATATGTTATAATAAAAGATAGATTATTCATTGAATAATAACAAAGTGGACACTCTTATTATAAAAAGAAAGTCCACAGCCACTCCGTGCCAATAACCATACTCGTAGTTACCTGAGATAAACATGCTTAAAAAGTCAACACAAATGTTGAGTGAATCTATAGTGTTTAAAGTAATACTCCCCCCGTCCCTTTTTAAATGTCCACTTGGACTTTTTTTGGTCTTTATTATTCAACTTTGACCATAAATATTTTTGTTTGTGTTATATAATACTTGATGAAAAATATATGAATGGATTGGGTTTTAAAAGTATTTTCATTGGTATAATTTTCATCAAGTATTATATAACACAAACAAAATTATTTATGGTCAAAGTTGAATAATAAAGACAAAAAAAAGTCCAAGTGGACATTTAAAAAGGGACGGAGGGAGTAATCAGTTTTGAACACAAGATAAATAGTAAAGAAATCAGTTCAATCATAGTTTGGAATATTGCACTAAACCTCATGACACGCAATGTGTTGACAGTTTCCAGTCTCACTAACATAATTAAATGGTAGTGGTTTGCCCCCGAGTTTAAGAAATCAAATATAATGCATCTGTCTAACCGGTTACCACGAAGATATCCATCCGATTAGTACAAATGGGTCGTCAGGCCAATAGATCTATTCACTATATTCGCGCTCACCCCGCGTGTGACTAATGGTGCATGATATGAGGGTCTTTCAATAAATACAATCATAATAATAAGGGACAGTTAGCCTAGTGCAATAACAATCAGGAAAATACTTGTGTTCGGTTTGATAGAATGTATCTCCCCACATATTTGGAAAACGTATAAACGAAAAGTGGGACTATAAACTCACCTGGACAGTCTGGATGAAAAACAAAGTTTAAATAAAGTTGATAAACGTCTCCGATTCGCAACCTGGGTTGGTATGTCAAGTTTTCAGTAATCGTTTCTGAATATATATATATATAAGTTTATTGTTCATTTAGTTTCGTTTGTTAAATATAACTTTCGTTCGTTCGTTAGTTCGTTATATCTTGCGTTCGTTTGTTCTTGAAATAAACGTACTACGTTTATTAATTTTTATTAGATCGGAAGTAATAATAATAATAGTTATGAAAAGTGATACTTTTACCCCTAAACTTTGGTTAACTGACAGTTTATACCCTGAACTTTTTGAAAATGACAAATACTACCCTCTAGTTTTCAAAACTGACACTTTTTACCCTTTTTATTTATCATTGACAAAAATGGTCCTTGATTTAAATAACTATGGGACATTTACAAATTCGGCCCATAAAACTCTTATTAATCTCGAAAAATTAAAAAGTGATGCGCTTAATATTAGTGACGAAGAGAGAGTTTTGGACTCAAATATCTACGTGAAAATTAGAGCTTTTGGCGAACTTTCTTTTCCTAGGTGGAGCTAGCTAGGTCATCTTAAACTACATCAGGTTTCATAATTTATGAAATTCGTTTGATAACAGAAATAAATCCCTAAAGTCGATCGATTGAAACAAATATTGGACAAAATCTGGAAAAAATGGACTTTTTGTTCTAGCGATAGGGTCAAATTAGGATGTTAATAACTTTTTACTCGTTTAATCTTTTTTGTTTCTTCCTCCTAAATTAAGTTAGCTAGGCGATCTTTAATATGTCAAAAACTTAGAATTTTTAGAGGTAATCTAAGGGTTGAAAACTATGTTCAAAGTAGGCGAATTGTTAGACCCGTTTCCCGGATGTTGGGACCCCACCCTAGATGAAAATAGATTAGGGCCTCATATGATTGGCCAGTCAACATTTGTTGTATTTTAGTCAAACCCGATAGTCAAAATATGACTAAAGTGGTTATGTAAATATGATGTGTAAATAAAAGGGGCCAAAGTTGCCAAGTATTAAATATGTGTTATAAGTTAGATTGTGGCCAAAGTAAGAAAAATAGGACTTGAGGGGCTATTATTGCCATTAACCCAAACTTGTACCTAACTATTATATCTAGCAAAATCTAGACATTTCCATATTATTCTTGAGCCTAGGAGAAGGCCGGTTTTCTAGTGAGAAGAAAAGGGAGGGAAACTAGCTAAGTGATGAATCAAGAAAGAAGATGATCAAGTCTTGATGTTTATAGTCTCCCCTAGCTATGATCATTGCAAGTAAGTGTCTATGATCTTATTATTAGTGAAGTTATAGTTTATGAGTTAAGTGGGAAATCATCATATGATGTGGGTATGATCATATGATGATTTGGTTAGTAAGATGATTATGTTTTGATGGGTTTTGATAACCCTTGTTATGTATTTTGATTATGATGTTGTTAGGTTGTGGTTAATTATGAAGGATGATGATGATGATGGATCATGATGATGATGTTCTTGATGTGTTGTTTAGCTTGTTTTGAGGTAAGTAAAATGATGATAGCATATGTATATGGATTTCTATCATTATGTGTTATGTATGTTTATGTTGAGAAGATGAGCTTGGTTTATGCTTATGTGATGCCATGTTTATGGCTTATGTGATGAGATGATGCTATGGATATGTTGATGTTATGTGCTAGTTGAGATTTGAGTAGTGAGCCTTGATGTAAGTGTTTTATGTATATGATGCATTATGTGGATTGAAGTATATTGTATGTTATAGTCGTTTTACTTACTAAGCCTTTGTGCTTACGGTTTAGTGTCTAACCATTTTGTAGGTTGGCGTGCTTATATGGATGATTTGGACATATGGGTTAAGGCTTGGTTATGCGATATGGGTAGATTGGTAAGGAATTAGAGCTTAGGTAGATACCGAGCACATGTGTAGTTTGTACCCCCGTTGGTCTAGTCATGTTTTGTAAAGTGTAGCCGTATGGAAAATTGTATGTCAAGAGTTGTATAACGATTTGGTAGTCATTTGATAAGTCAAAGCATGTTTTATGTGTTTCTAGTAAAAGTTAAAGGGGCGTTTGGTTAAAGTGTAAACGTATCCATTTTGGGTTGTAAACGGGTCAAGTGATCTTGGAACATGTTTATTATGTTAATATAATGATTTCTGGAAAGTTTTATGTAATTCGGAAGTGGTATAAGTGGTTTGTTGTGAAAATGGGTCAAAAGTGGTTTATGCATAACCCGTCAGTTCTGGGATCTACCTTTAGGTTCCAAAGTATGGACCTAAGTGTGGATCCTTAGTTTCAGTTTAGGATCCCCCTTTAGGTTCCAAGATATGGACCTAAGTGTGGATCTAGTTTCCTCATCTTGGTTATGAGTCTAGGATCTACTTTTAGGTTCCAAGATATGGACCTAAGTGTGGATTTCAGTTTAGTCATCTTGGTTATGTTTCAGTTTAGTCATCTTGGTTATGAATGCAGTTTGGTCATCTTAGTTATGTTCAAGAATTTTTGTAAAAGGTCAAAAGTAAAGGTAAAGCGTTTCCGCACGTAAAAGTTTAAAGTTTTTGGTCTAGCGGGCACGGGGTGTAACAAATTGGTATCAGAGCTTCGGTTTAAGTGAATTAGGTTTCCACTTAGGGTTGCCTAGTCTTAAACCACTCATAGAAGCGTTAGACGTAAGAGTTAGTTGCGCGAAAATTAATTGCTAAGTGTTAGAGGGATTATGTTTTATACTAGTCGAGCCTATTGATGATAGGTGATGTATGTTGTAGTAGTGTTGTTGTGTATGAGATACAAGTCCATGAGGACTTGATTTGCTTAAATGATTAGTTAGCCGTTCACCTCGGTGGGTGCCGGTGATTGTGTTGCTATTATGTGAAGGTAGGGTAGAGCCATGGTGATGGCATGCGAGTAACAAGGCTAAGTGGTATTAGAGACGGGTTAGTAAGTGAACTAAGGTTTATGATGCCTTAGTTATAAGATGGACTATTGCTTGGGGTTAGTTAGAATGTTGAGGCTTAGACATAGATTGATTATGCGATATGATATATGATGCCATAGAATAGGTGAGTTGATTTTGATTTTGAATGTTTAAACACTTGTTGGATAAGTGTTAAGTGTCATGATATGATTGTTTATGTGATGTTAAGTTTATGGTAGTTTATCATATGTCTAAGTTTTATGTGGTGTGTTTGAGAGCACGATAGTATAGAAGTGTATGAGTTGGGATAGATGCATTGGAATGCGTGTTATGTGTTGACCTAGTTGTGGTCGGTAAAATTAAAAAAAAAACACATTGATATGTGAAATAAGTTAAGAAGCATGGTAAGTGCTTGATGAAACTTAGACGCTTTGAAAGTGTAATATAAAGTAAGACATGAATAGCGAAGTATGTTGTAGTTTGATGATTAGAAAGTCATGATTTAGATAATAACGATTAGATGCTTGAAGGCATAAAATCTTAACTGAGTAAATAAAATGAGAAAGCTAAAGAATATAGTTAAGACATGATGAGAATGTGTTGCGTATCAAACACGATAATTAAAATGTGCTAGTAATAAATGAGTAGAAGTGATGAATGAGATATAGATCGCGCTAAAAGTCATAAGTGACTTGAAGTATACTAGAAAGAGTTGTAAAACATGAATGTGATCATGTTAATATATTTGAATATGTAAGATGAAATTAACGAAAGTGTTATAGAATAAACCTATGTAAGGTTTATATGTGTGTGAGTTGGATAGACTAATAAAGTGATAGTCTAAATTGGAAATATTGTCAACAAGGGTTGACGGGTGATAGTAAAAGTGTGTTGTAAGAACACGTAGAGATGTGTAAATTGAAATGGACAAGCATTATTCATATAGAACTTGTCTAAAATAAAGATGGCACATAGCGAGTGTGTGAGTCAACTTGGGGTTGACGGATGAATAATAAGTTGCATTGAGAGAATGCAAATATAATAAATTGACAAGTGTTATATAGGAACTTGTCTAGATAATAGAAAGCGTGATAGTGAAGGTCGAAATTGCGTAAGGCAATGAAAATTGAATAAATGATAGTGTGTGCCTAATTATAAAAGTGCATGAAAGATAAAGCGAGTAAAGATGATAAGACAGATATAGCTTGGATCCAATGCTCTAGTTTTGGCATCCTTTAGGATGGCCTAGCTTGCCTTTTATGGCATGATGTATAGTTTGCCTTCATGGCATTATTGTATAGCTTGCCTTCACCGGCATGGTTTGCCTACATCCTTGGCATGTGTTATAGTATGGTATCCTTCGGGATAGCCCAGCTTGCCTTTATGGCATGGATGCTATGTTATGGTATCCTTCGGGATAGCCCAGCTTGCCTTTATGGCATGGATTGTCAGCTTGCCTTCATGGCATGGATTGTTAGCTTGCCTTTCGGGCATGGTTGTTAGCTTGCCTTCATGGCATGGATTGTTAGCTTGCCTTTCGGGCATGGTTGTTAGCTTGCCTTCATGGCATGTGTTTGGCATCCTTTGAGATGGCCTAGCTTGCCTTTGTGGCATGGATGTTTAGCTTGCCTTTATGGCATGGTGATAGCTTGCCTTTATGGCATGGATGAAAGTTAGTGAGATTGGATCCAAGGCTAGAAAAGATGGAAAGTAAAGTATGTACGAATGTTATGTTGGAAGCATATAAGTAGGACGGTTTATGGTTTCTTGATTTAAATGGATTGGGACGCCTTTTCATTTAAATGAAGAGTTGTAAATCGCCGAACCATGAGTTTATAATTCCTTGTTTACATAGATTAGGACGCCTTTTTATGTAAATAAAGAGTTATAAATGAGTGGACTTATGTGTAGCCGATATGACATGAGTACGGATAGTAATATGAGAAAGTAAAAACTAAAACATGTTAGACGTCATAAGAAAAGATAGATATGAATAAAACTTATAGCGGCGTTAAGGTCATGTGTGAAACCTTAAAATAGACGTCTAGGATGAGTTATACATTAAATTGATAAGTTAATTGGTGAACTTTTCCAATAGTTAATAAGAAAGATTGCTTAAGTGATGCGTGAGAAAGAATTTTGAAAGGTGCCGTTTGTATGGTACTTTGTTTATTTTGAATTAAGTTACTGGTTTATGATGTTGATATGTATTTGGTAGTATGTGGAATGAGAGATTGGTCGGAATATGATGTTATGTTGTGATTAGTGCGTTGATGATAGTGTGTTTATAGTGATGAAGTTTGACTCATCTAAAGTCAAAGTAGTAGATGTTCCCGGATGACAAGTCATCAATTAAGGGAAATTTTAGAAAAGTTGTGACGAGAAGAGTGTTTTAGTAGATTATGAGTTATGATTGCGTATAGTGAGTCTAGAATTTGCATGATCAATTAGATCGTTTCGATGTTATGGCCTTGGGAGCATGGGATCAAGGGCTTATATATGTTGTGAATTAGTTTTGGATAGTTTTAGACGAGAGATTTCGGGGACGAAATCTAAATAAGGGGGTAGAATTGTTAGACCCGTTTCCCGGGTGTTGGGACCCCACCCTAGATGAAAATAGATTAGGGCCTCATATGATTGGCCAGTCAACATTTGTTGTATTTTAGTCAAACCCGATAGTCAAAATATGACTAAAGTGGTTATGTAAATATGATGTGTAAATAAAAGGGGCCAAAGTTGCCAAGTATTAAATATGTGTTATAAGTTAGATTGTGGCCAAAGTAAGAAAAATAGGACTTGAGAGGCTATTATTGCCATTAACCCAAACTTGTACCTAACTATTATATCTAGCAAAATCTAGACATTTCCATATTATTCTTGAGCCTAGGAGAAGGCCGGTTTTCTAGTGAGAAGAAAAGGGAGGGAAACTAGCTAAGTGATGAATCAAGAAAGAAGATGATCAAGTCTTGATGTTTATAGTCTCCCCTAGCTATGATCATTGCAAGTAAGTTTCTATGATCTTATTATTAGTGAAGTTATAGTTTATGAGTTAAGTGGGAAATCATCATATGACGTGGGTATGATCATATGATGATTTGGTTAGTAAGATGATTATGTTTTGATGGGTTTTGATAACCCTTGTTATGTATTTTGATTATGATGTTGTTAGGTTGTGGTTAATTATGAAGGATGATGATGATGATGGATCATGATGATGATGTTCTTGATATGTTGTTTAGCTTAGTGTGAGGTAAGTAAAATGATGATAGTTGATGCGCGTGTGCGTATTGCTCTAATTTATACCCACGGTATGTCGTTGTGGTTTTAGCAGTATTCAAGTTTTAAATTTATATTTAGCCGACTTATCAATAACACACACACTTTAACGAGCAGTGTACCCGGTCAGTATGAATATAATGGTAAGTAGAGTGTCGATCACTAAGAGTGGAACGTATTATCTAGTTATTCTAATCAGTATTTTAATATCTTAAGTTAGCTATACAACTAATCTAACGCAAGGGGGTTTCAGCCTGAGAGACTGGCACGGTTTGGTTATGATTAAATATAAACTAAACTAATAGGCACAAATCAGCGATTAGCACACACGTACACAGATAAATACTTGAGACAATAAGAAGACCTGTCCTGATAGTTAAGTAGCTTGTCACTTGTTTTATTGCTAGTTTTATATGAAGTGTATAGTTCGATGCAACGCACCAAGATTAAACCTTTCTCGTTGGCTCTAATCTTATCGGCGAGTAAACCCTTAATGATCACTTATGACTATCCTATTTATTAAAGACACGCTAAAACAAATAGGCGAGGAAGGGGCATGGCGACCCAAGCAATGCTCAGCTAGACACAGAGGTTATCAATGCACTAATAAAAGTCACCAAAGACATCAACATATAAACTTTAATTAATGGGAAAGTGTTAGGAATATGAATATTCAGCAGAAGACTCGGTCACCCCGAGTACTTATTAGATCATCATAGCTCATTAGATTATCAGTAATATTATTAGTAGCTTAGTTATTAATTACTATTGTGGAGTGGGTCGGGTCTTTACCCTCTGTCAGCTCGCTCCACAGTCCACTAGGGACATAATATGTAGTAGTATATATACCCCTTCCCACACAAGGGAAGGGTTGGACCTTTTCAATCTAATATTACACAAGTTTCTTTCTCTCACTAAAAGGCTCCCATTTCTCTCTCTAAAACATCTTCTATTCGATCCAAACTAGCCTCAAGATAGTGATTCATGCATTGTGAATACCCTACAATTGGTATCAAGAGCCATGGTTAGGTCCATGAGAGTTGGTATTCACGAATTTGTGTAGTTCTTGAGGTTTTCTTGTTGGTTCGACTTGTAGTTTTAAGTTTTTTTTATTTTGTTTGTTTAGTAGCATAAATCTCATTTTGTACTTTGTTTAGTGATTAGAAGTTGTTTTACTTTGTACTTTCTTGCTTAAGATTAGTATTAGAGTGGTATTTGGTGTTTGGATTCACAGATCCAAGAACCGTGTGGTGATTTTGGAGCAATTCGTGGGTTTTTTGTGGAAGTGTTCTTGAATGCGGTTTGTGTAGTTTGGACGTTCTTGGATGCGGTTTGTGTAGCATCGGGTACGCGGTTTGTCTTTATACTAGTTTAGGCAAAAGGACAAACGGCATTGATAGTGACAGGTTTGGAAGTTTGTGCCAACGCGGTTTGTCTCTTGGCACATACGCGGTTTGTATATCCGGTGTGAACTCGGTTTGTCTATTTGGCGAATACGCGGTTTGTGTCTTTGGTGTGAACTCGGTTTGTCTATTTGGCGCACACGCGGTTTGTGTCAACGCGGTTTGTATATCCGGTGTGAACTCGGTTTGTCTATTTGGCGCATACGCGGTTTGTGTCATACGCGGTTTGTATCTTTGGTGTGAACTCGGTTTGTATCTCCATTGTGAACTCGGTTTGTCTCTTGGCACATACGCGGTTTGTATCTCCATTGTGAACTCGGTTTGTCTCTTGGCGCATACGCGGTTTGTGTCTATGCTATTTGTCTAGGCGGTTTGTGTCTTGGTGATTTTAGAAATTCCCGCGAAAGATTCGATTTCTCGGTTAAATCACAAGATCAGTATAATCTTGTATTCACTATGACAACTAACTCAGACTCCATCATATCGGAGGTTCTCAAACTGTACGATGATACTAAGGATCATGGGAACTATGATTACATATCTCTAACAGAAACAAATGATACTGATTCTGCTGGAACTGATGTGTCACACTCGCAGTCACACATGAATGAATGCCTTGAGGATATGCAGTTGGCTAATGCAAAGGAAAGTCAAGTAGCATGCTTCCGTTCACTTCTATCACACATTAAGGCTTTGTTCGGTAACTCTGAATATGTGATGGGGTACAGACGGGCATTTGCTTCACTCTTTGGTCAGGAAATTAGCGATTTCACAGTCATGATGACATTATATCTGGATCAACTAGAACAGGAGCTGGTCAAGGAAGAATATTCTGAAGGTAAATCCAAAGACGCTCTCAATGTGATCAACAATCAATTCCAAATGTTCATCAACTCTCAATACACTGGGGACTATTATTGTGACTGTCAAGTGACTAAAGAGTGTTTCGCTAAATATACTGGGTCTGAAATAGAAATGTACAAAACGACACTGCTACTGCGGATAAGGGATGTCTATGGGTTCATTGAGGAAAAAGGTCAGCAGGGTAGGAATGGAACAAAATCAGACAAGAAGGATGATAGTGTTAGCACAGGAAGTGACCTCTCAAGATGTGAGAAGAAACCTCAAGAATCTGAAAATCACCAAGCACGGTCTACTGTGGTACATCTGTCTTATCTAGATAATATTGTTTCTAATGAACCTGTACATGTTAATTCGTCGAGTTCTCTGCCTACGACTGATTCTTTCAAATCACATTTTTTTGAAAAACATGATATGATTGAAAAAGAGATTTACAATGAACTTTTAAAAGGATTTTCAAAACTGGAAAAACATTGTGTTGATCTTGAAATTTCAATGCAACAATTAAAAGAAAAGTTCCAAATTAACCTTCCATCAAAAAATCCAGAATTACCTGATATTCGGGAATTTTTCATGATAAATGAGTTGAAAGATCAGCTGGTGGCCAAGAACGCGACTATTAACATGTTAAGGACCAAACTAAGTGATTTGCAAGAAAAGGTCAATGAAGATAAAACCTCACATGACTCAAACACTGTTGAGTTACAGGCTGAACAAAACCTTAGGAAAAGTTTGTCATTAGCTTCTCGTAAGAATGACTTTAAGAAGTCGGCCAAGTACAGGGTGAATCTTAAGTCTGTCAAACCATCAGCCTTGGGAACACCTTCTCCAAGGTGTGCCCCCCAAGTTGGTGAGACTAAGAGTCTGCCAAAATCAGTCACTTCACAACCTAGACATAAGGGAACATTAGCGAAGAGTCACTTTCAGGATAAGTCTCACATGACAATAACAAAGGAAGTTAATGTTCATATCATTGCATCCTCTACTTCGACAAACAATCACCATAGGCCTCTAACATCAATGAAGCACCCTAGGAAGCCTAATAGATCTAGTGCTGAAAAACAAGAAACTTTTTCTCGTAAAAACACTAAGGTGCCTCAGAAACAGAGCATATTTAGAACGTGCCTAAGATGGTTGCCAACTGGTAGAATCTTTAAGCAAGTCGGTCGTCAGTGGGTACCTACTGACACGAATAATGCTTCTGAGAATGGTTGCAAGAAATCACAGAGACAGGACCCCATAGTCACTAACCAATATCCATGCGTACAAAATACTTATGATAGTGCAGGGAGACGGTTTCCGCGTGCAGCTACTCTCACAGAATGCATCATGAAAAAACTCAAGGTGTGGCTACCAAAGGGGACATCAACTCCCACAGAGGAGGTTCGGAAAACCCACCGGTAATGTACGGGGACAATGACTTTTGAACAATTCAGTTCAAAACTCGTACAGATGTTACAAAGAAAATCTCAAGTATCCTTTTTCTTGGTGTATATAGTTTCTCCTATTTGATAGATACATGTTTCTTGTATATATATAGTATTATGTGTTCTTGGACAGCGAGAGGCATGTCTTCTGGATATCGATAACATTTACGACCCTAGAAATGTCATTCAATAATGACACGGGGTTTTAAATGAAGCTCGAACAGAAGTAGAATCCTAATAAGTAAATCATGTCTCTGTGGCTTGCTATTACTTTAGATAGCTACCCGCGCTTCATTTTGGGGAAAGTACGTCGCCTTAAGGACGGCTGTTCCTCCAACAAGGTGATGTTCACCTGCGCATGGATTACTTCATATTCATGTTCATTCGTACTGATGATTTTTGTTGGCCTAAAGACTTTCACAGTTGATCTCATCAAGTGATAAATTGCTGTTCATTCAATGTCTAAATCTCTCTACAGAGGTTCAGTCATTGATTGAGGGGGAGAACAATAGCAATTTAAACTCGTCTATGAGTATTCATTGTGTTATTTCTGAATCTATGGCATCTGACTGGACTATTATTAAGTCCTTAGGGATTTAGTGTGTCATATCTGTTTTGGATGCTTATGTGTGTTAGAAGGCACATTGTCCGGAAAGTCAGGGACCACAGGTGTCATTTTGTTAAAAGAGGAGAGTTAGGAGTAGGTCCACAGGTGTCATTTAGTTAAAAGAGGAGAGTTAGGAGTAGGTTGTTAGAATTGTAACCTATGCGGCTTGTCTAAACCGACAATGATAGGGGTCAAATGTGTCATTAGAAGAAAGTTGTTAAAATTTGTAACCTATGCGGTTTGTCTAACCAACAACTACAGGGACCAAAAGTGTCGTTAAGGTAAACTTCAAAGTTAGGTGAGGATACTTAATAATCTTATCACACGCGGTTTGTCCCTCAAACACTCTCTCTCCTCCACAATTTAACCGATCGAACCTCTCTCTCTCTCTCTAACCAAATCCACGATCACCATCTTTATCCATCCATCGAGATTTCCCTAGGTAATGATCGACCCTCACTCATATCAGTAGGTCGTTACGAGTTCCATTCCTAGATTCTTAATGTCTTACTTATTTTTTTAGGTTGATCCGTTCGACTCGTCATTCGATCCTAGGTGAGTTTGTTATTTCTTATTTTGATTGATGGGATTCTTAGTTATGAATGTATTGATAAGTGTTATATGCTCTGATTGCTTCATCATTCAAGTTGTATGTTGGATTGGTGAGATTAGTCGAGCGATGTTTGACTCCAAAAGTCAAAATCGCTCATGAGTCTAGGATTTGTTCAATCAGTGTTCGAATAATAAGTCTCTAGGGTAGAATGGGTTTCTTTTATCACTAATCAAATGAGTGATCTGATTTGAGTAATTGTTAAGTCGATTGTTAGTTCTTTCATGATTAGATGCGATTAAGTCGAATGATAGTTGGTTTAGTTAGAGTGAATGTGGACTGTGATAGGGTTGTTTGATATAAGATCTTGTTGTGTTGTTGTCGTATGTGCATACACTCGCATAGTATTGAATGATTTGATGATTAAGTGATGATATATTCTTCAATGCGGTTTGTCCAGCATAGGTCGATAGTTTGCAATGTGTTGTGATTAATCTCGGTATGGAATTATGTGATTCATGTGTGAAGTGATTAGCATGTCATGAGGTGTTTGCATAATGTGAAATCTGTTAGTATTACTCTCTACATGATCTAGGGTGTAGGTTACTTTATGATATGTTCATCGGTGCTATCTGTGTGATTTTTCTTGAATGCTGTTTGTCTATTCATCACAGACTCGGTTTGTCTGTTTAGTCTCAGACGCGGTTTGTTTGATTAGTCTCAGACGCGGTTTGTATGGTTAGTCACAGACGCGGTTTGTATGTTTAGTCACAAACGCGGTTTGTATGTTTGATCACAAACGCGGTTTGTCTGTTTCATCACGAACGAGGTTTGTCTAAATAATAACGAACGCGGTTTGTCTAAATTATCACGTACGCGGTTTGTCTAAACAATAACGAACGCGGTTTGTCTTAACTATCTCAGACGCGGTTTGTTTGATTAGTCTCAGACGCGGTTTGTCTATTTTGTCACAGACGCGGTTTGTCTGTTTAGTCACGAACGCGGTTTGTCTAACTAATCACGAACGCGGTTTGATTAACTAATCACGAACGCGGTTTGTCCAAACAATCACTAACGCGGTTTGTCTAAACAATCTCAAACGCGGTTTGTCTAATCTGTCATGAATGCGGTTTGTCTGATTGATCATTAATGCGGCTTGTCTATGATTATGGATGCTGTTTGTCTACTTGGTCATGGATGCAATTTGTATGTAATGTCATGCCATGTATATTCGTTTGTCTACATGCTTACAAACACAGTTGTGCAGTTAATACTTTACAATGTGAATGATGGTTGCTGCCTTTTGGGTCTCTCACAATTGGGTGTTGCGTGATATACTGTAGTCTTTTGTTATGTACACATAGTCTCTGTGTCAACCTCAAGGATTGATTCCCCATCTAACTTGCATAGACATACTTTCGTCCTGTGAATGTGTGTGTAGATACAATGACAGATACAGGGATCACTACTTCCTCAGAACCAAACCCTGCAGCTCCAACACCTGTCCGTACAGATGAACAAATACTTCCTAAGAACAAATGGATCCCTATTGGAAGGAGCAACTGTTATCTCGATGAGACAAGACCTCAACCCAATCCCATTTACAAGATATCTGTTGATATCTTAAAGGAGACCAACTTCTTCAGAGCATTCACTGCACGTGCAACTGTTCCATCTATATACATTCAACAGTTTTGGAATACGATTGAACTCAACAAAGATACTGGTAATTATCACTGTCAGTTAGATGAACAATGGTACGAGCTGACATCAGACACCATCAGAGAGGCTCTTCAAATATCACCTGCTGTCATTGATAAACCCTTTACCCAACCTCCTACATCCGAGGCTCTCGTCCACTTCGTTAATGATCTGGGTTATCCATCAACCGTCCTCAAGGTGTCAACAGTAGTCACCAGTGAAATGTATCAACCATGGAGGACATTCGCCACCATTCTCAATTTATGTCTTACTGGGAAGACTTCTGCTTACGAAAGACCTAGGGCTCCAGTGCTTCAAATTCTATGGGGAATCATAAAACGTTCCAACATAGATTTCGCTGAAAGGATCTGGGAAGAATTCATTCACTCCATTCACACCTTCCAAGAAGACAAAGCAAAACTGGAATCTAATCTGGCCAGCAGGAAGACAGTGAGGAAGATGTTAATTCCTAGCATCAGATTCACTAAAATGATAATCCATCATCTCTACTCTCGTCACAAGTTCCATCCTAGAACTGATTCTCCTCTCCATTTGTCCTCTGAAGAATTTGTTCTGGGAAATCTCAAATGGGCTGCTAAAGGGGTCAAACAAGAAGTCTTTGGAAAGCTTATTCCTGAGCCTCTTATTTCAGATAACATTCGTCAAGCTTCCTATTATAAGGAATATCTGAGCAAAGTAGAGGGATATCAAAAGTCTCTCTCGAAGAAGGTAAGAAGTGAAGCCGAAACCCCTGAACCAGAAACCCAGAAATCCATCAAACAAACCCAATCTAAATCGAAATCAAAGAAAAGAAAGGATGCACCCACAGAAGTTGAGGGATCTAAGAAAAGTAAGAAGATCAAAAGGAAGGCATCGAGCAAGAAGGTGAAATCCAAGAGAATCAAGAAGAAAGGTCAAGATGATGATGAAGAGATGGTGATTCCTGAACTAGGTCTAAGAGATGAAGAAGATCCGGATCTACAACAAGCCCTGGAGCTGAGTGCTAAAGAACACGCTGAATCAACGAAGAGTACTACGAAAGGAGTTGTCCTGAGAGAACCTGTTGCTGAGAGCAGTAAACCATTACCTGAAGTAGAGGGCAAAGGTAAAGGAGTAGCTACAGTGGTACAAGCTGCTAAGACTCTTCTTACCATATCATCTCCGGCATCCAAGACAACAACACGATTTGAGCTCAGGAAACGTGATCAGGGATCATCTAGAGCACTTGATCTCTCTGAAAGACATCAAGAAGAATCACCAAGCATAGAAGTTGCCCAAGATTCCAGTGATACAGAAAGCGATGAACAGGTGTACAAAGAGAAGAAGGTGGAGATGAAGATCACACATACAGAAGTAAAGGATTCACAAGATCAAAGTGAGAGTCATGAAGAGGAAGTTCATAAGGAAGCTGAGTCTGGTAATGTTATTAAAGAAAAGAAGGAGGAGATGAAGGTCACACATACTGAAATTAAGGATCCACAAGATCAAGGTGAGAGTCAAGATGAGATATTTCATAAAGAAGCTGAGTCTGAAAACATCATTAAGGAAATTCATGATCAGAAAACAACAACCACTACAGAACCTCCACAAGAAATACACCATGAAGAATTTGTGGCTTCGACATACCCGGGGGTTCATGAGAATCTGAAAATGAAGGAGGATGAGCAATCTCACCTAAATGAACCAACAGGGTCTACTGGCACTCTATCGTCTCTGAAGAACCTTGACACCGACTTCAACTATGGTGATCAATTCTTCTTGGATAAAGCCAACGACAACACCATAGAGACGAACGCACCACATGATGATAAAGAAGTGGAGTCAATGGTGTCTGTACCAATTAAACAAGACATGTCTGGTATTAGACCTATGACAACTCCAGTGTCCACAATAGCAACTATCATAGTAGATCCCTCACCGGAAGCAACACCATCGACACCCATTCCTCAAGAAGTTCCATCTAATTTAGCATCAAAACTAACTGCTGCTACAAAGCTCATTGATGACATGTCACTAAAGTTGAAGAATTATGAGCAGAGACTACTTAATGTGGAAAAGCTTAATATAGAACAAAAGGTAGCTCAAGCTGTGAATGATCAGGTGGAAGAAGCAGTCAGATGGGCAATGGAAGCTCCTATGAAAACACGATTCAGAGATCTTCCTACTGCTGATATGAAATCAATCCTATATGACCGAATGTTTGAATGTGGTCAGTATCAAGGTCACGAAGATCATCAACGGCTTTATGAAGCATTGGAAAAATCGATGCATCGTGATAATCAGGATTTCCTTATGGCTGAGCTTGAAGAACAACGGAAGAAGAAGAAAAGGAGACAAGATAAACCCGGAACACCCCCTGGCTCTCCACCTCATCCTCCTCCACCCCCTCCACCTAGTGGTGGATCTGGAGCAGCAAAGTTGTCAGGAGCTTCAGAATCCACCTAAGCTCAAGCTCATCATCATCCAACTGAATCTTCTGGTGGTAAAGATCAAACCGCTACTTCTTCTGGCCCAAGCACATCTAAGGGTGTTTCAAAGTCAGGCTAGCATGCGTGGACCACCGTTGATGAAAGATACAAGCCCTCGTTCTCGCCAGCTCCTGAGGATTTTGTCATGAATGAGGAATCGGTTACAGATGATTTGTCTACTCAAACTGATGAAGAAGATGTCTCTGCAAACACCAATATCCCAACAGTTGATCCTAATCAAAAATGGTGGTTGGAATTCTTACGCACAGATACATCGGATGACTCTAACCCCACTAGTAAACGCTTCACCAAGGAAGACAGGGAATCTTGGGTAAAACCTGTACCTGAAGAAGAACGAGAACCAGTTCCTGAAACAGATTGGTCTATTCCATCATCAGTCACAAGTGTTCCTGATAACAATTGGGCAGCTACAATTGCATCACAACACAACCCACCTCCAGAGAACTCACTGCTGGCGAAAACAAAAGACATGGGGGCATTCATTAGTTGGTTCTGTAAGAAGAAAGGCATCACAACTCTTACTCCCCAAGATTTGGAAGGTCCTGCATATGAAATCGTCAAAGTGTTTCATCCTGATGTGATTCATCTCCAATATCAAATGGAAGAATGTCATAGACTATTTACTGATCAAGTTGATGACCGGATCCGTTCCTACGACATCAACCAACCTCTTCCCTTTGATGGTCCACCAGGTCAGAAGAACATTCAAGCAGATCTCTTCTTTAACAACGATCTGAATTATCTCAGGTTTGGGAATAATGGTGATCGTCAGGCATTATCCATTTCCAAGATGAAGGCGGCTTACTACCCTGACGTTGGGCTAGAACAAATGGTGCCAGATCAAGTCTGGTCAGATGAAGAATACAAGTTTGATCTTACTGCATCTTATGGGGTCACACATTGGTGGTTCCACAAGAAACGCTTTTACATTGAAAGGCACGCAGGAGAGGGTAGTCGTCAGGGTATACGCTCACATCTTCGAATCTTAAGTGTTATCAAAGTTGATATTCACCCAATGTATGGATATGAGTATCTTAAAAGGATAGTGCTTCGTCGTGCTGATCAAAAGGAGTATATCATTTCTGAAAGCGACTTCAAATATCTATCTCCGAGTGACTTCGAGGACCTCTTTCTTCTGAACCTTCAAGGGCACCTAAATCATCTTCCTCCTCGCGATAAGAAGGCGCTTGCGACTGCTGTCAACTTGTGGATTCGGGGTCTTGTCATCAGGCAAAGGGTGAGTGATTTTCAACTAGGGATAGAGAGCTATCAGACCAAACTCAATCTCACTAAGCCATATTGGGAACGTGAGGGCCTCGAGTACATTCACGACTATAAAGTAATCGAATCTCCAAGAGCTGTCAAGTTTACTGACCAACATGGGACTCCTATGATGATGCAATTCAGTGAGATTCATAAATTCAGCGATGGTACCCTGAGGATGATCGATGAAGCACTGGATTTCAGGATTAAAGACTTCAAGCTAAATCCCCACAACCCACAATTGAAGACTCAGTTCTGGACTGATCTGGATGTACAGAGGAGCAAAGAGTTTATGAAAGCCATAGAGCGTAGACTGAAAACAAGAAGGATCTTTCGCAGCTTGGAAAGCTTCGTTGGGGGAAGAGTTCGTGAAGGAGATTACAGACTGATGGAAAGAACGACATGAGCTGACTCGCTTCATAAGTGGTCTTTGTAGTGATATTACTCGTTTATTAGGCACTTGTAATTTCTACAATGTAATTTCCTCTAATCTTGTAATACTCTATGTGTAATATGTGTATAATGTGCAGTGAATCTCCCTCTTAGTTTAAGGGGGAGCTTAGTATGTTCCATTATCAGAATATATTAAATCGGACACATTTTCTCCCACATTTTCTAACTTATTTAAATCAATTGGGATCACAAATCTCAAAAGGTTTGAAATTTATGATCGGGGGAGAGAATGTGATTTAAATATGGAATCTGATAAAATGTGATGATTTGGAAGTTAATGTATGCTCTCCCGTATGTGCCAAACCATTTTGTATATAAAGGCACATATTGAGGGGGAGCAAAATGTTTTGGTCATAAACGCAAGCTCCTCCATATGTACGAAAATCTTTCTTATATCAATACATATATTGAGGGGGAGCAAATGGTTTTACAAAACAAAGGATTTGGCATCGCATGTGGCTGTGACTCAGACTTAACCAATGAATTGACGAAACCTATACTGTCATTGATCGAAAGGACATATCCTGGCCGGGTAATAATTTCAAGCTGGTCTAACCAGTGATGTAAGCGTGTCTCGAAAAGGATGTGTCTGAGTAGAGTGTACCGTTTCGAGAAACTTTCTGTAGACTTGACCAGGCCGGGTAATAATTTCAAGCTAGTCTAACTAGTGATGTAAGCGTGTCTCGAATCGGTCATGTTCACTGAAAGTTGATCAATTCAAAAAGTGCGAGCTCTACCCAACATGTGCAAATTTATAAAACAATCAACCGAGCACATGTTGAGGGGGAGCATTTGAAAAATATAAAACTCTCAAGTGTTTGCAAAAATGTGTTTCAAAATCATGAACACTTGGAGAGATTTTTCAAAGATTTGGTTTGGCAATCGTGGATGAATACCAAAGACCGACCATTTTAATTAATGTATGGAGTTATAAGGATGGTTAGGTTAGGCTCAAGTTCCCACGATCCCGCCAGAGCCGGAGGGATCTACCCAGGGACAATCCACTAGTTAGTGTAGAAGTCCTTAGGTATGATTAAAAAGGAGAAATGTGTATAAGGGAAGAGTGCCGACTGAGATGGAGCTAACACTGGAATAAACCCAACAAGGTGTTAGTTATGAAGTCTCGGTAAGCACTGAAGGGGTTGAAGAATGAAAAAGAATTGTAAAGATAAAGGATGAAAAGAAATAGCCCTCCTTACAACTTAGGCAGAAACCGGGCCAATACATATGCTGTCAGAATCACTTAGTTGATTGCTGGCATTGAAGACAAAGTATCATGGACCCAGTGATACGCTGCACAACCCTCCCTAGCCACTCAAGGTCCCTCAAAGGATTCTTGTTTCAATTGTCACGGAGTTTAATACATTCCTATCGTCTCTCTCACTCCGAGTTAGATGATATTGAATAGGTGGCAGTTCTCTCCAGCCTCCGCTCACTAAATCAAAACGCACTATCGAGTCTAGAGCCCCGAGATACATAATAAGATCTCATAGGGACACGAATTATTTCTACACTGGTTGTTCAACATTAAGGACACCAGTTGTAATCTCATGAGTCCTACGCAGATCTTAGCAATCTGCCAGAACATTTATGAGGGAATTTACTCATGTAATTCTCAATGATTGAATGGAAATTCCTGCCAGGGTCAACATCAAGCAGCCCTGAAAGCAGGTCACTTTGGTAATTCCTCGTGGATTACGCTTAGTGGTCGCGGCGGTTTCAACCGGTCTACAGTCGTGGAGTGATCTCCAGCGACTCACCTAATCGTTGATTTACTACGGTAAAATCTTAAAAAGCCCTCTGTGGGTTTTCGATTAGGAACGGTCTTAGTAAGGATTAGAGAGAGTCTTCACACTATGCTGTTGACTGTCTCGAAGTCCAAACTTGTAAGTACCGGTCGAATTATTGCTAACTGTCGTATGCAGGAACTTCTGGCGATTGTAGCTGTGGAAAGCTGTAGCTGGTTGCTGTTGTAGCTGGTTGCAGAAAAGATGTCAATCCATCACCACATGTTCACACCACATCATCATCAAAGAAGTCATGATCGACCTAAAAGACCTTCAACACAGCTTCTGCTAACTCTGATGCTGAAGATCATGACCCCATATCGTGTGAGCATGTCGGCTCTAAGTATATTTCATCACATGGAGTATTACTACAGAAAGATGACTTGGAGACTCAAGTGGGATGATACGTTCAGAGATTATTCAAAATTCATCCAAGACAAAAGAGAAGTCATCTTCAGATCACTGATGTTTGCACAGCAATCTATGACATTGAAGATTCAATGAGTACGAGCTATGATGTCAAGATCCAAGGAAGAAGTGCTGAATTTCAGAACATTACTTCTGGGGTGACCTCCCTTAGGGGGAGATTGTTAGGAATATGAATATTCAGCAGAAGACTCGGTCACCCCGAGTACTTATTAGATCATCATAGCTCATTAGATTATCAGTAATATTATTAGTAGCTTAGTTATTAATTACTATTGTGGAGTGGGTCGGGTCTTTACCCTCTGTCAGCTCGCTCCACAGTCCACTAGGGACATAATATGTAGTAGTATATATACCCCTTCCCACACAAGGGAAGGGTTGGACCTTTTCAATCTAATATTACACAAGTTTCTTTCTCTCACTAAAAGGCTCCCATTTCTCTCTCTAAAACATCTTCTATTCGATCCAAACTAGCCTCAAGATAGTGATTCATGCATTGTGAATACCCTACAGAAAGCAATTTTAAGGGGAGTTGAAGTGCATGATTAAATCAATGACACAAGCCCATCAATCCTGATAAATTAAAGTGTACTAATACAATAAAACAAAACTACTTAATGAATTGAATACATGCAGGACCTTCTTACAACTCTTGTATCTTCGTTCAAGGTGTGTCTTGTGCTGCTACTTCGTCTGACTTCGTCCTAGGGTTTCTTCGGTATTCGGTCTTTAGCTAAATGTCGAACCCCGAAATTCGTCTGACTTTGGGGTATTTATAGTTTCTGTCTGAGGGCTAGATGCGGCGCATAGGATAAGTAGATGCGGCGCATTGACTTAACTTCGCGTGGGGTCCAAGATTAATATATTCAGGAATATTCGTACACCGCCTTAAGATGCGGCGTAACTCCATTTCTAGATGCGGCGCATGTCCTTGCTGTCTTGGATCGTAGCTTGTGAAATCTTGATAGTGATGCGCCGTATATAATAAGTAGGATGCGGCGTATCTGGAGCAGAATGGTCTTGATCTTGTACATTTCAGTAGACTCTTAACTTCTTGCTTGTTTTGCTCCATAATTAGTCCAAAATCGCCAAGTTTCACATAATACTTGTGTTTACCTGAGAATCACAAAAGTAAACATTAACGTATCAATTCTCACAGATGATATAATAAAACAAGTCAAATAAATAGGATAAATGATGGTAATAAAATGTACTTCTTTGAGTTCATCAATAGCATATGTATATGGATTTCTATCATTATGTGTTATGTATGTTTATGATGAGAAGACGAGATTGGTCTATGCTTATGTGATGCCATGTTTATGGCTTATGTGATGAGATGATGCTACGGATATGTTGATGTTATGTGCTAGTTGAGATTTGAGTAGTGAGCCTTGATGTAAGTGTTTTATGTATATGATGCATCATGTGGATTGAAGTATATTGTATGTTATAGTCGTTTTACTTACTAAGCCTTTGTGCTTACGGTTTAGTGTCTAACCATTTTGTAGGTTGGCGTGCTTATATGGATGATTTGGACATATGGGTTAAGGCTTGGTTATGCGATATGGGTAGATTGGTAAGGAATTAGAGCTTAGGTAGATACCGAGCTCATGTGTTGTTTGTACCCCCGTTGGTCTAGTCATGTTTTGTAAAGTGTAGCCGTATGGAAAATTGTATGTCAAGAGTTGTATAACGATTTGGTAGTCATTTGATAAGTCAAAGCATGTTTTATGTGTTTCTAGTAAAAGTTAAAGGGGCGTTTGGTTAAAGTGTAAACATATCCATTTTGGGTTGTAAACGGGTCAAGTGATCTTGGAACATGTTTATTATGTTAATATAATGATTTCTGGAAAGTTTTATGTAATTCGAAAGTGGTATAAGTGGTTTGTTGTGAAAATGGGTCAAAAGTGGTTTATGCATAACCCGTCAGTTCTGGGATCTACCTTTAGGTTCCAAAGTATGGACCTAAGTGTGGATCCTTAGTTTCAGTTTAGGATCCCCCTTTAGGTTCCAAGATATGGACCTAAGTGTGGATCTAGTTTCCTCATCTTGGTTATGAGTCTAGGATCTACTTTTAGGTTCCAAGATATGGACCTAAGTGTGGATTTCAGTTTAGTCATCTTGGTTATGTTTCAGTTTAGTCATCTTGGTTATGAATGCAGTTTGGTCATCTTGGTTATGTTCAAGGATTTTTGTAAAAGGTCAAAAGTAAAGGTAAAGCGTTTCCGCACGTAAAAGTTTAAAGTTTTTGGTCTAGCGGGCACGGGGTGTAACACGAATTGGGGTGTTAAAAACTGAAAAGTATGAACTGAACTTTTATTTTCTAAATTTAGCGATATAAACAGATTTTTTGGGGTTCGATATCTTGATGAAAACTCAATCATTTTTCATGGTTCTTTTTCCTATAGTTAGATAGCTAAGTGATCTATGTTTTGACAAAAATCTAGAATTTTTAGAGTTCGTTTAATAGTCGAAACAATTGCCCAAAGTTGGGCGTTTTTATATATATGCTGTTAAGAAATTGAATAAAAACAGCATCTATTATGCGTTTTCATGACTCGAGGTCTAAAGAGTTTTTGAAGAAAACGTCGTTCCGGACAACTTTCATGTTTTAACTTTTCGACGAAACGGAACAGAAAGGCCTCGTTTTGCGTGATTTCGTTTCTGTTTACAGAATACATTTTCAGTTTTTATATAACTTCAAATCGCCATATCTTTTGACTCGTATACTCGTTTTAGGTGATTCAAATTGCTACGTTTTCCTTGTAAAATTCTCTTTAACAATATGTAAGTGTCCTATAGCCTATTGTTTTAAAAATATCGAAGAAAAATAATATAGGGTGTGTTTGTTTGGTTCGACCAAGAAAAGAAAAGAAAGAAAGAAAATGCAATTTTTGGTTTTTGTGTTATATTATTATTAGAGGTTACTTAAGTAGTATTTTAAGAGTATGTAGAACATATATAAGATAATGAAAAGGGTTAAGAACTTACTTAGGCATTTATGGATCGAATAGGGCAAGTTTGGGCGTATAGACTTGGAAATGGATCACAATTGCTTCTACCTTTTTCCTTGGCTTCCTAAAGTGTTCTTAGAATCAAATAGGGGCTGTGGAATTTGTATTGTGGGTGTATATAAGCTGTGATGGGTGGGTCGTGTGGATTATTGGAAAAACCTAGGGCGTTTGGTTTGTTTATTTATAGAAGGAGGTAGCTAGGCTTGTGAAGGTGACAACTAAGGGTTGGGAGGGGACATGGAGGTGTGTCAAACTTCTAATGGATCCATGTGTAGGATGGAGGGATATGAAGGGTGGCGTATGGTGTATTAGTGATGAAGTGGTGATGTGTTTAATTCTTTTCCATAAAAGTATCAAGTTTCTAGAGGAGGGGGATGTGGAAGACTAGTGTTCTTCCATTTGAACTCTTAGGGTTTAAGGAAAATAGATGTTTGGTTTGTTTGTAGTTGGATTCGACTAAGATAGTGCAAAAGGGAAGAGTTTGGTTCAACTAGGGCTTTAGGAAATTGTACATCAAGCTTAGGCATAAGGTACTCTAGGGTTAGGGCTTAGTTATGGTTTTCTAGGGCTTGTGTATAAATTAGAAATAATTTTTAGGGTTTTCTAAATAATATATATATACATATCGAGTTCAATAAATAAAGAAGGAAATTATTGGGTGCTTTGAAGAGTTGTACTTTAGGCTTAGGGATTTTGTACTAAGGTTTAGAAAATAAGAAAAATATAATTTTAATATTTCCTTAATTTATATAATTTTTATATAATTTTTATTAAGGTTTTAAAGTAATTAAATAGGTTTTTAAGTTTTGTGCATTAGAGGGTTGTACTATGGGTTTGAGGGTTTGTACATTTATTTTATGAATTAATAAACTTATTTTAAATATTAATATGTAATATTATTACAAAGTATGCCTTTAAAAATGGGTTTTTCTAACTTGTGCCCTGGGGCACAAGTTAAGCACACAAAAATGTGTACTTTTTGCGAATCCCTGTGTCCTTTTCTGTAGGTCCCTGTCACCTTTTAAATAAAAAACTGTTTTTCTGTGTACTTTTTGTGGGTCCATCAATACTTTTTGTATGATTAACTTGTGCCCCAGGGCACAAGTTAGAAAAAACCCTTTAAAAATAATTATTATTAAAGTTTATATAGTGTTTTGTTAATAATTAGTTGTTATGCATTAGTAACTTGTACCTTAACTTAAAGGACTTGTACATATACCTAATATGTTAAGAAATAATTTTTTTAGAGTTAATATAGAGAATACTTGGACAATGTGTCTTAAAATGAGCACACTGAGGTTTATAATGATATTTATATTAATATTCTTATGTTTGTGCATTAAGTACTTGTACTTAAGTTTAAAAGTCTTGTACATATTTATTTTATAAAAATACTTATTAGGGTTTGTGATTTTATTACATATAATAATAGTTTTGTGAAATTAGGGTTTTATCGGGAGTTATAATGGAATTAGGGTTTCTGTGCTTTAGCGACTTGTACATTACTCAAATAAATTGTATTTTAGTATTTCTAGGGTTTTGTTATTCATAAATGTTGTTATAGTAGTTTAGGGTTTCATAAAAACTTTTATCAGATAGAAAATGCTTAGCTTTAAACGTACGTTAACGAAATAACGTAAAATGGTAAATGGGATCTCATAAAGTTTTAGGTCAAGTATGTTCTATATAGTTAAATTCTAAATTAGTTAAGGTTGCGTTGCGAGCACGTTTATCGAGGATGTGATCTACATAAGATAACAGTTAAAAAAAAATACACGTAGAAAAGGAATAGTTTTTCTATAAGATAGTTTATTATAAAGTGAGATTTTCACAGTGGTTACAACAAACAATAAATTAATTTCTTAATATCGTTTCACCAGTTATTTTATAAACTGATTTATTGTCCTACCGCGATTTTATTACTGTTTTATAAATCATAATTTGTTTTCCTACTGCCTATTAATTTGTTTTATAACTCATTGTACAAACTATCCTATTATTAAGTAATAAACTGATTCGCTACCTTATTACCATTTCATAAACCAACGAGTAATTTCACAAAAGGTTTATAGACTATGTTACAAATATTCTACCAGTTTTACTACCTCCTTATAGACCATTTTACTCCCCTGAGAGCTAGTTTAGCCAATGTTTGATTTTAAAACAATAAAACTGTGTTATTATTATTATTTTACAAGTGAATTCGCTATTACTTCCCAAAACTATTTTACTGTCACTCGACGAACCGTTTTGCTGATAAATCACTAAGTAAACTACAACCTTGCTAATATTTTACAGATAGCAAATGATTTTCTTATTACTCTATGCAACGTCTTACAAATCATCTCATAACCTATTGTGTAACCAAATCCTTACCTAGCTAGTAGATCACGAGTTTAACTATGGTTTTGGTATTATTTTATAAATAATAATTCGTTCACTTCACTCCATAAATTGTTCTATAAACAATTTTATAAAATATTTTACAATCACCATGAGAACCATTTACTTCCATAAAAAGTATTTCATACTGTTACCCCATAAGCAGAATAACCAATATTCTCTTTTGAAAATAGATCAAACCTTAGGAGTGGATTCCACGCTTTCGCCTGAGACCATAGATAACAACCTACTAGGCCTTGATGCTATTCCATTACTAAATAAATTACCTCATTCGACCCATGCTATTAGATTCCTTGATTAGTAGTGCACGCGTTGGACTAAGTTGTCAATACACCATCACTCTTAAGAAATGATACTCTCTAGGAATTCTAGGCAACACAAACTCGAAACTCCTTTCTTTTATGTAAACCGCTTCATTGCAAAGCTCTGATTTCCTTTTATGTGACGCGACTTCTGCACCGGGATGCCGAGAGATCTTAGTCTACCTAGAAACCATTGATAACCGACCACACCTTGTAAATAGGGAGGACTTTTCTCAACATAGTATCAAGCTAATTCATACCTCTCAGGTCACCAATGCAACCGTTAAGTCATTGTACCTCTTAGCACTGAGTTATCCCTTCCGGACCGCCAGTACAAAAATTTCGGTCAAAATACCGTTTAGCACCGTTTAAGCAGGTTGGATACTTGCACCTTTGAGCTTCGCCTGATATTGAACATTGAACCCGATCAACGTTGGCAACTAGACCATTCCTTCGGATAGTTAAAAACATAGGTGGACATACATGCTCAACTGTCCTTCCTCTTCGATATTCTTACTTTTAAGGATCTTTCTTAAAATGCTCTTATGTCAAACTTGGAAGCCGTGGTTACATTTTTCTGAAACACATATCTTGAGGATTAAGTTCTCCTGGTCAACCCTTACCAAACTTTTGTTACGAAATGTCAAGCGCAAATCTTTACGAAAATTTCTTAACCATACCACGATTGAAAACCCAATTTTTGCAAGCTTGTAAAATCTTTTGAAACTGTGTCATCTTACGCAGCTGAAAATTTCCGACAAAGAAAATTTTAATGCTTGGAAGGTTATCTTGGTCAAAACTGTGTAAATACTTACCCAAATAAGATTTTCAAACAAAAATTTCATCCATTCCTCTGAGGAGAGAAAAACGCTCAATTTCGAAACAAACCTTGGAAAACAGACGCCCCCGCCACTTTAAGACTTTATATATATCGGGCTAGGATTTTGTGTCACTAGAGCATAAACCCTACATTGGAATTAGACCGTGAGGATTTGAGAAGAAACAACGCTGACAAAGTTGTGAAACATCGTGTAGTTAAGATTTAAACTGTTAAACTTACTTCATAAATCATTGTACCCCACCAAAACGCTAGAAGGAGACAACTTATGGCATACCACTTAAATACCCTTCCACAGGCAAGAAGAGACCCTTAGAACAGTCCGGGGAGACCCGAATATGTTACTAGTACCACCACCTTTCCACCAACACCGTTCCGCCGGGTAACTTGAACTAAATCGCGAGGACGCGATTCCTTTTTAGGGGTATGTGATGTAACAACCGACAAATTTCTTAAACTTGTTTTACGAGCCAAAACAATCATTTTGATTTTCCTTAGCTTTTAAAACCTCTTTGAAACTAGAACTAATAAGTTAAACTGAAATCCGGGACGGATTTCCCAATATGATGTATGTGCTGTAACACCCGGTAATTTTTCAAACCATTTTAACTAGCCAAATAATTACTTTTACATCACCTTAGTAATTGAACTGTTTCTGAATTTATTTGAACTTGGGAAACGTGAGATATCGTGAGAAACATGAACCATAGTCCCCGTATTACGTCAGCACAACCTAGAAACTCGAAACGTATCGCATTTGCCAAATATATTGCAATATATTAATTTCTTGCATATTTATACTCGTTTTTGTTGAAAAAATTATTTCGTGAACAATGGCGCAATGTTCGTAATTTTTCGAGTCCGTTTGGTACGTCAAATGGGTCCCACAGTGTTTATTGCAAAAGTTTAGCCATTTTGGCAGAAATGTTCCTCCGCCCAATAATTACCTACGCCCCCCTCAAGTTTGGTTTTGGCCCAGCTTTAGTCCCTCACTTACTATAAAGTGCTGAATTTTTATTTATTTATTATAAAACACACACACTCACTCAATATTCTCTCTCTCTCCTCCACCGTCCGGCCACAACTACACACACACTCCGGCCAACTTCCGGCCACCGGAATATTATCCGGCCAAGAATCCGGCGACACCTTTTCTTCTCCCAATCGATAGATCGGGTCACCCAGACCCCGTTTTCATCAACCACTCGCCACCATCACCACTGCAACACCACCCACGCGCCACCCCACTTTCTGTCATCACCGCCGCCAACCACCACAGCCTTCCCTCCGTGTTTCTTCTCGGTAAAACGCCTACACGCGCCCCCTTCCCCCTTTATTTTTAATATTTTCAAAACCCTAGTTTTTATTTTTTATTTAATCCGATTTAACTAAATATAATTTTGCCATTTTCTGCAGGTTTGACTATGAAGGACTGTGATGCAATATCAGACAGCCAAGAAGATGATCAGGAGTTGAATTTGAGTCAACATCTGTGGTTGAATTTTTTTTATGAGAACGGAAGAGCTTGAACGGCTAAGAGTGACAGGCATGTCACTCTTAGCCAAATTCTCGATGCATATTTGGCACCCTACGTTAATAAGCTCTTCCGTTCTCATAAAAAAAATTCAACCACAGATGTTGACTCAAATTCAACTCCTGATCATCTTCTTGGCTATATGCACAAACGCTACCGGCTTGTATCTGCTGATGCATCAAAGCTAGCAGATGAAGAGCAAGCTGACAAGGACGGAACCAGGGTGGGTGCCGGGTCAAATTGTGTCCTGGCTCTGTCCCAACACGCTGAGGCATCAAAGCCTGTAGATGAAGAGCTAGCTGCCAAGTCATCGAATCCTACAGACGCTGAGGAAGATGAAGAGAGAATAGGGGATGCATCATTCCACTCGATACTCGAACTGGATAGATCTGGGATGAACTTTAAGCCTCACCGAGAAGATGTTTGGTCAATGACCATTAAATTCCAATCACCTAGTTTTTCATGTTTACCCTTGTTTTGGGGTAAGCCTACTCTTTTAATGCCAACCCTGGTTATTGGTGATTTCATTGAGCTAATTTTAAGGAACTTTATTGCTTACGAACAATCGTTCCTTTCAGATCATTATTACTTTACATCATATGCAAATGCCATGGATATGCTTATTGATACTCAAGAGGATATTGCTAAACTGGTAGAATCAAAAGTCCTTGTGAACCACCTCGGCTCAAACAAAGAGGCTGCAGATATGATCAACAAGTTATGCAAAAACATGATTGTTACAGATTTATATTACACCGGAGAGTTCAAACAAGTGGATAAGTACTACAATCGTTTTTGGCCCAAGCATATTGCATATCTGAGACGCGTATATTTCAGTAATCCATGGAGTATTATCGCACTACTTGCCGCTGCAATGATTGTGTTTGGTCTTCTCGTGGTTCGTACCATTTTTGCCATCAAGGCCGCATAATTGTATACTCGCTTTGAGCTGATGGAAGCAACCAAGTCTATGCAACTTTCGAAGATGTGATGTTGGGTCAATTATTTAATTGGTCTATTTTAATTGTTGCATAAAGGAGTTTGGTTTATGTATTTTGGTCATAACAAACTTTAAAGCTAAATGGCTATCATGAGTTAATGATTTTGCCTTATTGGTTTTAGGCATTTTAGACCTATGACATATGAGGTAATAAGCTTAATAAGTTGGATGATGGATAAACTAAGATTGGGCATTTGTGTTCATCTACTAAATGTATATGTTCATTTCTTTTTATTCGGAATATACAAATTCATGTGTTCGATATGACTAGTATATATAGTACACGCGCTACGTTCGTCTACAATCTTCTCCGGCAACAAAATCCAGGGGAGTAAATCTCTATGTATGCGAGTGTTTGTGTGTGTGCTCGGGTGTATGAGCAGTTTGTGTGTGTATAAACTTGCATGCGCTAAAATATGGTTAATTGATTGCTAATATTCCATCTACACATTTTCGGGTCAAGTGCTTTATTATCGTACAAACAACGAGGTTTCACTAAACTTACGGTTATATAGGTCACTTGCCCACTTTGTACACGTTCAGTAACACGGTTTCCATCGTTGTTAGTCACTGAAGTACTACTTACTAACCAGTAACCTATATTTACTTGCGTCATTAGTACATGCAATATCCAAATTGAGAAAAGAAGTGAAAGTAGAGAATCACATCCGTCAATTAACCCATACCACATTAAACTTTGGACGACTTCGTACTCGTTTGAACCATTCTTCCCATTCTCATTTCAACAAATTTTCTCATTTGAGATAAACACAACTTATTGGCACTTTTGTGTAGCCATAGTGGAAGTAATATTCAAAAAGACAATGTGTTGAAGCAGGTTTTTGTGTGAGTTGTCTAGAGTAATAAATGTATGATATGGGGATCTGATGGGTCAGTGAAAGATAGATGACCCTTTTGATGGCCTGGGGATATGCTCTCTCATTAATGCTTTCCTTATGATTTTAGGTTTTATCCCAACTACAAGAGTAGCTGGAATTGCTCAGTAGTCATCAGTTGGTTTTAACCAATAGGTCAGACCTTTCAGCCACCAAGTTTTTAAAATCATTTGCTCAGTTTCATAAGTTACAAATTTGAACTTAAACGGATGAGGTCAAGTCTTTGACTAAGATGTACACGGCCTAACCAGGGATATCTCCGTGACCGTTCCAAACCATTTCCCTTGCCACCCCGAAGATGTTTAACTGGTGAGGTTTGAATCTGAAGCCTCTTGTGAGGACATCAGGGTGCTTGATCACTAGGCTACTTTGGTGGTGGCTTACGAAACCAACAACTTATAAAACCAATTTGAACATTTCAAAACAACAGCTTATGTAACCAAAGGATAACAAAATATCTCCATATTTGTTACAAGTAAATTTTATCTTATAAGGATCATATGGTAAAAAAAAGAGCAGCTAACTGTAAAGGTCAAATGGATCAAATTGGTTGGAATTTTGTCAAAACTGTAATAGTAATATGGGGCAAAAAGAGTGTTTACGGCTCAACCCAACCTGAGATGACCTGTTTCAGTCTGTATGGAGTGACCCAATTCACGGAGACTTGTAACGACGGGGGCACTTGGATAATTGAACAACAACATAGTTGACTTACACTATTTGTGAAAAGTGATTGTCAGTGACAAGATAATAGCAGCTAGAAAATGAACAACTAGCAACATTTACAAACATAAGTGATTACCACTTTATGATTTTACTTGTTAGGATGAACTGCTGCTTCAACAATGGCCTCGATCTCTTCCTTGGCTCTTTCAAGAAAGCCTGGTCCTTTGACTTTTTCAACCGGGGTGTCTTCGTTAATATCGTTGCTTGTTCCGTGCGTTTCCTTGTCATGGCTTGGTGAATTCTTGGTCTCATCCTTGCCTTTTTCGATCAAGTTCTTAATATTTGCTTCTTCCTCTACGACATTAAAACAACAATGTTACTTATACATACAAACATAAATGTGATATATACACGATAATCATGCACATATATTCATCTATAAACATGTACACAGAAAATGAGTCGAACAACGTTCCCAACAAGGTCAGGACTATATACACTTCTAGACATAACAAGTCAACCTAGTTATTAATTTATATCGTTCTTTTGATCAAAGATAATTCCAGCGAAAATGAACTTATTTCACACAACATTACTCCCAACTGTTAATGGAAGAAGATATATTCAATTTTCAGGGTGTTTGGAATAGCTTATTAGAAAGAGCTTAAGCTGTTTCAAAGAAATTAATTACATGACATAAGTAAGCAGCTTAATCCGGCCATCTATGGCAATGGACGATACCTTGAATTCCTACTTTTGTGTATGACAGGAGCAGTAACGCAACACTATCTTATACTTGATGCGATAATGGCTGTGTTTTCAACATTTGATTGTTTAGTCCTGGTCCTAGCGTCCTGCTAAGGTTATCTTCATTTCATTTATTGATGCGATGACTCGAATGTACATGGCCTAACCAGGGATATCTCCGGGACCGTTTGTGACCATTTCCCTGGCCACCCTTAAGATGTGTACCTTGTGAGTCTGAGGCCTCTTGTGAGGACATCAGGGTGCCTGACCATCGGGCCACTTTGGCGGTGGTTTACGAAACCATCAACTTATAAAACCAATTTGAACATTTCAAAACAATGTAACCAAAGATAACAGAAGATCTCCATATTTGTTAAATTTTATCTTATAAGGATCATATGGGGAAAAAAAAGAGCAGCTAACTGAAAAAGTCAAATGGGTCGAACTGCTTGAATGTTGACTAAACTCTAACTGTAATAGTAAAATGGGCAAAAAGAGTGTTTACGGGTCAACCCAACCTGACATGACCCGTTTAAATCCGTACTAAGTGACCCGATTCACGAAGACTTGTAACGATGGGGGCAAGTGAATAATCAAACAACAACATAGTTGACTTGTATTATTTGTCTAAAAGTGATTGTCAACGATAACATTATAGCAGCTAGAAACTTAAACTAGCGTTCCATATGACAATGTTTTACAAACAAAAGTGATTACCACTTTTTAGATTTTACTTGTTAGGATGAACTACTGCTTCAACAACGGCCTCAATCTCTTCCTTGGTTCTTTCAAGAAACCCTGGTCCTTTGACTTTTTCTACCGGGGTGTCTTTGTTAATGTCATTGCTTGTTCCATGCGTTTCCTTGTCATGGCTTGGTGAGTTCTTGGTCTCATCCTTGCCTTTTTCGATCAAGTTCTTAATATTTGCTTCTTCCTCTATGACATTAAAACAACAATGTTATTTATACATACAAACATAAATGTGATATATACACGATAATCATGCACATATATTCATCTATAGACGTGTACAAAACAAATGAGTCCATACACGTTCCCGACAAGGTCAGGACTACGTACAAATCTAGACATAACAAGTCAACCTAGTCATTCAAAGTAGTTGCAAGCGAAAATGAACTTATTTCACACAGCATTACTCCCAACTGTTAATGGAAGAAGATATATTCAATCTACGGGGTGTTTGGAATAGCTTATTAGAAAGAGCTTAAGATGTTTCAAAGAAATTAATTACACATAAGTAAGTAGCTTAGGTTAGGAACTTAGGATATGTAAACCCATAAGTTCTTGCTCAGGATTAGCCTATACTGGTTATATGACCAAAAATAAAAACAAGCTTAAGCCAAACAAGCCCTCCAATAAGCTCCTTAATGCGCTTATTGTGCTTTGCAACTGCAATAAGCTAATCCAAGCACCCCCCTTCACGGGTGTTCGGCATTATATTCTAAAACTAACCATTTAATTATCATGTTTTCAAATCGCAAATAATCAGTTTTTAGTGGCTTGTATATATTAAAACTAATTCATACTATGCATACTTTCAGATATGTTATGATGGAAGGAGATATCGCCACGTGACAGTACTTATAGAGGATATTCCAGTTTCCAAATACAACAAAATAAGTTTAATGGCATGATATATTTTCAGATACAGAATCAATGAGACCCCTTATAAAGAATAGCAGATATGTAAGCAACCATTATCATTTACAGAACTGAGTATGATCTCTGTCGTTGTCAATAGAAGACGTACAAACTAGTACTGTACAAAATTTCACAGACCATAAACTAACAGAAAACATAAATAACTGAGCTTGAATCAGGTCAGTCGAGGAACAAAAAGCAACTGAACTTTTGGGATGAAGTGCTTAATCCGGCCAAAATGAACTTGTTTCACACAATGTTATCCTTAACTGTTGATAGTAACGATATATGCAATTCAGGGTGTATCTGGATTAGTTTTTTAAAAGAGCTTAAGGGATGTCTGTGTTAGCTTATTCACCGGGCTTAGGAGCTATGTAAATTTGGAAAAGCTCATAGGGCCACTTTGTTACGCTTATGAGCTTATGTACATTTGGAAAAGCTCATAAGCCCATCTTTTTCAGCTTATGAGCATATGTACATTTGGAAAAGCTCATAAACTCATTTTTTCAGCGTATGAGCTTATCAAGTTGAGTTTATGACAACAGAAAAGCCATAAGCTCGACTCAATAAGCTCATAAGTTAATAATAATGAGCTTATGAGCTTTTTGATATGTAAATAAGCTCATAATCCCAGTAAATAAGCTAAACGCACCCTTAATAAATTGTTTCAAAAAGCTCAACAAAAAAAAAAAATAAATAAAAATCCACACAAATAAGTCAATAAGCACTCCAATAAGCTCCTTAAATGGGCTTATCCTGTTTTGAAACTGTAATATTTCTAGCACTTTTCACATATTACTATGTAACAAGTTAGTGGTCATTTTTCACATAATACTATATTCTTAATAAAAATCAAAGGTTTCTTATTAAATTTACAATTTTACGGTCCTGTAACAAATCAACAAGCCATAAAAAAATATGATAACATTGATTGATAAAAAGTTACCACTTCAATCAACTTCTTTTCTCTGAAATGAAATGAAGTCGGTAATACACAAACTTTTTGGGCCGGTCACTAAGCCCAATTTAGTTTTCTTTATTGGGCTAGTGTAGCAATAAGTATTCTGGTCCAAAAAACCAACTTACACCTTTTGTCTTATTTCAAATTAGAGATAGTTTAAGGATGTGTTTGTTTCATTAAGATATTTTGGGTCTGAATCTGATTATCACATCTTACTGTTAAAAGGTTGTTATAAAGTCTGAATATGAATGAAATAATGTTGTTTGTTTTTTATAATTGTTTGAATGATTTTAATTATCTTTTTTTTTTTTTTAAGTATATATTAAACCATATCACTGCAATGAATAAATAGCTTGTATAAAACATGAAACAAAACATTTTTATAAATTTAATACAATAATAAATCATTAAGTAAGAGGCAATAAGAGTGTTAAGAGGCAATAAGAGTTTACCATCATATCTTATTGGGTAAGAGGGATAATCTCTTACCGCGTCTGACTGGAAGGAAAAAAAAAAAAACAATGTTTACCTCTTACCTTTTCTGACTGGTAAGTGATAAGAGGTAGCAAGAGTTTTATTTAGAAAAACAAACACAAATATCATAATAGCTTTGTTTAGGTAACGGCGGAACCAGAAATAAATAGGATCGGTGCAAAAAGAATTTTGAAGTGTAGATATAAGCACTTTAAACAATTAGAGTTAATTTTTCGTGTATTATAATTAATTGAGTAACCAAAAAAAATTGTTAGATCTAGCTTGTTAACTTGTTGGGTCGGGTAGTGTGGGTATGTGTGTGAGTTAAGCGGGTTCATAAGACAAAATAAACATCATCATCCCGATTTACCAAATCAAAAGTTATCGAATTGACATTATATACTCTAACTTTGGTAATAAAATATGGCCAACACAATTATACAAACTAAATGGTGGGTTTATTGCTCGTTTTGGCTTATATATCGGGTTTATTGCTCGTTTAATTTTCTGTTTATGTCTCACAAGCTTTTTATAACAAAGTCTTGAATGTCGAACCTTTGGCGAGTTTTGAATATTTACGGAGCTTTAAACCGCAATACTTTCTTTACAGCCTGTTGAATGTCTAAATGAAGTCTCGCCTTTTAGTGATAGCACTTGGAACCAGATGGGTCAAACTTTGTATGTTGTCTCTTCAGTCACTATTTTGCAATGACTTTTTTCCAGACACCCCCTATAGGGGGTGTTTGCAATCATTGGGTGTATTAGGCTGTTGTACTGTCTGCTTTACAAGTTGTACATTTAACTAATAAAATGTAGGTCCCACATAGCAGGGGGTGTTAGGATAACACAACCTAAATTTTTATTTTTTGAGTACATGATTTTTTGGTTTGATATGACAGAACATGGTCGGTTTGACTTTTGATACAAAGCAAGACAACTATGTACCACAAATCTTCAATACTTTGAACATGATGAGTTGTTGCTTTGTCTTTGTATAACTTGTTCTTAAGGCTGTTGACCCAAGCGACCTGGGACATCAGCTGCTACGCCAGCTTTCTCTCTCCGGCGACTAAAAACGATCAAAGTGCAACAGTCGTTGAAAAAGGTGTTTTTTTTTTTTTTTTTTTTTTTTTTTTTTTTAAATATGCAACGGATAGAATGTGTTTAAACTCGGTCGGTTGGCCGATCGATATTGCATTTGTCCTTGAAACGACCGATACTCCACAAAGGTACCGACCGATCTCAATATCGGTCGGTTGTTGACAACCAAGGTGATCAACCGATTAATTGAGGACGATTGTGCATAGCCTAAAAACTAGATTAAACTAATTATGTGGAAAAGTAAATTGTGGTAACTCTTATGATAGATAAAGATTCCTTAAAAAAAAAAAAAAAAAAAAAAAAAAAAACTTGGCTAGAATTGGCGCCCGATCGGCCATAAGATCCGTTTTTCACCTGGTACACAGCTAGATTGAGGGCTATCTTCCATAAGATATTTTGTTTCAAACATTTAATTTTTGCCTTTGCTAGAAAAAGCTTAAAATCTCCACAGTAAGCAACATTTTAAAAGTGCTTATCAAAACCCCGTTGATTAAAGTCCATAAGCCTAATAAAACATCTCGCTTTCTAATTTTTTCAAAACCGGGTTTGTGACCGACTCGGCCAGGTAACCGGTCAACCCGATTTGTGCAAAAAAACTAACAGTTTATACACATGTCCACGCACTCATGTTTCTTTAAGCTTTTCAATCACTTATTTTGCTAAAAAACAACCGGCGGTTCGCACTGGGTTTTAAATATTAAAGAAACCCGAACCGGTTTGACCTTTTGACCCAGCCCGGTCGAACCGGGTTCCAAAATATAACATATTTTTATAAAAGTTTACGAGTTTGTTATTTTGCAGATATAGTCTTGTGTCTAGAGATCCACAAAGAAACCGGTTCATGAACCGAACCGAAAAAAAACTGAAACCGGTTTTTCCAAAAAATCGGTTTTTGGAAAACCGGTTTAGGGAAAACCGAACCGCCGGTTTAGAAACCGATTTGCATTATTTGTTCTCAACTGGTTTGAGATCCGGTTTAAACCGAACCAGTTTTGGATAAAACCGGTTTACACCGAACTGGTTCTGGGTAAAACCGGTTTAAACCGAACCGGTTCTTGATTTAAACCGGACAATTACTCTCCCAAAACCGGTTTTAAACCGAACCGATTTTACGTAAAACCGGTTTTTGACTATTTGACTAAAACTGAAACCGGTTTTTTAAACCGGTTTTGTTTTTTAAAAAAACCGAAATGTGCACCTCTACTTGTGTCAGCCATTTTTATTAATCACTTCAAATCAAACTTTCATTTTTTTTTCTTTTGAAATGGAGTTGGCAACTACAATATTCCTTTTTGGGCCTGTCTATAAGCCCAATAATCTTTTTAAATACTACTTGGTTACAAGCTGAGGTGTCAAAAAAACCCGACCCGACCCGACCCGATTAAACCTATTTGGGTCGAGTTATCCAAGTCAATAATTTTATTTGGATTATTCGGGTCAACTCGAGTAACCCGAATGCTAAATAGGGTCGGGTTGAAACCCATAAGGTTGTTAGAAATTCCAATAGTTAATAGTTCCTGAGCTAAATAGGTTTGAAAACTATCTAGTTTTGTATGTAGTTATCTATTTGCTACTCGTAATGGAAAATCAACCACTGGATATGATTTACCTTGTTTTTTCAGGTGTTTAATGGAAATATATGATCGCATGTTCGACGTTTGTAAAAGTGGGGGAGGTTTTCCCTTTAAAATACTACCGAATCTACCAATGATTTGGTGATTTTGGTAAATCAAAAACTCGAGTTCACATATTTCGTTGGTATAGTTGTTGTAAATGATAACTACTCAATTTTTGGTAAAACTCCGTTATCATTGGGAGTTTTTCTAGTAGTGTCTTCTAATATTTTAGGGCACGTTTAATTCCATTTGTGTTAAGGTATTACTTGGACATCTTACCTCGTATTAGTCAATAGTCATCAAGGCATTCATAACTTGTCATCTTACGTTGCCTGTTTCAACCTGAATTTAGCACTTATTGTATCATGTCCTATATTCCAATTTCGTATTGAAAATATATTAGAGCTTGAGGTGTTGTGACAAGCTTTAGCTTGTCATTTGAGCCCCACGAGGTGCCACATCACCATAACACAACCCATTCTACAACCCCTTTATCACAACTAAACACAACAACTTCATTTAAGTCCCACATACACGCTTATTCACACACACACAACCACTACTAAAAAAAAAAAAAAAAAAAAAAACGTACAACACTTACCTTCGTCGTGCAGACGACAAACCAACCAACAACAAGAAGTGGCAAGCCAGCTTGGTGTGGTGGCAAGGTGTGTCAAGGGTGCCACGTAGGAGTGGCGAATGGTGACACCATACCTCTGTATTAGACTATTAGCACGTTTTTAAGATGTGAGGTGATGGTTTTGTTTAATAAATACTGATATCATTTCAAACCTACCTACCATGTTGATGGAGATTGAATACCTAACCAAAAAAATTAATTTGAGCAATAGGAAATCCAATTGTTTAAGATATTAATTAAAAGAATATCTAACGAGATGAAACGAAACTGTAATGACATTGCTACATCAATTTGGAATGCACGTCGTCAATAACTATCACAAGCATATTGTTTTAATAAACTATGATTATTATTGATATAATAAAATTTTAATTTTTATGTTTTACATTTGTTTACAATTATAGATTTGTTTTTTATGTCATTTTATATCTTATAATTTACCAAACACCTTTATTGAAAAAAAGATACAGCTTGTAACTTATGTTAATAGCTTTGCAATTTACGACTTACAGCTTACAACATACAACTTACATCATACAACTAGTTTTGCCAAACATAATTTTAAAAAATGATTTATTATTATTATTTTTTTTCCAATGGCACCTTCAAACGTCATATTGCCAACGTCAACTTTTTAATGCATTTGATTTTTTCAGCCTACCATTCATTTACAAATACCTACCTTTTACATGTATAGTAATCCCGTAGCATTTTGTTTTCAAAAACTTGTCAAGAAAAATGTTAACCACCATTAAAATTCGGATTTCACCATCATACGGTTGGGCACATGGCAAGCTTTTTTTTTTTTTTTTGAACGGCGACTTTCATTTTTTTTGGATTAGAGTCGCACCCGCCTAATCGGCAAGCCCTCGTCCTCCACTACCCAGGCTATGTTGTCTTAACCGGGTCCACACTGGTATAGTAGGGACTGTGATCGGCGTCCTCCCGAAAACCATACTGCCTCCACACGATTTCTCGCTGGAGTAACAGCTGGAATAAAACCGGGTTCAGGCTCAGACTCGAACCTGTGCCCTTTGCAACAGATTCTTATCTTCATTGCCAATACCAAGTGAGCTAAGCCCACTTTGTACATGGCAAGCTTTTATGGTGTCCTATTATCTATATGTATATCTATATATTTAGTTTTAAGATTTATATAAATATTTCTTTAAATTTATGATCAACATTATAGAGTTTTGAATTTAGACATTCACTATTTGGCTGCAAGTGTGTAGGACCTTAGACCAAGAGTAGTGGGGCGTTGAAGTAGGCTTAGTTGCTCTTTCAACGCCCGTTGGTCCACCTCCATCAAGTATTGAAGCCCGTTGAATCCAATAAAAATCAACGCTCGTTGATGCAACAACGGGCGTTGATTTTATTTTTAAACAAAAATTAGCCGTTGAAGCGGGCTGTAACATTAACATTTGCATTAAATAAGCATTTAACTCTTTTTTATTTTACCAAGATAACTCTTTTTTATTTTACCAAGTTAACTCTTTTTTTTTATCTATAAAGAGTAAATTACACGGATCGTCCCTGTGGTTTGTCCAAAATCACTGGTTTAGTCCCTCGAGTTTTAAAGTTGCGTGTATGGTCCCTCTGACAGCAAAAGAATAACACCTATGGTCCCTATCGCTAACTGACGTTATATATTCCGTTAGCAAGTTTCAACGTTAGTCCATTAACCAAACAAGCGTTTGCAACGTTAGTCCTTTTCCTTAACGGCCATTTGCAACGTTAGTCCTTTTTTGAAAAATATTCGAAAAATTTATAAAAATTCGAAAAAACTTATAAAAATTCGAAAAATTTATAAAAATTAAAAAAATTTTAAAAATTCAAAAAATTTATAAAAATTCGAAAAAATTTATAAAAATTCGAAAAATTTATAAAAATTCGAAATTTTTTTAAAAATTCGAGAAAAACATATAAAAATTCGAAAAATTTCTAAAAATTCAAAAAATTTTAAAAATTCGAAAAAACTTATAAAAATTTCAAAAATTTATAAAAATTCGAAAAAATCTATAAAAATTCGAAAAATTTATAGAAATTCGAAAAAACTTATAAAAATCCGAAAAATTTATAAAAATTCAAAAAACTTATAAAAATTCGAAAAAATTTATAAAAATTCGAAAAATTTTTAAAAATTCGAAAAAATTATAAAAATTCGAAAAAACTTATAAAAATTCGAAAAATTTCTAAAAATTCGAAAAAACTTATAAAAATTCAAAAAATTTATAAAAATTCAAAAATTTTAAAAGTTCCAAAAATTTATAAAAATTCGAAAAAATTTATAAAAATTCGAAAAATTTATAAAAATTCGAAAAAAACTTATAAAAATTCGAAAAATTTATAAAAATTCAAAAAATTTTAAAAATTCAAAAAATTTATAAAAACTCGAAAAAATTCATAAAAATTCGAAAAAATTTTAAAAATTCAAAATTTTTTTAAAAAATCGAAAAAACATATAAAATAAGAAAAACGCGACCTACCTTTTTACTCAATACGTTTTGACAAAAGGTGGTCATATTTGTTTTCGAGTCCAAAGAAATGAAAGCAACCGTAGACCGCTTTTGGCCTATGGAAATACCGTTAGGGGACGTGTGAATGTATAGGTTTTTTCTAAATTTTTTGAATTTTTATAAATTTTTGGTATTTTTAAATTTTTTTGAGTTTTTATAAATTTTTTGAATTTTTAAAAGTTTTTTCGAATTTCTAAAAAATTTTCGGATTTTTATAAATTTTTTCGAATTTTTAAAATTTTTCGAATTTTTATAAACTTTTCGAATTTTTATAAGTTTTTTCGAATTTTTAAAAAATTTTCGAATTTTTATAAATTTTTTGAATTTTTATAAATTTTTTCGAATTTTTATAAATTTTTGGAATTTTTAAAATTTTTTGAATTTTTATAAATTTTTCGAATTTTTATAAGTTTTTTCGAATTTTTAAAAATTTTTTGAATTTTTATAAATTTTTGAAATTTTTTTAAATTTTTTCGAATTTATATAAATTTTTGGAATTTTTAAAATTTTTTGAATTTTTATAAATTTTTCGAATTTTTATAAGTTTTTTCGAATTTTTAAAAATTTTTTGAATTTTTATAAATTTTTTGAATTTTTATAAATTTTTTCGAATTTTTATAAATTTTTGGAGTTTTTAAAATTTTTTGAATTTTTATAAATTTTTTGAATTTTTATAAGTTTTTTCGAATTTTTAAAATTTTTTCGGATTTTTATAAATTTTTTCAAATTTTTAAAATTTTTTGAATTTTTAGAAAATTTTCGAATTTTTATAAAATTTTCGAATTTTTATAAATTTTTTCGAATTCTTATAAATTTTTTGAATTTATAAATTTTTTTGAATTTTTATAAATTTTTCGAATTTTTATAAGTTTTTTCGAATTTTTATAAATATTTCGAATATTTTTCAAAAAAGGACTAACGTTGCAAACGGTCGTTAAGGAAAAGGACTAACGTTGCAAACGCTTGTTTGGTTAATGGACTAACGTTGAAACTTGCTAACGGAATATATAACGTCAGTTAGCGATAGGGACCATAGGTGTTATTCTTTTGCTGTCAGAGGGACCATACACGCAACTTTGAAACTCGAGGGACTAAATTAGTGATTTTGGACAAACCACAGGGACGATCCGTGTAATTTACTCATCTATAAATTTACCAAGTTAACTATTTTTTTTACAACTTCTTTTACTTCTAACCGAAGATATTGAGTACTTGTCAAAACCGATACCAACCGAACCCGGTTTGGTACGAGACTTGATGTTGCTCAAAATAGCAAAAATTAAAGAAAAATATGAAATAACCGATACCAACTAGGTTTTTAAGTTTTTTATTTTAATTGTTGTTTTATTTAAGTTTGTAATTGTTGTTTTATTTTAATGTATGATTTTACGTTTTTAATTGTTAACGTTTAATAGTTATTTACCTTTTTAATTGTTAACGTTTATTTTAAATAATTAAAAAAAAAAAAAAAAAAAAAAAAAAAAAAACATGCCAAACAAGAGACACTTGTCAACAAATGCCCCAACCCACACAAAAAAAAAACCAACACCACTACTCTTGGTTTTATAGGATTGTAAGAAAAGCTCTAAAGCGAAAATTACTATGCTACACATTTAGAAAGGTAGCTTTCTTGCAGTGCCCAAACTTTTGTCAATATTCAAAACTATACATTGATCTCGCGTATATTTTTTTATTCGACCACTAAAATAAAGACACGCAATCACACGTAGCCCCGAAAAAAATTATACGCGAAATCAATGTCTAGTTTTGAATATTGACAAAAGTTTAGGCACTGCAAGAAAGCTACCCTTCTAAATGGGTATTACAGTAATTTTCGCTATACTAAATATAGGCAATACAATACCTCTTTTTCGTAAGCGATCAATAAAGGATATTAAGTGAAGATAAAACAGGAATACGGCAAACACGTAAAGAAACCAACATAAAACTACAAATGAAGTGTGTGGGCAACAATTACATATGTTATTGCATATTCTACTGAGCTTATAAAATATGCAAAAACAACAATCACGTTTTTATGCTCAACCATATCAATACACTTTAAATGATTATGAGATTCGAAGAACGCTTATTTGGATTATGTACAACTGTGTGAAACTCGCTGTGTGAACAGGGAATATAACTTAACCTTCACTTGTTCTCACATTGTCATGAAAAAAGGTTATTTCTAACAAAGGAATTCAACCTGTGGAAGTAATATGGATTATGTACAACTGTCTAAAGCTAAGTGTGTGAACACTAAATGTTTAGCTAGCTAACAAGTGAATTACAAATCAATATTTAATGTAAAATAGGAATTGACTAATATCGACTAACAACCACTGACTGAGATGACTATATGTGAAAGCTATATGGTATTGTTGATCCCAATTGAGCACTTGATCGATTTCCCTTAACTTGTAAAAGTTAAGTTAATATTGAATAGATCCAATATAACTTATGTAGAAACTGTCTTTGATTTGTATTAAAGTTTATGCGGAATCTAAACTTTAATCTTAAGAAGAATTAAACAAACAATCTCAAACAATTCACTTCAATATTATTAATAATACAAATACTCTTGAGTATTAGGGTTTACAACCTTGAAGTTTTCTAAAGAATCGTATCTATCTCTATGCCCTAGGTCCTCCTTTTATAGACTAAGGAGTCCTAGTCGGCTTACAATTGCTTGCTATACAAGATAAATCTTAAAAGAATCTTTTCTATAATTATCTAACCGACTATACATGTTTATCTCATAAGCAGTACTAACTATACACTCTAGCAGTCTTAACTCTAACTCTAGCAGTATAAACTCTTCAGCAGTTGTAAGTTTGTACTAGCAGTACTAACTTTTCTTCTAGTAGCACTAAACACTTATAGTGTTTTTCTTCAAGTTCATTAGCAGTGAAAGCAGTTGTAATGTTGAACTAGCAGTAGTAACATGTTGTCTAGCAGTAGTAACCATTTGTATATTTTCTTGAATACCTTCAGCAACACTTAGCAGTAGTAAGATACACAAGCAGTTGTAACACTTTGTACTAGCAGCAACAATGTCTTAAAGCAATTTCCATTAGCAGTCTTAATCAAACAAGCAGCATCATCTCTAAAACCCAACAATCCTCCCCTAAACTTGATATTTTCTCCCAAAATCATCAAGTTTCTCTTTAAGCTTGAACAAACACAAAGAGGATGATCCCAAACAATTAATTCTGTGGCATGTTCTTGGGTCCTAGATCCTTTTCCATCTTCTTGAGCAACTGATAAGCCATCTCATCATAAGGATACTGAAGCTGAAGTCTTTTCTTTCCAAACAACATCTGATGTAAAATATCTTTGTGAAACTTTAAAGGATAATCCTTTTCTACAAGCATGTAGATCATCAGCCCATGTGCAGCCAAAACATGAACTCCACAATTCTGATAAAGCTTCCATTCTATAACTGTGTTGTGCCTTAGCTTTCTCCATACTTCATCCTCATGATGTGGTTCAAACATCACCTTCAAGTAATCCCAGATGACTCTATCATAGATTTGTTCTGGTGTTTTATAACCAAACCTTTCTTTGTATAACCTTCATAAAGTCACCATATCTTCTCTATCAAAATGATGAACCATTTGTAGAAAGCTCACAAACCTTAAAGATGAACCATCATGCCTCTTGATATCCCAATAAGCTGTTTTCCCATGAAATCCAGACTTGAAAGCAACAATGAGTTGTTTAACACTTAAAGGCTCTGCATCCATGGCTTCTCCTTCAGGTTCTCCTATAGATACAACTGCAAGTTCTATGTGAGCTTGCATTTGCTCTACATCTTCATCAGCTTGCTCAGTCTGCTCTTGCTCTGTTTTTTGCTCAGACTTATTCTTTTTGCTACTTTTCCTTTCCAACTGTTCACCTGCTCTTTTTGAACTTGTACTCTCTTCTTTCTTTTCCTCAATGCCCTTCACCACTTTAGCATTCAAAAAACTTTCAATCTTTCTTTTGGCAATTGTATATAATTCTTCAATTTTGCTATCAGCCAAATGTTTCAAATCCTTTAGTTTCCAATTGTCCATATTCTTCAAATAGGCACACATGAATGCTCTTCTTTGTGCTTTAGTGGGTGGCTTATTCTTTTTGGCTGCTAATCTCTGTGCTGCATAGAACTTCTTTCTCTCATCAATTAGTTCTTTCAGCATCCTGGCTCTTTCATCAATTGAGTACTGATCTTGCTCTTCTTGTTGGAGTTTCTGAGCAAGCTCCCTATTAGCATCAAGTTGAGCCCTTTCCTCATCCCATGCAGCAATCAATTCTGCATCCTTAGCATCTTTCTCTGTAGCAAGTCTCCTTTGTTCTAAACTTTTTTGATTTTTAGCTTCAAATTCTTGTTGGAGCTTTTCTTCAGCATCTAATTGCAATTGCTTTTCTTTAGATAGTGGTTTCTCCATAGGCTCTTCAATAAGAATTCCTTTTCCCTTTGCCTTGGACCTGTGGAGTTGATTGTGTAGCTTTTGGCTTTGAAGATGGCTCTTGTATTACAACACCTTTGGTTACTGGCTTGGATGTCTTTAGTTCAACAAGTACACTAGCAGCAGTTGTAACCTCTGGTGTAGCAGCACTAACTTTTGTACTAGCAGCTGTAAGTGGCTCACTAGCACCAATAACTTCTTTATCACTAGCAGCAATAACACCCTGATCAGCAGCACTATCAGCAGTAGTAACCTTGGCCACATAGCTATCAATCACCACTTGATTCCCTTGGCTATCAGCAACTACAAAATCCATTGGCTCACTTTCTGCACCAACACTTTCACCCTCCTTAGCCTCCCCTAAAGCTTTGCCTTTATTCCCCCCGGTTTGGGAGCATCCTTTGAAGCCTCAGAAGATTTAACCTTAAGTTTGGGAGTTCTTGATCCTTTGATTCCTTCCAAATATCTAACCCTTCTCTTCAAAGCCTTTATTTCCCCACCTTATGCTTTGATTACTCCATCTTGAGAAGCAGCTAGAGTTTGCAGATCAAGAATCTGTGCAGCAAGTTTGGTACAAGTATTCATCAATTCATTCAAAAGTTCCATGCTATCCTCACCACTTCGGCTTGTGTTACCTAGCCCGAGAGGTGGATCATTGGAAAAGTTAAGCTCAGTCTCAACCCTAGGTTGAACATCTGAACCCCTCATTGTTTCCAGGTGACTGGGTCCTTCACATGAATCAGTTCCATGTGGACCTGAGTCATTAGAAATTATCTTGGCTTGGGTCTTATTGATGTTACCACTGTCCTGTGCTACTTCTAAGCTAGACACAGTAGTGGCAGCCCTTGCCAACATGTCACTCTCCCCACCAGTGACAGCCTCATCTGCAACATTTGGTATAGAACCACTAGCCTGAGGTAGCTCAGTGTTCTTGGTGTGAGTCTTACGTTTATAGGTCTTTTTAGGTTGTTGTTGAGATGATGTAGCCAAAAGTGTGGGTGTGTGGATGGGTAACAGCTAGGATTGCTGAACCTTCACCCATTTAGGTTTGGGCTAGTGCCACCATTGTTGAAAACAAAGGTGTCACTTTTTCTGAAAAATCTTTTTCATCCCTCCTCATATTAGTAAAAACCTTTTTGGTAAGACAAGGAGTGGGATAAACTCTTTTATGACTTTTCTTATTTACAAATTGGTTGTCGAAAAATAGTTATAAAAACCTTGGATAAAGAAAATATTTACTTGTAGAACTATCCAAGTTCTTAACCATACTATCAAAAATTAATTTTGAAAAATTAAACCTTTGATCATTTTCAGCCAAACAAATTACAGCAGAAGTTAAATTACTGCTAAATTCATTCCACCCAGTGGTCTTTGGACTTAGACACACTAAGACAGTATGGATTAAGAATTTCCACTGATGAGAGAAGTTACCTTTGTAAAACTTTAAAGCAATAGATTTTCTCTCATATCCCATCAGTGAATGTTTTTCAAAAATTGTAGCATTTGAAAGATTCTCAACTCTATCAGCATCTCCTAGAAGAAGGTCTCTTCTAATAGATGCCTCTGTAATAAGAATCCTCTGCCCATCTACAAGGGTATGGATTTGTACTTCCCCATTATTAGTTTTGACCTTAGCAGACGACCAAAACTGGATAATGTTGGAAGTGAATATAGTAGGTTTTACTATTATTGCAAACTTAATATCGCTTGCATTAAGGAAATCAATGATCTCAGTAAAATCTACAGACTTATTGGATTTTTCTAAAAAGGCAACATTATTGTGTGGTTCAGTAAAAGTACCCTATTTAATACCCCACATACACTCACAAACTAAATAAAAAACTATAAAATAAAATAGCGGAGCCCACATCACACCATGTGACTTAAGGTGAACCGTTCACCTAGTTTATGCTTGAAAAATGCAACTCGCGCATCATCTTATACCATGGACAAGGGAATAGCGTGTGACTTGGTGTTTACCTTAGGCAAACTCACCTCTTTGCCTTCTAGTCTAATTTTAGGACAACGACCCCAAATTTTCCAACTTACATCACTTATCTCACAAATTCTATCTTACATGTTTAGAGCGAGACTTAAACCCATAATATTTAAGTTGATGGAACACTAACATACCGCTAGACCAAAAGTCATTGGTCATAGTTTGTTTTTGTTGCTAATGAAAAAATATTAAGTAATGTTCATGACAATGAGAATATAATGATAAAAAATGCTAACACATCTAACTACCACGTTTATCATGCCTTAAAAGCATTATAAGAATATGATCGCATGATTTGCATCATGGGAGACACTATACAAACCCCCCTATTCCTTCTACCTACTAACCCCCATATATGTTTGTCCTTTTTGTCTTATTATGTTTGTACTTTTTTTTTGTCTTCTACTAAAAGCAGTTTTACACAATCAGTTTTTTTTTGTCTTCTACTAAAAGTAGTTTTACACAATCAGTTTTTGTCAAACACTTTTTATCAAAGTTTTTTTTTTTTTTTTATTATTTTTTTTTTTTTTTTTTTTTTTTTTTTTTTGTCATTCAATTATAACAACTTTTTTTTCCTTTTTTTTTCGTGTCCTTTTTTTTGTGTCCTTTGTTTATACTTTAAGTCACGGGAAAGTGTTATGTATACTGTTTTTGACTTTTTGAAGAATCTTTGTTGAGTTATAAAAATGATCAATGCAAAGTTACATTCAAGTTTTCCTGTAAGCAGTTTCACATAAAAGTTTTCCCATAAGCAGTTTCATATAAGCATTTTCACATAAGCAGCAGTTTCACATAATCAGTTTCAAATAAGCAGTTTCACATAAGCAGTTTCACAGAAGCAGTTTCAAAGATAGTGCTAGAAGATCAAAAAAGCTTAGTTTACGATGAATACATCACCGTTTTACACGAACGAGGTATAATTTTACGTTATTACTTTCAAAAATAAAATGAGTAACGTTTAAAAAAAAATGATAAATCGAGATGGCTCATTTTATTATTTTTAATCATATGGATGCAAATTTGAAGGTTGCAAAGTGTTTGCCGTCCATTCGGTTATGCCATGCCAATCGACAAGCTTTTTTTTTTAAATCATCATCGCCAGTATCTCGGTTTTTTTAAATTATCAAACTACTATTAGATCATAAAAGTTGTAGGTCCACAGTTTATGGATCCAAGTAGCCTTTGTTACTTGTTAGACAACTTGAATAAATCCAAATTGATCTAAGTAAGAAACTCTAACAGATTGTTTATTGCTAATGCGGAATCTTAACAATAACAATTAAAGAACACAAGATAACTAACTTCGTATTACTATTAACTTTCAATCACAATGTCGTCTAACTTACACATACTATTAAGCCGTAGAGTTCCTTTTATACACCAAGGAAACCCTAGATACAAAACGTGTAAAAGGATATACGTATCTTCTATAAAGATAACTACGTATCCTTTCCTAACTTATAGCTAACAAACTTCCTATAATTCATAAACAGACTTAACTAATAAAGTCAACCAGACTTAACTATAGAATCTGTCAACCAGACTTAACATTGAACTGACAGACTTAACTATGTTACAATTATAACTAACAGACTTAACTACGTAACACAACAGACTTAAGTCTGTTCTTCATATTAAGTCTTCTCTTGTGATAATTCCCATTGATCTTCATGCTTCATGAACTTCAAGTTCCTTCTGAATAAGCTTCTTGAGGATTGAATCTTGAATTCTTGGAATTATCTGAATCTCTAACTCTTTAAAACTTAAACTTGTGCAACAACTTTGACTTCAATAAGCTTTTCACCATCTGATCTGCAATCCATCTGATCTTTTCAGCAACCATGACTACTTGTACATCAATTCTTTTAAGTTTCATACTATTCTCATCACTTCCAGGTGTGTTAACTCCTGTGAGAGGTGAATCATTGAAAATTAATGTATTTGATGTCTCTTTACCAGATAGCCATTAACTACTGGAGTAGCCAATGTTTTGGTGTATAAGACCAAGGTACATTGATAACCATATGATTTTTAGCAAACCATCAGCTATCAACGGATTTGTTTTGTCTTTACCAAAAGCCATTTGCTTTTGGACTAGCCAATTCTTTGGTGGAATGCACCTCACCTTGGTGAATTGATTACCATTTATGGTTTTCCACAACCTTTACCACAAGCCATATTCTTGTGGGCTAGCCAACTCTTTACTATCACAGATATGGTGAGTTAATTACCATACAATTTTTGGCAAATTGTCAGCCATAAACGGGTTTGAGATATCTTTACCAGAGCTGTTTGCTCTGAATTAGCCAGTCCTTATGTGGGTTAGACATGGTGGACTGATAACCATTTGTTGTGTCAGTGCTATGCACCTTCACCAAGTGAGAAGTTCCTTTAGTCTCACTTACTCTCTTGAAAATTCTTTCAAACACTTCAAACACCCCAAGTTGCTTCCTTTAGTGACTGCAACTTGATCAAATCCAATATCTGCTCATACACTTCATCTTTCTTATCTGCAGATAACTTCTTTTCCAACATTTCTTTGCAGACCCTAGGTGGTAAAGGATACTCCACTTCTGCAAGCATATAAATATTAGCTCTTTGCAAAGGTAAACAATGTACCTGACAACTGTGAAAATATCTCCATCTAACAATGTCTTGCTGGGTAGGAAGCTTCCAAATTTCATCTGTCTCTACTGGTGGCTCAAACATAACCTTCAAATCTCCCCAAAACACCCTTTTAAACTCCTCCTCAGGTGTATTATCTCCATGTTTGATGGTCACCAATTTGTGTAATTCCCTGAGATCTTCCCTACTTACATCATTTAACAGCCCTGGGAAGTTGACATACACTACATCATTGTAATATTCCCTTATGATTTGATAAGCAGCCTTCAGACCAGTTTTGATTATTTGATACTTGACAATCTTAGCTGGTTCCTTAGAGCTTTCAGGGATTGATCCCATAGTAAACTCTTCAGATGATTGCTCCTCTTCCTCCTTCACTACCTTCTTTGCTGTCTTGCTTTTTCTTGCTATACTTTTCCTCCTTGTACATATGATAATGGGCTTTTTCACTTCTTCTTTTGCCTCACTTGCTGCTTTCTCAACCTCAGATTCTTTTTCAGCAATCTTCTCAGCTGCTATAATTGGCTCAGACTCTGTCACTTTTTGTCTTTTAAAACTCCTTCTGACATAATCTTCATAGTCAACTGGTCTATAACCTTGATCCCTCTCATAAGCATTGAGATACCTCCCTTCAAGCTCTTCATATGACATTCCCTTCATCCTCTCAAAGGTTGAATGCATCATGTTTTTCATGTACATCTTCATGTCATGCATCTTTTCCTGTTTTGTGAGCTTCTTTTTGGTACCTTTCTTTTTCTGAGTCTGTCTGAGTTTTTCCATGAAGTCACCCAATGTATCAGTATCCCTTCTAGCATTTATGAAGTCTGCTAGTTCTTTGGCTCTCTGCTCTGTTGTCAACCCCTCAATAGCTTTAAGTTCCTCAAACTTTGCTCTTACCTCATCATCTTCTTCAATCATGGACATAAGAGGATCTGCAGACTCTTCTGATAATTTCCTTGCAAGCAGCTCATCTTGCCTCTTTTGTTCTTCCTCCTTTTCCCTCTCAGCTTGTTCTGCTGCTTGTATCCTTGCAATCTCAGCTAGAGATGCTTCCTCTTCTCTTTGATGCTTCTTTGATTTCTTTGGTTGAGGAGATTCAATCAAGATCTACTTTCCTTCCCTTTGATTTCCAACAGACTTAACATCCTGAGCAGACTTAACATGCTTACCAGACTTAATATCATCATCACCAGAATTAACCTCAGCAGACTTAAGTACTTGTTCTTCAGACTCTTCTTCTTCAATTCTCAATCTCCTTCTCTTTTTCCCTTGTTGAATTTTACTGAAGGATTTAGCCAAGGTTTCTGCTGCTTCCATAGTTTCAGGACTGATCTCAGTAGCTTTCTCTTGAGTAGGGGTCTTAAATCCTTGTTCATCCTGCAAATTCCTCCTCTGTTTGGAAGAATTTTCATCTGCAGCCCCTTCCTCATCATCAAAAGTAACTCCCTTTTCTTTCATCACCTTCTCCATTTTCTTTACCTTCCTGACCAATGTCACAACAGCTCCACTCAAGGCTTTGTTGGCCTTTTCCAATGCTGTTACTCTATCAACCAAAGTAGGTACCAGTTGCAGAAGACCTTACACAGTCATAGAAGTGGATTCCTCCTGAGTAGGACTTGGAACCTGGGTTTGCTGTGGTGGTGAAGGTGGTGTGGGTGTAGGTGCTCTGGGTGGAGATGATGATGGACTTGGTTTTGGTGTGGGTGATCTTGGTGTAGGTGTGGGTGATCTGGGTTGTTCCTGGGTTTGCTCCTCATGAGTTGGCTCCACTTGTGCAGCACTAGATGTACCTGCAATGTTAGTTGTACCAGAAAGCATAGCAGGCAAAAGTGGCCAATGTGTCCCAGAAAAACCCCTTTTCATATTTGCAAAGATTTTATCTTTAAAAGCCACACTCACATAAGTCTGCATTTTATTTTCAGTTTCAAAATTTAAAATCATTTGCAGAAACCGAGGGTACATTAAAAACTTGTGTTTATTATTGACATTTGCTTCCATGCCATCAAAAATAAGTTTTGAAAAATTAAAAGTCTTTCCAAGTGAAAGACAGACCAATGCAGAAGCAATATTGATTCCAAACTGATCCCATCCTCCACTCTTGGGACTTAGGCAATGAAGCAAATGATGAAGTAAAAACTTCCACTGAGGTGAGAAAAAGTTTTTCCAAAAAGTAAAAGTACCATCAGTGGGATAGCCTATGGTTCTCATACCCTCTAAAAGTTCATTATTAGGCAATATATAATCCCCTGAAGCATCATCCAATTGAAGACTACTCCGTATGGATGCTTCAGTGATTAAGAATTCATGTGTATCTATTGTTGCCCTTAATTGTGGTGTCCCATCAGCAAGAGTTTCAGAGGTAACTGATGAAGCGAAAAGTGTACCGCTTTTAGGGGGTCATTTAAGCCCTAAATCGTATTTATTTGATCAAATATTGCCCTAAATCGTTCCTTTTGTCATTTTAGGTACTTTGGAGAAGAAATCTGGAAAAGGGAGCATTTTGGACGTTTTTGGAGCATAAAAGTGAAGAAAACGACAAAGTCTCAAAATCGGCTGGAAAAGTACTCTTGACGGCGTCAAGTATTGCTCTTGACGGCGTCATGGCTTGGCAAAAGTGGTGGATATGAAAAATACACATGATAAGCCAGGGAATTTTACAAGGGAATTCTGACGGCGTCACCCTTTAAGGTGATCAAGGCCATCACGGTTTAAGCTAAAGAGGGACGGCGTCAAGCCCATTTCTGACGGCGTCAACCTTTGATAAGCCAGAGCGGATTTTGGAGCACTAAAGAGGGACGGCGTCAAGAAGGCCATCCGGGAACCCTAAACGCGGTGAGGTGACGGCGTCAAGATTTACAACGTGACGCCGTCAGATACTAAACTCTATATATAGTTTTGCAATTTTCATTCATTGTGTGGAACTTATTGTGTGCAACTTTGTGAGGAGAAACCCTAAGACGAATTTCTGCCATTTTTAAGGGTTTTCATACCCTTGGATCTCCCATGTTTAATTGAAGATAAGTAATCATTTAATCAATCAATATGTCTATGTGTTGTTTGATTATATCTTGTTCTTGTCTTTTGATTAACATGCTAGGCTAGATTTATCTTGTGTTTGCTTAGATCTAACGAAACCTAACTATTGATTATTAGTTGTTAGTGTGTTATTAATTGTATTGGATGATTGTTTATCGATGTTAGGCTTAAGAAAACTGGCTAACCTCCTATACGGTAACTTGCTTGAACGTCTTAAGAAACATGAACCAATGCGTACTAGGTTTTTATGGTTGTATTTAATGCATGAGCGAATTCTAGTGATCCCATGTTAGGAGCTTCTTAGCCGGCTCGACATAGGAGTGAAGTAGGAGCTTGTAGAGTTGGGGAAGTACGTACGCCACCCCACGATTGGTATTAAGGAATACACCCGTCATCCACGCAATTAATACACACTAATCAACCGGTAAAATATAGTTAGGGAGTAAGGAAATCTAAGTAAACACATTTCTCTCCATATAAGTTTCACAACATTTTTATTTTCAGTTATTTTATTTTATTTGCAATTGTAGTTATTTGAGTTAGTTGACTAGCAACTAATTCCGCCTACTCCTTCAAACCCGAGATTTTACTTGCTTTCATAAAAAATATAAAAATACAAAAAGAATCTTCCCTCACCCTTAGACCTAATTAGAGTAGTTTTTCAATCCTAACGACACTATTCCCTGTGGAGAACGATCAATCCCCCGTACTTACCACTACACTATACTACATCGGTCAGGTACACTGCCTGGTGGGGTTGTAAGCCTCTTGAGATCCCTCGAGAGGTAAAACCTGTTGTAAGGTCGCAAAACCACGCATCAAGTTTTTGGCGCCGCTGCCGGGGAATAGTTATTGTTTAGGTTGAATTTTTATTTTATTAGGTCTACTCACTAGATTCCTTTCTAGTGAGATTTTTATTTTATTTTTCTAGGATTTCCTTAGTCTCTCTCTTTCTGCTCTATCCATTGCTCAAATCTTCCTTGGCCATCATGGTAAACGAAGATCTCTCCAATCTTAGAGTCACCAGGAGTCGTAGTTCACTAAGAGACCTTATTCCACCCTATGCTGAACCCGAAAGGGAAATGCATAAATTAAGGCGACACCACCAAGCGGCTGAACCATCCACGATCAATTTTGATGATGCCCTCTCCGAGGAAGAATCCAATCTTCACTCTACACCTCCTAGCCCTCAAACCAATCACGATATGGAGGTTCCTGAAAACCCAATCCCTAAATGCCTCAAGGACTACTCTTCTCCCACCCCTCGTGGTTTTTCCAATGCTATCGTTTTTCCAAATGAACACACGAATGGGGTCTTGCGTGCAACCGATATTTGGCTTGTCCAAAGTGTATGCAAGTTCCACGGATTGAAAACTGAAGATCCAATCCAACACATCAAGGACTTCCTGAAAATAGTGGATACCCTCCATACGGACGGGGCCACAAGAGATACCTCCCGGCTGCGATTCTTTCCCTTCACCCTTTATGAAAAAGCCGGAGACTGGTATAACCAACTTCCCTCCGAGTCCATTTTCACATGGGAACAGCTTATCTCAAAATTCTATGAGAAATTCTTTCCAATAGGAAGAACTTCAGCATTAAGAGACGAAATCTTCCGCTTCCATGTTGGACCAGCTGAACCCATTCACGAATCCTGGATCAGATTCAAAGATCTAATTAGACAAGTCCCTCATCATGGCATTGAACTCTGGCTTCTTGTCCAAATCTTTTATGACAGTGTCCCTAAAAGCAACCAATTTGGCATTAATAATTCGGTGAAAGGAAAAATAGCCAACCTAAGCGCTGAGGAAGGATGGGATAGAATTGAGGAATACGCAAATGATCAAGACGATGCCTGGGATGAACCCGATTCAATCATGGGCGTTTCCAAGATTATGAAAGAGCCCCCTTTTGTTAGCCGGTTGAGTAGATTGAATGATCAAGTATCTTATCTAGACAAGTCTCAACCAACTAAACGGTTATCAAACCCATACTTGATATGCGACCAATGTGGTGGCCCGCATGAAGTAGAGGAATGCGGGGATGATACCACCACCGAACGAGTATGCTTGTCAAGCCACGACATCTTCGATGATCCTTCGCTCTTAACTTTCTACCAAAAAAATGATTTTACCCCTTGGGGAAATCTTGTGAGAGAAGAGGGAGAAGGAGAATATCCTGACTACAGGGTTAGGTGCACTTTTGAGGATGATCTTGGGCATTTCACGCTTGAAAAGAATCTGCAACTAAATGGTCTTGACAACCTCATCAATAGCCAACAAAACGACCTAAGGGCCAAATTCGCAGAACTCAACGCCACTCTCGACGGCCTTGAAGAACCTCAAACAAATCAAAGAGATCCCTTACTCGCCATCACCACTCGTGCTGGAACAACTACTAAGGATCCACCTTACCCAGCTCAACAATCTGACGTCATGGAACCCGATACCCCCCATGAGGAGGAAGGTAATGTGAACGATGGAAATCCCGAGCAAACCCCTCCGGTAACTCCCCCTCCACTTACTCCAACCAAACAGCCCATTAAAGTCCCATACCCGTCCTGCCTCAAGAATCAAAAGGTCGAAAATGATAATAAAAGATTCTTGTCATATTTGAAGAATTCGGTCGTCACCATACCCCTTCTTGATGCATGTTACCATATGCCCAAATATAGTACATACTTCAAGAAGCTGCTAACCAACAGAAAAGGGCTCGAGGGTCTTGTAACCTTAGGAGAAGAATGTTCTGTGGTGACTCAACGAGGGCTGCCAAAGAAGGTGGACGATCCAGGTAGTTTCACCTTGCCCTGCTCAATAGGATCTCTTTCAGTCAAGAATGCTTTAGCCGACTTAGGAGCAAGTATCAATCTTATGCCGCATTCCATGTTCCTCAAATTAGGGTACTCTGGATTGAAACCAACCCGTATGAACATCCAACTAGCCGATAGATCAGTCAAATACCCCTTAGGAATATGTGAGAATGTGCTGGTTAAGGTAGGGAAGTTCAAATTTCCAGTTGACTTCGTCATCTTAGAAATGGAAGAAGATGACCTAGTGCCCATCATTCTGGGGAGGCCATTCCTTGCAACTGCTCGTGCTGTTATTGATGTTCATGACGGCAAACTAACCTTACGAGTGGGGGCCGATAGCTTAACCTTCGACATCAAGGACACAATGAATCTTTCTCTCGAAGCAGATAATCAGCTGTATTTCATCGGAGAAATCAATGAACTATCCGACGAGATTGACAATTGTATAGATGAACAGGTGGAAGCTGGTTGGTTGCGAGATGAAGCTTTCTTACCCATCTTAGAGGAGGAGAAGACTATGGATGTGAATGCAGTCTCCTTCTATCCCAGAAAAGAAATCGAACAGCTAGAGCTTCGTAAACCCGAGAAGAAACTTAAACCTTCCATCATCGAGCCACCCACGTTAGAACTCAAGGAACTCCCAAACAACCTTGAATATGCCTTCCTCCAAGGAGAAGATCAACTTCCGGTAATCATAAGCTCTTCTTTGAAAAGTGAACAAAAGGATAAACTCTTAGGAGTTTTAAAAAAATATAAAGGAGTCATAGCATGGAGTGTAGCCGACATCAAGGGGATTGACTCTACCTTTTGCACGCATAAAATCCTCATGGAGGAAGATTATAAACCCACCGTGCAACCTCAAAGGCGAGTAAACCCCAACATAAAGGAAGTCGTAAAAAAGGAAGTCATTAAGCTCCTAGATGCAGGGCTAATTTACCCAATTTCGGACAGTCCATGGGTAAGTCCTGTACAGGTTGTACCAAAAAAGGGAGGAATGACGGTGGTGAAGAACGATAAGGATGAGTTAGTGCCTCAACGAATAGTAACTGGATGGCGTGTGTGCATCGATTATAGGAAGTTGAATGATGCAACCCGAAAGGATCATTTCCCTCTCCCATTTATCGACCAAATGTTGGAAAGGTTAGCAGGGGATGAGTACTATTGCTTCCTAGATGGGTTCTCAGGGTATTTCCAAATCCCTATCGCTCCTGAGGACCAAGAAAAGACTACGTTTACATGCCCTTATGGCACCTTCGCCTACAAGCGAATGCCCTTTGGACTATGTAACGCCCCCACCACTTTCCAGCGCTGCATGACAGCAATCTTCCATGAGTTAATGGAAGACAGCATGGAGGTCTTCATGGATGATTTTTCGGTCTTTGGAAACTCTTTTGATCGCTGTCTTGCTAACCTTGAGAAAATGCTCAAACGTTGTAAGGAGACTAACTTGGTACTAAACTGGGAAAAGTGCCACTTTATGGTAAAAGAAGGGATTGTGCTAGGGCACAAAATTTCAGGAAGTGGAATTGAAGTAGACCGGGCAAAAATTGAAGCTATATCCAAACTTCCTTATCCAACAACTGTCAAGGCAATCCGTAGCTTCTTGGGTCATGCTGGTTTCTATAGGAGATTCATTAAAGATTTCTCAAAGATAGCTAGACCAATGACTCAGTTGCTCGTGAAGGATGCCCCGTTCGACTTCTCTCAAGAGTGCAAGGATGCATTCGATCGACTGAAGCAGGAACTCACCCAAGCTCCAATTATGGTCACCCCTAACTGGGAGTTACCCTTTGAAATCATGTGCTATGCTAGCGATTATGCTGTTGGAGCAGTATTAGGCCAAAGGCTTAACAAACACTTTCAGCCAGTATACTACGCTAGCAAAACCATGAATCCTGCCCAGGAAAACTACACTACCACTGAAAAGGAATTGCTAGCCGTGGTATTTGCTTTTGATAAGTTTCGCCAGTATCTTGTCCTTTCTAAAACGGTTGTTTTTACGGACCATTCAGCTCTTCGATATCTTTTCAATAAACAGGATGCTAAACCGCGGTTAATTCGTTGGATCTTACTATTGCAAGAGTTCGATATAGAGATTCGTGATAAGAAAGGAGCAGAGAATCTTGCGGCTGATCATCTCTCTCGTCTCGAAAACCCCAACCCCGCTGAATCTGACAAGAGTGAGATTCGGGAGTCATTTCCTGAAGAGCAGCTCATGTCAATAAATGATTCTGAACCATGGTATGCGGATTATGCTAACTACCTGGCAAGTAGAGTCATTCCTGAGCATATGAGCAGGCATGAAAAAAAGAGGTTCTTCAATCAATTAAAGTACTACTTTTGGGATGAACCTTTCTTATTCTGAAGATGTCCGGATCAAGTAATAAGACGTTGTGTTTCGGAAAAGGAGGCTATCAGAATTATGAAAGAGTGTCATGCAGGTCCATCTGGAGGGCATCACGGAATGAACACTACTGCACGAAAGATCTTCGAGGCAGGATTCTATTGGCCTACAATATTTCGTGATGTGAAGGGAATGATACAGACTTGTGACGCGTGTCAAAGAGCAGGGAATATCTCTAGGAGGGATGAAGCCCCGCAGAATTATATACAAGTTTGCGAGGTTTTCGATGTTTGGGGAATTGATTTCATGGGACCCTTCCCATCTTCAGGAGAGAATGAATACATCTTAGTGGCCATTGATTATGTTTCGAAATGGGTGGAAGCACAAGCCCTTAGGACTAACGACGCTAGGGTAGTAATTCATTTCCTAAAAAAATTGTTCGCTAGGTTCGGAATTCCGAAAGCTCTTATTAGTGACAGGGGAACCCATTTTTGCAATTCGCAAATGGAGAAAGTTATGAAAAGATATGGAGTCTCTCACCGATTCTCCACCGCCTACCATCCTCGAACCAACGGTCAAGTCGAAAACACTAATAGAGCCATAAAGAGAATATTAGAGAAAACGGTCAATCAAAACAGAAAAGATTGGTCTTTTAAGCTCGATGAAGCTTTGTGGGCATTTCGAACCGCTTATAAGACACCAATCGGGACAACCCCGTTCCGTATGGTATATGGCAAGGCATGCCACCTTCCAGTAGAACTGGAACACAAGGCATATTGGGCACTTAAGGCTTGTAATTTGGATTATACGGTTGCGGGAACAAATAGATTCTTACAGCTCCAGGAGCTCGATGAATTGAGATTAGAGGCCTATGAATCCTCCATTACATACAAAGAAAGAGCAAAAAGATGGCATGACCAACGGATTAAGAGACCCAAGGAGTTTTCAGAAGGAGATAAGGTCTTATTATATAATTCTCGCTTAAGGCTATTTCCTGGGAAACTTAAATCTAGATGGTATGGACCTTTTACCGTAAGGAGCTCCTCTAAAACCGGAGCCGTTGTGTTGATTGACGACGAGGATAGAGAATTCACTGTGAATATTCAACGAATCAAGCATTATCAAGAGAATGGTAATGAAATGATCAATGAGGAAGACATAACTTTCGATGATGAAATCACGTAATGTACGTGACTTTGAGTCTAGCTACAAGACTCGTTAATAAAGAAAAGCGCTTCTTGGGAGGCAACCCAAGCTTTATTTGCTTTGTGTGTTTATTTATTTGTTTGTTTGATTTTATTTGTTTCCGTATGTATGTTTAATTTTTATTCTTATTGATTCATGTTCAAAATTAAATTGTGAAAATGCTTTATCTTGTTTTTAACTTCGTCTTAACTACATATAAAGGTATTTTGCAAAAGATAAGTGTAAGGGAAATCCAAATCGGTTTATTAGAACACAAATGAACATGAATCGTAATAATATTAAATTAACATACATATTAGTATTTGTTTGAGTCATAGTGATGTTTTGCAGGATTTCCAGGAAGTAAGGTATAGATTTTTTCCAGAAATTTTCCGGAAACTTAACATGAGAATTCTGTCAGATCATTTCTGACGGCGTCAGGTTTTAATTTTCTGAGTCATAGTGATGTTTTGCAGGATTTCCAGGAAGTAAGGTATAGATTTTTTCCAGAAATTTTCCGGAAACTTAACATGAGAATTCTGTCAGATCATTTCTGACGGCGTCAGGCTTTACAACCTGACGGCGTCAGGTTTTAATTTTTTGAAAATTTTGAAAGTTTTGTTTTCATAAAAAGTTTTTATTAAATCTATAACTTATAAACTCCAGGAATCTGCAAAATTATCATTCCACAAGCATTATATCCTTATATAGAATTTATCCCGCCGATGTTATGCAGGTTTTCGTGTTTGTTTTCTCAGGTTTAACAGGTTATTTTGGACAAGGAGATGTATGTGGAATCAAGCTTTTGGCGATGCATTAGTCTTGAAGCTTCTACTTTCTCTTGGAAGAAGATCTAACCATGTTACCTCTTTATCCACCAAACGAATCAGGGGAGTATTTGATTTCATTCTTTTACCTTATTTACTTTTACATCTTGTTATTTGAACATTGGGGACAATGTTCATCTTAAGTGTAAGGGGGGGGGGGGGGTAAAGTACGATACTTTAGAGAATACAATTGCACTTGATTTTTGTTTGTTTGATGGTAGATGTGTAATAAAACTGAGATAAATACCTGTTAGGGCAATTTTAGTGCCAAATTTAAAATTTTTTACGACATATAGGAGTGAAACTTTGATCTTAATGAGCGTCTCATGGATAGGAGTTATATGACTGGCACAAAAACCGTACCACTAAAAAAATTTTCACTCCCAAATATGTGAGGATCGCCCCTAGAATTGGTAGGAAAAGCAGTTATGCTATGATGTGTGTACCGGTAGCACTTAGATTCTAGAACTTGCGTTAGGACCATTCCGAGGCCACAAGTGAGACTACATTCGTGTAGTTAGATTTACTACATGATAAGAGGCATTAGGATTAACCCATTGTTTTACACCTGTGTTTTTGTTATAATTACATTGGCTACATTGGTCAAGTAATTCTCCCACACCCTTTGCGTTGTACTCATTTTTAGTACACGATACCCCTAGTACACCCTCAGAGCCTATCTTTTCGTTTCTAAATTTAAGCATTTTAATTAAAGGAAGAATTTGTTACACCCCACTTAAATGTACACCCAAATCGCCTTAGCCTACCTTGTATGCACTCATTTTTAGTGCATTATTGTGACAACATTTGTTTAAACCCCAAGTTAATTATCTAATTGATTACATGGTTGCTATGTCGAGTCATATCCTTGTACATATTGTTTTGGGACGATTGGGACTCATGGGTAAAGTACTAGTGTAATGGAGTAATGGGGAAGAACAACATTATTACCCCCATATGTACGTTAACATTTTAAAAGTACTCCAAGTGTTTCGATTATCTTAATTCGAGTCATTAGAATAATTATTTGTAAAGTTATGTAAAAGTTCAAGTTTAAGGGGAATGCAACGCCCCTATGATGTATTATTTTGGATGGTAGGGCAAGAGTGTATGAAAAAAAAAATATATCAAAAAAATCAAGAAAAATACAAAAAAATGAGAAAAAGAAAAGTAGAAAAAACATACGGACTACCATCCCGTTTCATTTTATGTTTATTTTATGTTTTTGTTATTTTGTTTTTAGCTTAAGTCGAGTCTAGTCTTGGCTTAGCAACGCCATATTGTACATGTAATCAATCAAGATCTTTAACTCGCCACCAGTAAAATATCCCTTATCCAACAAAACCGTGTTTATCATATCCCTACACCTCACGTTATAACCCATGTAAAAGCCCTCTTTGATAGTGTATCTTAGGTGCTTACGCCTAGTGGAGGAGGTTTTTGATCCTTTCCCAAGCCTATGGTAATCTATTTGCTATGCCAGGTAGTGAGAGATATTATCCGTTTCCATTTATGAGATTTATTTTGATGACACTTGAGAGATGTGAGTATCTAAACACTACTTGTGAGGTGCTAGTTTGTAATCTCCGTGCTTATTATGATTAAAGTGGAACGACTATTTGTTGTAATTACTTTTATATTAGCATTAAATGACCCCTAACTTGTATTTTGATTAGAATAAAAGCGCATTTGCTTGAGGACAAGCAAATCTCAAGTGTAAGGGTATTTGATGAAGCGAAAAGTGTACCGCTTTTAGGGGGTCATTTAAGCCCTAAATCGTATTTATTTGATCAAATATTGCCCTAAATCGTTCCTTTTGTCATTTTAGGTACTTTGGAGAAGAAATCTGGAAAAGGAAGCATTTTGGACGTTTTTGGAGCATAAAAGTGAAGAAAACGACAAAGTCTCAAAAGCTGCTGGAAAAGTACACTTGACGGCGTCATGGCTTGGCAAAAGAGGTGGATATGAAAAATACACATGATAAGCCAGAGAATTTTACAAGGGAATTCTGACGGCGTCACCCTTTAAGGTGATCAAGGCCATCACGGTTTAAGTTAAAGAGAGACGGCGTCAAGCCCATTTCTGACGGCGTCAAGCCTTGATAAGCCAGAGCGGATTTTGGAGCACTAAAGAGGGACGGCGTCAGGAAGGCCATCCGGGAACCCTAGACACGGCGAGGTGACGGCGTCAAGATCTACAACGTGACGCCGTCAGATACTAAACTCTATATATAGTTTTGCAATTTTCATTCATTGTGTGGAACTTATTGTGTGCAACTTTGTGAGGAGAAACCCTAAGACGAATTTCTGCCATTTTTAAGGGTTTTCATACCCTTGGATCTCCCATGTTTAATTGAAGATAAGTAATCATTTAATCAATCAATATGTCTATGTGTTGTTTGATTATATCTTGTTCTTGTCTTTTGATTAACATGCTAGGCTAGATTTATCTTGTGTTTGCTTAGATCTAACGAAACCTAACTATTGATTATTAGTTGTTAGTGTGTTATTAATTGTATTGGATGATTGTTTATCGATGTGAGGCTTAAGAAAACTGGCTAACCTCCTATACGGTAACTTGCTTGAACGTCTTAAGAAACATGAACCAATGCGTACTAGGTTTTTATGGTTGTATTTAATGCATGAGCGAATTCTAGTGATCCCATGTTAGGAGCTTCTTAGCCGGCTCGACATAGGAGTGAAGTAGGAGCTTGTAGAGTTGGGGAAGTACGTACGCCACCCCACGATTGGTATTAAGGAATACACCCGTCATCCACGCAATTAATACACACTAATCAACCGGTAAAATATAGTTAGGGAGTAAGGAAATCTAAGTAAACACATTTCTCTCCATATAAGTTTCACAACATTTTCATTTTCAGTTATTTTATTTTATTTGCAATTGTAGTTATTTGGGTTAGTTGACTAGCAACTAATTCCGCCTACTCCTTCAAACCCGAGATTTTACTTGCTTTCATAAAAAATATAAAAATACAAAAAGAATCTTCCCTCACCCTTAGACCTAATTAGAGTAGTTTTTCAATCCTAACGACACTATTCCCTGTGGAGAATGATCAATCCCCCGTACTTACCACTACACTATACTACATCGGTCAGGTACACTGCCTGGTGGGGTTGTAAGCCTCTTGAGATCCCTTGAGAGGTAAAACCTGTTGTAAGGTCGCAAAACCATGCATCAGTAATAGACCCCCAAAACTGCTTAACTATGGAAGCATAGATTGTAGGATTATGAGTTAAAGCATACCGAATGGAAAAACCTCTCAAGAAATCCACAATCTGCTCAAAACCTTCACTTTTGTTTGGTTTCTTCAAGAAACCAACCTGGTTGTGCTTGTCACAAAACTTTAGAGAAGCCATAGATGAGATAATGATTAAGTTCTGGTTGAGAATTATATTAGGGTTTGCGAATTTGCAGTGTAAAACAGAGTATCGTAGGCCGAAAATAACGATTATTTAAAATTAGAAGTAAATAATGGATAAAAGTGAAAAATATCAAATTTTATCCTTATATACTTCTTTCCCCCGAAAATTAAGTGACATTAATATTTTATAAGGAAAATCATTATTTGACAGACCAGACCTAACGGTAATAAATTTTATTACATTTTTACACTACCAGACTTAAAAATGGTCAACCAGACTTAACCACTGACTCACCAGACTTAACCAAAGGATCAGACTTACACACATAAAAAGCAATAGCAAGGCTTCGGATCATCACCAATCCATGTTTTTCTGCAAAAGTTAGTCCAAAAACCAAGAAAAACACACAAACAAACGATTTTACAATCAAAATAAAAAACACTAACTACCAGAATTAACTTTAAAGCTACCAGAATTAAAAAAAAAAATTACTAAGTACTGGTTATTATACAAACTCTACATTTAACCTCCCCTTAAATGTAACCTCCCCTTAATTCCAGCTATGAGTTCATCATACCTATATTAACCACTAAGTAATTAAACCTAGGTCCATCAAAGGATTTGGTCAATAGGTCTGCCACATTGAAGTCTGTGTGTATCTTTTCCACCCTAATTAGTTTCTTTTCAAAGCAATCCCTTATGAAGTGATGCCTTATTTCTATATGCTTAGTTTTAGAGTGGTACACAGGGTTCTTAACTATACAGATAGTGCTCTCATTATCTATGTGAATTACAGTGTTCATAAAATTCAAACCATAATCTAAAATTTGATTCTGAATCCTCAAGACTTGACCACAGCATTTGATTCTAGAATGGTAACATGGCACCCAAAAGGCCTTATATAGCTAACAACTGGTTTATGGCCAAAAATAAGCTCATAAGGTGTTTTATTTTGAGGCTTGGTCACTTTAATCCTATTGAATATGTAGCAAGCAGTGCTTACTGCTTCAGCCCAAAAGGTTGTGGGTAAAAGTAAGTCTGCTAGCATAGTCCTAGTTGCCTCAATCAGGGTCCTGTTCATTCTTTCAGCAACTCCATTCTGCTGTGGAGTTCTAGCATTGCTATATTGTTGCTTGATTTCTTTATTATCACAAAACTCAATCATGCTCCTATTCTTAAATTCTGTGCCATTGTCTGTCCTATTGATCTTAACCTTTTTATTAAGTTGGTTTTCTATCTGCCTAATGAAAGTTTGAATCAATTGAGTGGTTTCATCTTTCCTAGACATAAAGAACACCCAACAAAATCTAGTACAATCATCAGTGATAACAAGGCAGTAGCTAGCATGGTTGATACTTTGTACAGATGTAGGGCCAAACAGATCCATATGTAAGGTATGTAAAGGCTCAGTAACAAACCTATCTAACTTAGCCTTACAGGAAGCCCTATGCTGTTTGCCCTTATTACAAGCTACACAGGTATGGTCATTCTTAAAAACCTTGGAAGGTAAGCCCCTAACTAGGATATTCTTCACAAGTTTATTTATGTTCTTGAAGTTAACATGACCTAACCTTCTATGCCACAATTTAGATTCATCTAAAGTGGCTTTTGCAATCAAACAGGCAGAACCTTTTGCAGGTTCAGGTGCTTTCATATCAAAACTATACATGTTGTGTTGTCTTGGGACTTTGAGAAGTATCTGACTTTCATCAGGCATCTTAAAGTCAGAAGTCAACACAAGACATTCAGAGTCAGTAAAGAGCACCTTATGCTGCTTATCACAGATTTATGATATGGAGAAAAGGTTAAACTACCCTAGTTCTTTTACAAAGGACACATTTTCAAACTCTAAATTGCCTACAACAATCCTTCCTTTACCAGTAATTTGCCCCTTGCTACCTCCAAAGGTAACAAAACCTCCTTTGAATTCTTGAAAATCCTTCAGGTGATCCTTGTTACCAGACATGTGCCCAGAACACCCACTATCAAATATTCCTCTATCTCCTATGTTCTTTAGTGGATGATCCTGCACATAAAGAAAGGGAATTAGTTTCTCTCAAGGACCCAGGCCTCTGCATGCTACGGTCTGCCTTGTGGATCAACATATTTATAAGTCTTGTATGAGCTTGATCCACTGTTGTTCTGGTATTTGTAGGTAAGTGTATTCTTAAATGGATCCCATGACCAACATGCTGAGGCCTTAACAGCAGACCCCTCATTTCCCTTTACAACATTATTGTTTGAAACTTGTGTTGTAGTATTAGCAATGGGTCTTCTCACAGGTGAATGAGATTTATAAAAAGTATTTCTTTGATTATATGAGTTCACCTGTGGTCTATTGATGAACTCAAATAAGTACATTTTATTACCATCATTTATCCTATTTATTTGACTTGTTTTATTATATTATCTGTGAGAATTGATACGTTAATGTTTACATTTTTAATTCTCAGGTAAAAACAAGTATTATGTGAAACTTGGCGATTTTGGACTAATTATGGAGCAAAACAAGCAAGAAGTTAAGAGTCTACTGAAATGTACAAGATCAAGATCATTCTGCTCCAGATACGCCGCATCTTACTTATTATATACGGCGCATCAATATCAAGATTTCACAAGCTACGATCCAAGACAGCAAGGACATGCGCCGCATCTAAGAATGGAGTTACGCCGCATCTACTGGTGGTGTACGAATATTCCTGAATATATTAATCTTGGACCCCACGCGAAGTTAAGTCAATGCGCCGCATCTACTTATCCTATGCGCCACATCTAGCCCTCAGACAGAAACTATAAATACCCCAAAGTCAGACGAAATACCAGGTTCGACTTTTGGTACATACGATATACGAAGGACAGAAGCCCTAAGCCGAATTCAGACGAAGTAGCAGCACAAGACACACCTTGAACGAAGATACAAGAGCTGTAAGAAGGTCCTGCATGTATTTAATTCATTAAGTAGTTTTGTTTTATTGTATTAGTACACTTTAATTGGTCAGGATTGATGGGCTTGTGACATTGATTTTATCATGCACTTCAACTCCCCTTAAAATTGCTTTCCCATTAATTAAAGTTTATATGTTGATGTCTTTGGTGACTTTTATTAGTGCATTGATAACCTCTGTGTCTAGCTGAGCATTGCTTGGGTCGCCATGCCCCTTCCTCGCCTATTTATTAGATCGCCTATATATTCTATCGTCTGTAGAAAAGTAGGAAGAAAGATAAATAGGATAGTCATAAGTGATCATTAAGGGTTTACTCGCCGATAAGATTAGAGCCAACGAGAAAGGAATTAATCTCGGTGCGTTGCATCGAACTATACACTTCATATAAAACTAGCAATAAAACAAGTGACAAGCTACTTAACTATCAGGACAGGTCTTCTTATTGTCTCAAGTATTTATCTGTGTACGTGTGTGCTAATCGCTGATTCGTGCTTATTAGTTTAGTTTATATTCAATCATAATCAAACCGTGCCAGTCTCTCAGGCTGAACCCCCTTGCGTTAGATTAGGTTGTATAGCTAACTTAAGATATTAAAATACTGATTAGAATAACTAGATAATACGTTCCACTCTTAGTGATCGACACTCTACTTACCATTATATTCATACTGACCGGGTACACTGCTCGTTAAAGTGTGTGTGTTATTGATAAGTCGGCTAAATATAAATTTAAAACTTGAATACTGCTAAAACCACAACGACATACCGTGGGTATAAATTAGAGCATACGCACACGACGCATCAAGTTTTTGGCGCCGCTGCCGGGGAGTGAATTGTTATTATCTGTTAATTTGATTATTATTTTAATTAGGTTTTTCTTTTTAATTTTTATTCTAACCGCTAACTCTGTTGTATATTAGTTAAATTGCATTCATTGTATTATTTTGCATATTTTCTGTTTTTGTGTGTTTTTCTTTTTGTTTATTTTCGTTTGTTTTTATTTTTGTTTTTATTTTTCTATTTTCTTGTATTCTGCTATCGTTGTACTGAGCCAATTCAAACGATACGGCGCATCTATTTTCATAGATACGGCGTATTGCGTTTAATTTTTGTAAAATACAACGCGTTTAATAAATTCGATACGACGCATCTTTCCCAAAGATACGGCGTATCTGTTTTTAATAAAAAAAAAATTTCTAAACGATAACGCCATACGACGCATCTGTTTTCACAGATACGGCGTATCTATTATTTTAATTAAAAACAGTTTTCGAATTATTAAACAGATACGACGCATCGATTTTTATCGATACGGCGCATCTTCTGAATCAAAAATCTTGTATTTTGAAACGTAACAAAAATACGGCGCATTAACTTTTGTTAATACGACGCATTTAATTTTAAATAAATATCGATTTTTGATAACTTAATACTGATACGGCGCATTCTAATTTCTAAGCGGCGTATCTATTTTCTGAATAAAGTCTGATTAAATTTTAACGATTATAAGATACGGCGTATCCAACTTTTTGGATACGGCGCATCATCTGCTGATATCAGTTATTTTTATTCTTATATCCGTTTCTAAATTCATTAATTTCTCTTCTAGCGAACAAATCCTACTTACGATTTTACCTATGATGACAGGTTTTGCTATGGAAGACATGTCAGTGAACGGATATCTTGCTAAGGAACTCTTGCTTTCGGATTCATTCGAAGTGGAAGTTTTTGATGATGTCAACTTCAATGTGCTCATGATTGATGCCGATTTATTCTCTTGGGAGACCCCTCTTGAAGCTACTTATAAGGAATTCAAGCGCTTATGCAATATTGAAGATGGGATATTCTCTTATGATTTACTAATGAGCTACACTGAAGATGAATTGTTACTCTTATAGCCCATCATTGAATCTAAGGGATTAACTTGGACTACTATCGAAGAAAAAGATGGGAAATTCCGAATTGAATACATGAACTCAGCAAATGTAGTCAACAAATCGAGCAACAAAAGCTATGAAGTCCAACCTTTACAAACTTCTTATATGCCTTATTCCGAACAGTATTGGGGCTTTGATGAAAACTATCTAGATAACGAAAGAATGTATGCTGAATCGGAGATACTATTTCATGGAAAGTTGGTAAGGTTAATGGATATCTCTTTGGAAGAGTGGCTTGAACTTAAATACGGTAATCCGAAATTTGCTCCTAGGAATGAAGTCAGACGGATTGTGACCTCATGGTTGACACGAAGTTTTAAAGGACAATTTAATGAGTTCATGGAGATAAGAAGGAACAGGATTGGTAACACTAGCTTTGACGTTAACCACGATCCTAACAATGTTGATTTTTCAAATTGGTTAGCTAGTAAGTTCAATAACCATAAGAGCATGGACCGTGCTACTAAAGATGTGTTATGGGTATATTGGACGAGAGGAGATGATGAGGAAGTAGAGAGCAACAATGGATCGTCAGATGACAATTCAATAATCGAGGAAGGGATTGAAGAATTATTCAGGATAGACATTGATGTGTTCAATTATGAGACACCTTTGTGCAAACAGTTCAAGGAATTTAATTACCTTCTTCAAATCGACGCTGATGTGCTTATTGGAGATCTACCAGGATTCAAAACTTATGATGATTTCAAAAACACCTGGTACTACGAATGGAATGACCAAATACCATGGGTTTGGGATAAACCATGGGAATTTGAGCATATTAATCACACTTGTAAACCTTTCCGCTTCAAGGATGGATTTAGTGAATGGCCAACCTGTGATTATAAGAATGATGGAACCTGTAATGGGGGAAGTATAATTGGAATGAAACGGGTTGGAAACGATGTATACTTTGAGGACGACGATTGGTATGAAAAAGTTGAAGACTGCCCACGTAAAGCAGAAGCTTTGCAAGAAAAAGGTAGAATCAACTACTTAAAAGAACTTAAGGGAGCATCGGACACTACTTTCTGGGAATGGGTGCATGGAAAATTTGATGATTACACAAAACTTAGTCAACGCTTACAATGGGAATTGAAAAAAGAATGGGATGAGATTCAAGATTATTATCAATCCTTTAACATGATTAATTATGATCCCTATAATAATAACGATGAGTCGCGAGAAGAATTGATTGATGAACTTGATGACTATTTGAATAAGGATCCTTATTTCGAGTTTGTTGATAAAGATGAAGAAGAATTCACCAAGAGAAAATGTCAACTACTTGGGATCCCTTATAATAAGCCACCCATGATTATTTCTGAAAAATTTAAAATCATCAAATATTCTTTGGGACCTGATGAAGAATATGTTGCGATAAAGACCAAAAAATTTATTAGATTAAGTCGTACGGAAGAAAATGTTGCGGAGCTATACGGGAACATCTTTCGGATGAAAGAAGAAGGATGGCGCGTAACAAGAACAAAATAAAGAGCTGAACGTGAGTCTAACTTGAAGACTCTGGAATAATGACAAGTGCTGACCGGGAGACAACCCGGAAAATTTTTACTATTCAGTTCTGTGTCGAGTCAGTCAGGCCCGCAGAAGATACGGCGCATCTCAATCCTTAGATGCGACGCATCTCCTGCACTGGTCATATCTTACTTTACTTTCTACATTTTTATTTTTGACTTTAAAACTTTTTGTCAGTTTATTTTAATGGGGCGCATCCCTGGTTAAGGATGCAACGCATCTTCTATTCTGATTCGTACTTATTCCAGGCTCGATACGGCGCATCTTCTTCCATAAGATACGGCGTATCGACTGACCTGATGATTTTCATTTTTATTTTAAGTTTTATTTTTACTAACTACTAATGTATTATGCAAGTTTGAACCTTCTTAACTTAGGTGTGTTAAAGTCTTGACGGTATTATAGATTCCTGCATTTCTTGTGGATACATCAAATATGAAACTTAAACGTTCTCATCCACAAGAAAGATGATTTTTGATCTTATACAAATAATGGAGGATCATACCGAGCAAATCTCAGGGGAGTTTTTCTGTTCTAATTCTTTTATTTTCCAGTTTTTAACCTTTGATACAAACAATGAGGACGTTGTTTAACTTAAGTGGGGGGATTGGAGAATTAGAACACTTACTTGTCCTAAACTTTTCAAAATATGCTTAAAATGTGCTTAATATATCAAAATTTAAAATTTTTAGCATGTTTTTGTTTAAAGTCTAAATTACATAGCTGCACACATGACGTTAATTTCAAAAATTGTGAACTTTTCAAAATTCACAAATCTATGAGTGTGCCGGTGACTTGTAAACTTTAGAACTTGGCCTGTATACTATTCAAGACCACCATAATAAGTATTATTTATATAATTGGAATGACTTGTCTAAATTGGTAAATTTCTAGGATTACACCCAAAAAGCCTTTTATGTTTTGTGATATTAACTAACTACACTGGTTAGTTAACCCCCGTATAAACCCTTTGTTACTCTCACTTTTAGAGTAAGATACCCCTAGAAAAACCCTCAGAGCCATTCCTTTCGTTTCTTACACCTTTGTTATAATGTTTCGTTACACCTTACACCTTAGCCTACCCTGTAGATTAAAATCCGTGGTTGGTTAATTGCTTTAGGCAAAGTGTGTTTCCTTACATTACCTGTGTTCGCGTGCGTAATTCATTATCTTTGGTTAGGTCGGGAAATTGCACAATGCAATTGGAGTGAAAGTAAATATTGTATATCTTTGAGTTTATTTTTCGTGTGTTTACTACTTTCACTATTACCGTTATTTCTGAAGTCATGAAAAGTATGGAAAAATTATCTAGAGTTATCATTATAGTGATGTGGTGAAATTTTACACATCTATGTTTATGTTTCAAAAAAAAAAAAAAAAAAAAAAAAAAAAAAAATCGAAAAAATAGAAAAGAAAAAGAAAGAAAAGTTGGATGTTTGTTTAAACAACTTATGTAAAGTTTTGTATTAAGTGGTCGATATCACCACTAGTTGTTGTATATTATATTTATGGATTGAATGGGAGTTGGACGTTATGGGAACGCCAATTAAGGTTATTCTTTGATTGAGATCTTGTTGAGTATAATTCGTGTCTACCTAAAGCGTGTGTTTCAAGTGTTAAAGCGTGAGTTATTCTATGATATGAGTCTTATTCATGGGATGGTTGGGATAGCTGATGAAGCGAAAAGTGTACCGCTTTTAAGGGGTCATTTAAGCCCTAAATCGTATTTATTTGATCAAATATTGCCCTAAATCGTTCCTTTTGTCATTTTAGGTACTTTTCAGGAGAAATCTGGAAAAGGAGGCATTTTGGACGTTTTTGGAGCATAAAAGTGAAGAAAACGGCAAAGTCTCAAAAATCGGCTAAAAGTTACCTTTGACGGCGTCAGATTTTACTCTGGACGGCGTCATGGCTTGGCAAGAAAAGGTGGATGTGAAATTTACTCATGATAAGCCAGTGAAAATTGCATGTGAATTCTGACGGCGTCACGCTTTAACCTGATCAAGGGCGTCACGGCTTAATTCAAAGAGGGACGGCGTCACGTTCAAGGTCTGACGGCGTCAAGTCTTGATAAGCCAGAACGGATTTTGGAGAGCTAAAGAGGGACGGCGTCAAGAAGGTCACCCGAGAACCCTAAAAGCGGCGAGGTGACGGCGTCACACTCCATAAGGTGACGCCGTCAGATGTAAAAATCTATATATAGTTTTGCAATTCTTTGTCATAAGTGTGGAACTTAGTGTGGAATTTTTGGGAGAAAACCCTAAGACGATTTTAGCATCTTTTTCAAGGCTTTTTGCCTTGAGATCTTCCATGTTACATTGAAGATAAGTTATCAATTAATCATTCAATATGTCTATGTGTTGTTTGATTCTATCTTGTTCTTGTCTTTTGATTAATATGTTAGGCTAGATTTATCTTGTGTTTGCTTAGATCTAATGAAACCTAGCTATTGATTATTGGTTATTAGTGTGTTATTAGTTGTATTGGATGATTGTTTATCTATGTTAGGCTTAAGAAAACTGGCTAACTTCCTATTCGGTAACTTGCTTGAACGTCTTAAGAAACATGAACCAAATGCGTACTAAAGGTTTTTATGGTTGTATTTAATGCACAAGCGAATTCTAGTGATCCCATGTTAGGAGCTTCCTAGCCGGCTCGACATAGGAGTGAAGTAGGAGCTTGTAGAGTTGGGGAAGTACGTACGCCACCCCACGATTGGTATTAAGGAATACACCCGTCATCCACGCGACTAATACACACTAATCAACCGGTAAAAGATAGTTAGGGAGTAAGGAAATCTAAGTAAACACATTTCTCTACACATAAGTTTTCACCAAACTTTTTATTTTCAGTTATTTATTTTATTTGCATTCGTAGTAATTTGGGTTAGTTGACTAGCAACTAATTCCGCCCACTCTTTCAAACCCGAGATTTTACTTGCTTTCATAAAAATATAAAAACATAAAAAAGAATCTTCCTCAACCCTTAGACCTATTAGAGTAGTCTTTCATACCTAACGAACACTATTCCCTGTGGAGAACGATCAATCCCCCGTACTTACCACTACACTATACTACATCGGTCAGGTACACTGCCTGGTGGGGTTGTAAGCCTCTTGAGATCCCTCGAGAGGTAAAACCTGTTGTAAGGTTGCAAAACCACGCATCAAGTTTTTGGCGCCGTTGCCGGGGAATAGTTATTGTTTAGGTTGAATTTTTATTTTATAGGTCTACTCACTAGATTCCTTTCTAGTGAGATTTTTATTTTATTTTTCTAGGTTTTCTTTAGTCTATCTACTTTCTTTGTGTGTTTGTTCGTAATTGGTTCGTCACTATGGATAGGGAGATTAAGGCATTCAATGAGCTTAATGAGTTAATTGATAGAGAAAAGAGACTCGCCCGCCTTAGCACGAGCAGTGAGATTGAGCTTAGAGATGACTTAAGTTTAGTTCACAATTCCTCACCAATTCTAGAAGGATTAAGTCACCATAAGTTTATCTTTAAATATCCTTGCCCCGCTAAAAATCGTAAGTACCCATGGATTAGAAAGGGGGGTTATTTTAATGTGAAGGTTCCATGCATGATTGGTCACATGTTTAGGGAGCATACCTATATTGATCTCAAGGCACCAATGAATTTCATGTCTAGGCTTTACTATAACTGGATCATGAGCAATGAGCTGAACCCTAGACAAGACCCGTATGACCCCAATCAGATGTGCAATTTTGTAGGTCTAGCAAGTGGTTTACACGTCTTTATCGGAGATTTCGTTTACCAATGTGATTTTGGGATCCTAGAAGATATAAGGGGGATTATAGATCCGTATTTAGGCGAGATAGTTTTAGGAGAACCCTTCATAAGAACGTCCCAAGCAATTTATGATAAGGATGAAGGTAGTGTGACATTCTCCAGCGAAATAGGATGCATCAAGTACCTGATGCCCCATAATGTGTCTCGTTTCTCTAAGTTCGAACCAAAATTTAAGGGCATTAAGGGCTTGGATGTCGATAATATCCCAGCACTCGAGGTTGATAACAATAACCAAGGAAGGGCTAGAGTTAAGTATTCGATGTGTTTGGCCTTAGGTCCGGAATACAAGTGGGATGAACGAGTGATACAAAGCTTTAAAACCATATTTTTTATGCAAAACGGAATCACGTAATGTACGTGACTTTGAGTCTAGCTACAAGACTCGTTAATAAAGAAAAGCGCTTCTTGGGAGGCAACCCAATCTTTATTTATTTATTTGCTTTATTTGTTTGATTGTTTGTTTGTTTTTATTTGCTTCCGTATGTGTGTTTAATTTTTATTATTATTGATTCATGTTCAAAACTAAAATTGTGAAAATGCTTTATTTTGTTTTTAACTTCGTCTTAACGACATATAAAGGTATTTTGCAAAAGATAAGTGTAAGGGAAATCTAAATTGGTTTATTAGAACACATATGAACATGAATCGTAATAATATTAAATGAACATACATATTCGTATTTGTTTGAGTCAAATGCTTGTATCGAGTCATAATGATGTTTTGCAGGATTTCCAGGAAGTAAGGTAAAGGTTTTTCCAGAAATTTTCCGGAAACTTAAAATGAGAATTTTTGTCAGGTCATTTCTGACGGCGTCAGGGTTTATAACCTGACGGCGTCAGATTTAATTTTCAGAAATTTTTGAAAGTTTTGTTTTCATAAAAAGTTTTTATTAAATCTATAACTTATAATCTCCAGGAATCTGCAAAATTATCATTCCACAAGCATTATATCCTTATATATAGATTTATCCCGCCGATGTTATGCAGGTTTTCGTGTTTGTTTTCTCAGGTTTAACAGGTTATTTTGGACAAGGAAATGTTTTGGATCAAGCTTATGGCGATGCATTAGTCATGGAGCTTCAACATTACCTTGGAAGAAGATTTAACCATGTAACTTCATTATCCACCGAGCAAATCAGGGGAGTATTTGATTTCAATCTTTTACTTTTTGCTTTTACATCTTGTTATTTGAACATTGGGGACAATGTTCATCTTAAGTGTAAGGGGGGGTAAAGTACGATTAGAGAATGCTTTTATGCTTGATTTTTGTTTGTTTAATAGTAGATGTGTAATAAAACTGAGATAAATACTTGTTAGGGCAATTTTAGTGCCAAATTTAAAATTTTTTACAACATATAGGAGTGAAACTTTGATCTTAATGAGCGTCTCACGGATAGGAGTTATATGACTAGCACAAAAAAAACCGTACCACTAAAAAATTTTCCACCCCCAAATATGTGAGGTTCGCCCCTAGAATTGGTAGGAAAAGCATTTATGCTATGATGTGTGTACCGGTAGCACTTAGATTCTAGAACTTGCGTTAGGACCATTCCAAGGCCACAAGTGAGACTACATTCGTGTAGTTAGATTTACTACATGATAAGAGGCATTAGGATTAACCCATTGTTTTACACCTGTGTTTTTGTTATAATTACATTGGCTACATTGGTCAAGTAATTCTCCCACACCCCTTGCGTTGTACTCATTTTTAGTACACGATACCCCTAGTACACCCCTCAGAGCCTATCTTTTCGTTTCGACCTTTAAGCATTTTACTTAAAGGAAGAATTTGTTACACCCCACTAAAATGTACACCCAAATCGCCTTAGCCTACCTTGTATGCACTCATTTTTAGTGCATTATTGTTACAACATTTGTTTAAACCCAAGTTAATTATCTAATTGATTACATGGTTGCTAAGTCGAGTCATATCCTTGTACATATTGTTTTGGGACGATTGGGACTCATGGGTAAAGTACTAGTGTAATGGAGTAATGGGGAAGAACATCATTTATTACCCCCATATGTGCTAAATATTTTAAAAGTACTCCAAGTTTTTTCGATTATCTTAATTCGAGTCATTAGAATAGTTATTTGTAAAGTTATGTAAAAGTTCAAGTGTAAGGGGGATGCAATGCTCCTATAATGTATTATTATGGATGGTAGGGCAAGAGTGTATTAAAAAAAAAAAAAAAAAAAAAAAAAAAAAAAAAAATCGAAAAAATCAAGAAAAATACAAAAAAATGAGAAAAAGAAAAATAGAAAAAACATACGGACTACCATCCCGTTTTATTTTATGTTTATTTTATGTTTTTGTTATTTTCTTTCATTAGCTTAAGATTGAGTCGAGTCTTGGCTTAGCAACATTGTATAGTACATGTAATTAATCAAGATCTTTAACTCGCCACCAGTAAAACATCCTTTATCCAACAAAACCGTGTTTTCCTTTTCCCTACACCTAATGTTATAACCCATTTAAAAGCCCTCTTTGATAGTTTATCTTAGGTGCTTACGCCTAGTGGAGGAGGTTTTCGATCCTTTCCCAAGCCTATGGTAATCTATTTGCTATGACAGGTAGTGAGAGATATTATCCGTTTTCATTTATGAGATTTATTTTGATGACACTTGAGAGATGTGAGTATCTAAACACTACTTGTGAGGTGCTAGTTTATAATCTCCGTGCTTATTATGATTGAAGTGGAACGATTATTTGTTGTAATTACTTTTATGTTTGCATTAAATGACCCCTAACCTGTATTTTGATTAGAATAAAAGCGCATTTGCTTGAGGACAAGCAAATCTCAAGTGTAAGGGTATTTGATGAAGCGAAAAGTGTACCGCTTTTAAGGGGTCATTTAAGCCCTAAATCGTATTTATTTGATCAAATATTGCCCTAAATCGTTCCTTTTGTCATTTTAGGTACTTTTGAGGAGAAATCTGGAAAAGGAGGCATTTTGGACGTTTTTGGAGCATAAAAGTGAAGAAAACGGCAAAGTCTCAAAAATCGGCTAAAAGTTACCTTTGACGGCGTCATATTTTACTCTGGACGGCGTCATGGCTTGGCAAGAAAAGGTGGATGTGAAATTTACTCATGATAAGCCAGTGAAAATTGCATGTGAATTCTGACGGCGTCACGCTTTAACCTGATCAAGGGCGTCACGGCTTAATTCAAAGAGGGACGGCGTCACGTTCAAGGTCTGACGGCGTCAAGTCTTGATAAGCCAGAACGGATTTTGGAGAGCTAAAGAGGGACGGCGTCAAGAAGGTCACCCGAGAACCCTAAAAGCGGCGAGGTGACGGCGTCACACTCCATAAGGTGACGCCGTCAGATGTAAAAATCTATATATAGTTTTGCAATTCTTTGTCATAAGTGTGGAACTTAGTGTGGAATTTTTGGGAGAAAACCCTAAGACGATTTTAGCATCTTTTTCAAGGCTTTTTGCCTTGAGATCTTCCATGTTACATTGAAGATAAGTTATCAATTAATCATTCAATATGTCTATGTGTTGTTTGATTCTATCTTGTTCTTGTCTTTTGATTAATATGTTAGGCTAGATTTATCTTGTGTTTGCTTAGATCTAATGAAACCTAGCTATTGATTATTGGTTATTAGTGTGTTATTAGTTGTATTGGATGATTGTTTATCTATGTTAGGCTTAAGAAAACTGGCTAACTTCCTATTCGGTAACTTGCTTGAACGTCTTAAGAAACATGAACCAAATGCGTACTAAAGGTTTTTATGGTTGTATTTAATGCACAAGCGAATTCTAGTGATCCCATGTTAGGAGCTTCCTAGCCGGCTCGACATAGGAGTGAAGTAGGAGCTTGTAGAGTTAAGGAAGTACGTACGCCACCCCACGATTGGTATTAAGGAATACACCCGTCATCCACGCGACTAATACACACTAATCAACCGGTAAAAGATAGTTAGGGAGTAAGGAAATCTAAGTAAACACATTTCTCTACACATAAGTTTTCACCAAACTTTTTATTTTCAGTTATTTATTTTATTTGCATTAGTAGTAATTTGGGTTAGTTGACTAGCAACTAATTCCGCCCACTCTTTCAAACCCGAGATTTTACTTGCTTTCATAAAAATATAAAAACATAAAAAAGAATATTCCTCAACCCTTAGACCTATTAGAGTAGTCTTTCATACCTAACGAACACTATTCCCTGTGGAGAACGATCAATCCCCCGTACTTACCACTACACTATACTACATCGGTCAGGTACACTGCCTGGTGGGGTTGTAAGCCTCTTGAGATCCCTCGAGAGGTAAAACCTGTTGTAAGGTTGCAAAACCACACATCAATAGCAATTTACCACACTTAGGATTTTAATTTATCTGTTTTGTTTATTTTTCGTTTTACACCAATTTATATCCCAAATATTATCCATACCCTATATTATTCTTTATCCAAACCTTTGATTTATTGAGATTAGGGATTTGAGCAATCTTAAGTATCGTAGTCGTGGATTCGGCTATGTATTTATGATTTTGTCGCCCTTTTTGATATAATATTATTGGTGAAGATTACTTGGTCCTATCTTTAGCCTATTCGAGTTAAGGATTTGAGCAATTGCAAGTATCGTGTTCGTGGATTCGATCATGTATTTGTGATTTTGTCGCCTTTTCTGAAATTTGAGATCGATAGAGATTAAGGAGAATGATTAACCCTTAACCAACAAACCCTTTTTACCGCTTTAGACTTGTTATTCCTTGGCTTTAGTGGGGGAGATGCGTATACTTGCCAAGCTTATGATAGAATATTCGTCACGACTGGACAGTTAAACGATTAGATTTGCTTTTATCAAATTATTTTATTTTACTTCTAATTCGTTAAGTGTTTGGTTGTGTGATTACGACAAAAATGAATACATGCTTAAATATAAAAATAAATCCTAATATCTTTTAGGATACATTTTCATAAGATTAATTCTAAGGTTTACTTGGGGACAAGTAAAGTTCAAGTGGGGGGATATTTGATGAACTCAAATAAGTACATTTTATTACCATCATTTATCCTATTTATTTGACTTGTTTTATTATATTATCTGTGAGAATTGATACGTTAATGTTTACTTTTGTAATTCTCAGGTAAAAACAAGTATTATGTGAAACTTGGCGATTTTGGACTAATTATGGAGCAAAACAAGCAAGAAGTTAAGAGTCTACTGAAATGTACAAGATCAAGATCATTCTGCTCCAGATACGCCGCATCTTACTTATTATATACGGCGCATCACTATCAAGATTTCACAAGCTACGATCCAAGACAGCAAGGACATGCGCCGCATCTAAGAATGGAGTTACGCCGCATCTTCTGGCGGTGTACGAATATTCCTGAATATATTAATCTTGGACCCCACGCGAAGTTAAGTCAATGCGCCGCATCTACTTATCCTATGCGCCGCATCTAGCCCTCAGACAGAAACTATAAATACCCCAAAGTCAGACGAAATACCAGGTTCGACTTTTGGTACATACGATATACGAAGGACAGAAGCCCTAAGCCGAATTCAGACGAAGTAGCAGCACAAGACACACCTTGAACGAAGATACAAGAGCTGTAAGAAGGTCCTGCATGTATTTAATTCATTAAGTAGTTTTGTTTTATTGTATTAGTACACTTTAATTGGTCAGGATTGATGGGCTTGTGACATTGATTTTATCATGCACTTCAACTCCCCTTAAAATTGCTTTCCCATTAATTAAAGTTTATATGTTGATGTCTTTGGTGACTTTTATTAGTGCATTGATAACCTCTGTGTCTAGCTGAGCATTGCTTGGGTCGCCATGCCCCTTCCTCGCCTATTTATTAGATCGCCTATGTATTCTATCGTCTGTAGAAAAGTAGGAAGAAAGATAAATAGGATAGTCATAAGTGATCATTAAGGGTTTACTCGCCGATAAGATTAGAGCCAACGAGAAAGGAATTAATCTCGGTGCGTTGCATCGAACTATACACTTCATATAAAACTAGCAATAAAACAAGTGACAAGCTACTTAACTATCAGGACAGGTCTTCTTATTGTCTCAAGTATTTATCTGTGTACGTGTGTGCTAATCGCTGATTCGTGCTTATTAGTTTAGTTTATATTCAATCATAATCAAACCGTGCCAGTCTCTCAGGCTGAACCCCCTTGCGTTAGATTAGGTTGTATAGCTAACTTAAGATATTAAAATACTGATTAGAATAACTAGATAATACGTTCCACTCTTAGTGATCGACACTCTACTTACCATTATATTCATACTGACCGGGTACACTGCTCGTTAAAGTGTGTGTGTTATTGATAAGTCGGCTAAATATAAATTTAAAACTTGAATACTGCTAAAACCACAACGACATACCGTGGGTATAAATTAGAGCATACGCACACGATGCATCATCTATTTACTGGTTGTCTAGGTCTAAATTGATTAAACCACCCAGAATTAACATTTGGCCTCACAGAATTAACATTTGGCCTGACAGAATTAAAATTTGTTCTACCAGAATTAACTTGTGACCTAGCAGAATTAACCTGAGGTCTACCAATATTTATTTGTGCTGGTTTAGAAACAAACTTATTAGCATGATTAATCCTGTTTGCATTATTCCAAACTGGTTTAGCATTCACATGACCAGTATTAACACTTTTCTGCTTCCTAAGTTCAGCCTCTCTTTTCATCATTTTCTCATGAAAATCACAGTCTTTAATTAGATGACTTAGGCTACCACAGACAAAACACCTCTTAGGACCAAAGGTGTAGTTTTTCCTGTACTCTCTTCTCATCCTATCAGATTTTGGTGACTCTTGACTTTTGACAGACTTCCTAGGAGATTTTATGTGAGTATCACAACTAGGTTTATCTGTATCAGGTTTGGGTGTAGTCACAACTGGTTCACTATGTTTGACAGATTTTGACTCAGCTGATTCAGACTGCTCAGAGACGTCTCTAGTGGATCCTTCATTGTCATTAGTTTGACAGGTAGAATATTCACTTGATTTGTCATCTGAGTTTCCTGTCTCAGGATATTGAGGACCCTTTTTACCAAACTCAAACAAAGAGTCATCAAGGTCTTCCTTTTGTAGAGGAGTGTAATCTCCACTTAATGGAGGTGGAACCCCTTTAAAATCATCAGTTTTTATGAACCTATTGTACACTGGTTTACCAGTAGAATCATCTTCTCTACAAGTGAACACAGATCTCTCCATCTCTTCCTCATAGCTTAGAATTTCACTGTCTGATTTAATCTCATAACCTAAGCCAATTTTACATTTAGAGCTCATTTGGGAATCAACTAGCCTACACAGATTTTTAGAGGAATGGTTCCATGAGTCTATTCTCTTTTGCAATTCATCTCTTTCTTTCACTGCTTTCATGCCAATTCTTCTATATCTCTTAAGTTTTTCATCCTTTTCATATATCTCATTAGCTTGAAAGGTGAGTTTTTCATTTAAGGAAGCTTGTTGTTTTTGATAGGTGACTATTTGTGCTTTTAAAGTTTTAACAGCCTTAGTATAAGCAAGAATTTTTACTTCCTGATCACCTATTTCTTTTAATTGTTCATCACACAAAGCTTTAACATGATTGTATGAATCAATGCATATTTTGGAGCACAAAGATACCTCATTACTTGAACCAATAGCCATAAGTGCATGGTTTGGCGCTTCTTCCTCCTGTGTGTGTTCATCCCAATTCACAGCTCCAGCTTCCAGTGTCAACATACTCATCTGATTCTTCTCCAGCTTGTCATCATCTTGAGAGTCAGAATCCTTCTTCCTGTTCCCATCAGTAGTCATCTTTACCTTGCAATCTCTAGCAAAGTGACCATGTTTGTGACACCTGTAGCACTCAACAGTCCTCTTATTGTACCCCACTGGTGTCTTCCCATCAAACCTAATGTTCCTCCCAGTCTGCTTGTAAAACTTCTTAACCCTGAGAGCAATCATGGCAATTTGCCATTTGATATCCATCTCTTCAACTTCAATATCATTGATCTGTTCCAGATCCTCACTGATGAAGTCCTTCTCTTCTGGTTGCTTAGCAAAAAATGAGTAAACTACTTCATCAGCAAAGCCTGCAGGTGCATCTCTCTCTCTCATGCTGCTTGAAGAGGTTTCATAACCACCAGAATTAAAACCGCCAGACATAACCTTGTTAGTGCTGCCCTTGCTTTGAGAAACAAATGCAACATTGGTAGAACTTGAAGATGCTTTTGTGTTTCCTTGGATTTCTTGTTCAAAAACCCGAAGATTGTTGTACAGGTCATCAGTTGTCATGGTGTCAGTTTCTTTCTTCATTCTCATGGTCATTGTCACACTTGACCATTCTGTTGGTAGTGATCTGAGAAACTTGTGGTTTGCATCTTTCTCAGACACAGCAACACCATGAACCTCCAATTGTGACAGAAGATGTTGAAATCTGTCATAGCCTTTTTCCAACCCCTCTGAACTGGATACACTGAAAGCTTCAAACTGCTGTTTAAGAACAGCCTTCTGCATCTTCTTGGAGTTAGCATTCCCTCCAAATCTTTTCTTGATAGCCTCCCAAATTTCCTTGGCATCATTCATGCCATGAAACCTTCTCAAGTGCTCCTTGGGAATTGCCATCAGCAGCATAGTCCTGGCCTTTCTCTCCTTTTCTACAACATGTATCTCTTCAGCAGATACTGGTGGTAGCACCCTAACCACTCCATCTTTGCCAACCGAAATCCTTTTCTTCGAATTCCCATTCTGTATGACCTTCCAGACCTCGTTGTCAATATATTCCAGATAGTGCTCCATCTCCATAGCCCAGATGTCATATTCTTCCTTCTTCAGGATTGGGAGTTTTATGTTGGATATGGTTGTTGTTGCAGGGATAGTTTGTTGTGGTTTAGATGTGCCAGCTTCAGATTTGTCATCATCATGGGTTGATTTCTCCTCATCACTGGGATGGTTTGATAAATCATCAGGTTTCTCAGGATTCTCAAACTCAGACATTGTGCAGGGTTTATTGGAGTGGATTTGGGTTTGTGGTTTTTGTGTTTCTTCGAACTCAGAGTCTCTTTACAGGCTCTGATACCACTTGTAGGTCCACGGTTTATGGATCCAAGTAACCTTTGTTACTTGTTAGACAACTTGAATAAATCCAAATTGATCTAAGTAAGAAACTCTAACAGATTGTTTATTGCTAATGCGGAATCTTAACAATAACAATTGAAGAACACAAGATAACTAACTTCGTATTACTATTAACTTTCAATCACAATGTTGTCTAACTTACACATACTATTAAGCCGTAGAGTTCCTTTTATACACCAAGGAAACCCTAGATACAAAACGTGTAAAAGGATATACGTATCTTCTATAAAGATAATTACGTATCCTTTCCTAATATAGCTAACAAACTTCCTATAATTCATAAACAGACTTAACTAATAAAGTCAACTAGACTTAACTATAGAATCTGTTTACCAGACTTAACATTGAACTGACATACTTAACTATGTTACAATTATAACTAACAGACTTAACTACGTAACCCAGCAGACTTAAGTCTGTTCTTCATATTAAGTCTTCTCTTGTGATAATTCCCAACAAAAGATCAAAAAGACCAAAAGATCAAAAACTGCTTAAAGTTTCATGTAAGCAGTTTCACATAAAAGATCAAAAAGATCAAAAACTACTTAAATCAGCAGTTTCACATAAGCAGTTTCAGGTACCACCACATAAGCAGTTTTACACAAAAGATCATAAAGATCAAAAAATGCTTAAACCAGCACATAAGCAGTTAAACATAAGCAGTTTCACATAAACAGTTTCACATAAAAGAAACCACCACATAAGCAGTTAAAAATAAGCAGTTTCACATAAAAGAAACCACCACATAAGTAGCAAAAAATGCTTAAACCACCATCAGAACCAAGAACCACCAACATCAGAACCAAGAACCACCACCATCAGAACTAAGAACCACCAACATAATTAGCAAAAAATGCTTAAAAAATGCTTAAACCACCATCAGAACCAAAAAATACTTAAACCACCATCAGAACCAAGAACACAAAGAAACCACCATCAGCTTCAACCATCAATTATGTGAAACTGCTTATGTGAAACCACCATCAATTTCAACCATATGAGGGGGGGGGGGGATTAGAATAACTCGACCCTTTTTTTTTAACACAGATCTAACCAAGAAACCACCAACTTTTTTTAGATCTAAAAGATCTAAAAAGGGTCGAGTTATATAAATACACAGATCTAACCAAGAAACCACCAACTTTTTTTAGATCTAAAAGATCTAAAAGGGTCGATCTATATAAATACACAGATCTAACCAAGAAACCACCATCCCCTTTTTTTAGATCTAAAAGATCTAAAAATGGTCGATTTATTCTAACCCACATAAGCATCAACAGTTTTAGATCTAAAAAGATCTAAAAAAAAGTAAAACCGCGCAAACCATCCCATCTATACCACCACCACCCACAGACTTGCCCTTATCCCACTCCACCCTCATCCCATCTATACTGTCTCACCATCAATAAACCACCAAGAACAGGGACGAGTGTAAAGACCAAGAAACACTATTCAGGAGGTCGGGGAAGCTCGAAATAAAGGTTAAACAAGGTAGAATTAGATTAAAGAATGGGGGAGGTGTGTGTGTTTTCTAGAGAGAAAGAAGAAAAACACACACACCTCTTATTACAATGAGACTTCCTAACCTTCCTTGTTGAGACAAGGAAGGTATTTATACTAAAAATACAAGCCTAACTTAGCTATAATGACTAAACTAGTCCTTGTACTTAGATACTATTGCAATTCCCGAGTATAACATAACTTTAAAGGCTAACAATCTCTCCCCAAAGTGATGTTATACGGGAATTGCTTACAACGTTCCCTACAAGTAAAATTAAATACAAAACATGAGCGCATCAGCTCTGAGAATGGTCTTCAAACTTCATTACATCGTTCAGTTTGCAAAATCTTCTCAGCTGTCATTTCTTTACTTGCAGAAGAACAATGTGAGCAAATCTAATTAGGGATCAATTATGACTTTTTCACTCTCCCCTAATTAGTGCTCTCCCCCAAACTGACAAGCTTTCTTATGAGTGCCCTGAGTGCTCTGAATCTGTTTGGGGGAATAGAGTATCAACATCTTAATCTCACCAAATGCATCCCAGTTATCTTTATTTCTCTCCCCTGCTGGTTATGATTTATCGAAATCAGCACAATGATGTATACGTGATGTTACACTCCGTGCCCATTTAGACCAAAAATTAAAACTTTTTACGCAAAAATGCTTGACTTTTACGGACATTCTGTCACTCTTTTGACAACTGACAAAAATTGATACACATTCAGGACTTGAGACTATTTTTATATGAAAGAACATTCAATTACCTTCAAAACGACAGGTGGCACGACCCGTGACGACTTACGGTTTAAGAGATATGATTTTTCAAAAATTACCAAAATCTGAAAAACTGCCCAAGCCGCCGGTCTGACCCAGAAAATCAGCCCAAACCGCCGGTTTAAGTTCAAACCCATGGTTTGAACCCTCGGATTAAATGGGAATTTTTCCCAATCTTCCCGACTGTGGTTTGGGCTCCCAAACCTCCGGTCGGGGCCTGCAACTTTCCAAATACATTTCGTTTCCATTCCGTTTTCGCTATAACCGACCCATACGACTTCCATTTTACACCAAACTTGACCAACTTCATTTATTTAACATAACAAGCATATTCCAACAATACTTGACCTGTCTACTACCCAAAATGGGTACGTTCACAACTAAACCAAACACCCCTTTAACTTTACTCACAAACACTTAAAACACACTTTGACCCATTGTTAGACTCCCAAATCGTTATGACCCTTCTAACATACAAATTGACACTCGAATTTACTTTACAAATGGCTAAAAGACTCTCAGGGGTACAACTTTGACTCGAGCTTGGTATTCTATACTAAGCTCCTCATTGCAATCTACCTATCCATCCGCTTTCAAATCCTTAGACTATGACCCATAAACCTTCCTTCCGCCGCACATGAACCTACAAAACATTAACAACTAAAAGGGTAAGCTTACGCTTAGTAAGTAACCCAATACAAAACACATATCATACACATACTTTCACGTAAGCATCATAACCGCTTCAAAAGCTTCTAAACTACAACATTTAACCATATCACGCATATCCTCATAACATAACTATCATCAATTCGCAACAATCATAACCAACTACATACCTTACTTAGTCCAAAGCCGATAAACTAACATACTCCTAGCCAAGTCACTAGCCACCACTTGCTAACTTACAACCATCCCGAATCCAAGTCCCATGTTCTTACACCATCATAACACATACATGATAATACATACATAACACATGTTTTTAGTGAGAGTTACTTACCTTAGTCCAAGCTAACAACATCAAAGTCATCATCATCACCACTATCATCCATCATCATCATCAATCTTCTACAACATATCAAACCCTAATAACATAACAATCAATAACATAACAAGGGTTAACATAACCCATTAAACACACTCATCTATCTTCCTACATCATCATATGATCATATCTTGATCATATGATGAAATCCCACTTTTCCCTTAATCTATAACCTCATTAACATCAAGAGCATAATTACTTACTTGTGATGATCCTAACTAGGAAGGACCATAAGCACTTAATCTTCATCTCCTTCATATTCTTCCTAGACCACCATCTAGCTTTTCCTTCTCTTTTTCTTCTCTCTAAAATCTGGCCTTCACTTATCAATAATGGAGGAATCGTCTAGAAATTCCTAGATATGATTAGTTAGGTGGAAACTTTGGCCTTTTGACATAATTAGTTCCTCAAGTCCCTTTTATCCTATTTTAGCCACAACTAACTTATAACATATTGAACACTTGACAACCTAGGTCCCTTTAGTTTAAGCATAATATTTAATATTACTACATTAGTCATACTTTGACTATTAGTTTGTCTATCGGTTTGATTTCCACGTAACTTTGTTGACCAACCAATCACATAAAGTCCTTAGCATTTTCCATCTAGGGTGGGGCCTACTCATAATTGGGATATGGGTCTAACAATTCTACCCCCTTATTTAGATTTTGTCCCTAAAATCTGTCATTCTTTACTAGCCTACACTTAGTCACATAATGTAACGCGCCGTGACCAAAAACGACTAAAAACGTGAAAATTTTTCACAAAAAGAACACTCAGAAACTGACACCTTGTTACTCTTTTGCATGCTGACAAAAATCTACACATATCTAGACCTTGAGACTAATTTTAAATGAAACAAGACTCAATTACCTTCAAAACGATAGGTGGCACGACCCGTGACGACTTACGGTTCAAAAGATACGATTTTTCAAAGTTTGACGAAAAACTGTCAGCGACCTCCATCCGATCGGATGGGAGGTTCTGTCCAGATTTTGCATTTTCAAAATCCCTGGCTGAAACTCTGACCTCCCGGACTCGAAACTTGACCAAACTTTCCAGATTTCTTTAATATGTCCATAAGATCATTTTCATACAAAAACATCCCCCGTTTGACCACCCGAAATAGTACTTTAAAAATGGACGGGTTATGCATAAAACCCATTATAACCCGTTGACACCCAAAACCACTTAAATCACTTCATTTACCCACCATACTTAACCAACATCCATAATTTAACATACTAACCCTGTCTCATATACCCATGACCCACTCACACCCCAAAATGAGTAAAAACAAGCTTATACCAAACACCCTCTTAAAACTCAATTTCACTACACACTTTTTACCCATAACACTTATCCACTACATAACCATTTAAACACATACATAACTTGACATTTCTAATACATTGCAAAGTTGATGGTACAAAGTCTTAACTCGTATCTTTCCCAAAATGGGTAAGAATGGCTAATTGCCAAACCTCCCTCTAATTACCAACTTAACCACATAACGCAAAGACTTCTTGACATTTACATAGACTTGACTTACGACCCCACTTGAACAATGACCTTATATGACAACAAGACCTTTAAATAACAAAATGACCATATGGATTGAATTATACCCAAAACAAGAAAAGACACTTCGGGGGCTTCCAACTTCAATACGCTTGGTCCAAAAGAATACGGTCCTCTAGTCTACCTTCTACGCTACAAGCTAAGCTAGGTCCTTACCCTTGATTCCTCCACTTGTACCTACAAAACCATCATTAACTTTAACCGTAAGCGAAAACGCTTAGTAAGTATATAAGATATAACCAACATCACATTTACATAAGATTGGTGATTCACACCAATCATAACATTAACAAGGAGCATAAAATGGGATTATTACTCACCTTGACCAAGCAAGTAATTATATAACATTAACACATCTAGCATTGGATCCAAGCTAACATACATTCACAAGCTCCATAACAATTCACATTAACACAGTCATAACATTAACATCATAACATTAACAAGTTATACTCGTATACTTACCTTGATTTCCTAATAGCTCCCTACTTGGCTTGATGAGGCTCTACAAATGCTTCCTATAACAAGGTTAACCTCAATTAATGACTAATTAATTAAGAAGATCATCAATCCACAACCTTTACTCACAATACCCAAATCCACCACATGAACCCTAATTTCTACATTTGGGGAAAAGTACTTACTTGTTGAAGAGATAACAATTAAGGTATCTCTAATGCCTTTTGATCACTTCTTGATAGCTAGAAATGGTTAGATGATGATCTTGGCCTTCCCTCTTTTTTCCTTGCTAAATGTCGACACACCAAGAACACCAACAAAGTTTCCAGACTTTTCTATAAGCTACCATATTTATCTAAGTCTTATAATTAGTTTGGTCAATTGGCAAGAATAGTCCTCCTAGTCTTATTCTTCCTATATTAGTCACACATTTATTTACTACTACTCATAACACATAACTTATTATTAACATAACATAATATTTACATAAATGGTACCTTATCGGGATACGGGTGTAACACATAACTCGTCTCATTTCTAGCACCTTAATCCCTAGTTTATTTAATGCAACGATCTAAGTGATCTTGCAACTCTATGCATACTATAACATATCACATATTCATAACCCCCATTACTTCCCGTTTACTTCTATCCCATCCAATTCTTGCTTAGATTTTATGTAATACAAGACATACTTATTACCACTAGTCATCATTCTAGTCCACTCTATTACCGTTACATCACCTTCTCACTCTCTTTATCCTCTACTCTCATTCTTTGACTACTTGATACTTAAGAAACTCGTATTATTTGACTTTACATAGTTACACTCGACTAATACGTTCACATTCTATTATTTTCATTCATCATATTTTGTACCACACCGCAAGACACATTATATCATCATTACAATTTCTCCATCCCAACAAGGTCTCTCCTAAGTCTCAACTAAAAGCCATGGTCTAATTCTAACCCTCCTATCTTAGTCCTTATAATTTCTAACTAATTCTAAACTCCCGCTTTCTACTTCTCTAGCCCTACTCGTGCCGTGTCGGCAACACATAAGCCCACTCGTTTATAATTGCTCATTTACATGGAGAGACGTCCCAATCGATGTAAATCAAAAAATATAAACTCATGGTTATGTACTCCCGACATAACACTACTACTCCTATTTCCAAATTTAACTTTTATTATTTCATCCTGTTTATACTTCGTATTTCCTTTTTAGACTTGGATCCATATCATTAACACATTCATTATGAGGATATATTTATTGCCAAGGATGTAGGCAACCCCATTTGCTGATGAAGGCAATACGTTTTCATCCCGAGGGATCCTTAACATTCATCCCGAAGGATTTCTTATCATTCATTTACTTGGTCATCCTGAAGGATACCACCTTTAACATTCATCCCGAAGGATCATTAACATTCATCACTTTACCACTTTCACATTTTAACATCGGATCCAAGCCATTAACATTTTATCCTACACTCATTATCTCATCCATTTTATTTTAGTAAACGCAAGCGCATAGAGCATATGAGCCTGCTTATTATAATTGCACACTTCTATGTGTTTACACGTCTTATCACAACTTACATTATTTAATCCTTGTTAACTAACTCCGTGATGAAGCGAAAAGTGTACCGCTTTTAAGGGGTCATTTAAGCCTTAAATCGTATTTATTTGATCAAATATTGCCCTAAATCGTTCCTTTTGTCATTTTAGGTACTTTTGAGGAGAAATCTGGAAAAGGAGGCATTTTGGACGTTTTTGGAGCATAAAAGTGAAGAAAACGACAAAGTCTCAAGAATCGGCTGAAAGTTACCTTTGACGGCGTCATAATTAACTCTGGACGGCGTCATGCCTTGGCAAGAAAAGTTGGACGTGAAATTTACTCATGACGGGCCAGTGAAAATAGCATGTGAATTCTGACGGCGTCACGCTTTAACTTGATCAAGGGCGTCACGGCTTAAATCATAAGGGGACGGCGTCACGTTCATGGTTCGACGGCGTCAAGCCTTGATAAGCCAGAATGGATTTTGGAAGAGCTAAAGAGGGACGGCGTCAAGAAGGTCATCCGGGAACCCTAAAAGCGGCGAGGTGACGGCGTCACACTCCATAAGGTGACGCCGTCAGATCCAAAAATCTATATATAGTTTTCTAATTTTTTGTTATAAGAGAGAGCTTAGTGTGTGGAATTTTGGGAGAAAAACCCTAGGACGAATTCAGCTTCTTTTTCAAGGCTTTTTGCCTTGAGATCTTCCATGTTTCATTGAAAGATAAGTTATCAATTAATCATTCAATATGTCTATGTGTTGTTTGATTCTATCTTATTCTTGTCTTTTGTTTAACATGTTAGGCTAAATTTATCTTGTGTTTGCTTAGATCTAATGAAACCTAGCTATTGATTATTGGTTGTTAGCGTGTTGTTAGTTGTATTGGATGATTGTTTATCTATGTTAGGCTTAAGAAAACTGGCTAACTTCCTATTCGGTAACTTGCTTGAACGTCTTAAGAAACATGAACCAAACGCGTACTAAAGGTTTTTATGGTTGTATTTAATGCACAAGCGAATTCTAGTGATCCCATGTTAGGAGCTTCCTAGCCGGCTCGACATAGGAGTGAAGTAGGAGCTTGTAGAGTTGGGGAAGTAAGTACGCCACCCCACGAATGGTATTAAGGAATACACCCGTCATCCACGCAACTAATACACACTAATTAACCGGTAAAAGATAGTTAGGGAGTAAGGAAATCTAAGTAAACACATTTCTCTACACATAAGTTTCTCACCACATTTTATTTTCAGTTATTTATTTTATTTGCATTCGTAGTAATTTGGGTTAGTTGACTAGCAACTAATTCCGCCCACTCCTTCAAACCCGAGATTTTACTTGCTTTCATAAAAGTATAAAAACATAAAAAAAGAATCTTCCTCAACCCTTAGACCTAATTAGAGTAGCCTTTCATACCTAACGAACACTATTCCCTGTGGAGAACGATCAATCCCCCGTACTTACCACTACACTATACTACATCGGTCAGGTACACTGCCTGGTGGGGTTGTAAGCCTCTTGAGATCCCTCGAGAGGTAAAACCTGTTGTAAGGTTACAAAACCACGCATCACTCCGCATCTTTACCATTACTCTTTTAGTCTCACTCGCTTCCTTTACATGTAAACCTTACATAGATCGTCAACTATAACGCATTCATTCATTATTAATAATTACAGCTAATCGCCTTAGCCGTAATATAATTATTTCATGGCAATATCTTAACCTCATACATGCCCATCTCATTATAGCTACTAGTACTTAGGAAATTTCGCTCTATTTCATCATTTACTCAACCCCTATGCCTTTTCTCATTTTGTAACTTTACTAAGTTCATCACGGACTTATTATGTAATAATTTATATCATTTCTTCACCACACACATTCAACGTTACCACACGTTCTAATACTTTGACTCTCCACTAACCCATCTCTAATACCTCATTAATGATCATCACACTAAATATAATTACTCGTAAGGCTATGCTTTGGTCATCACTATCACACAAGTCACGCACTTTCATTTTTAGTCACATTTCCTATAAACCACCACACAACTTATTACATCCATTCGCCTTCGCTAAACTACCATAACACACAATCACATAATCATATAACAATCATCGACAATATCCAAGTGTACGGTAATCTATCATTTAAGCACGTCTAGTCCGCCATGGACTTACATTACGCACACACCAATACTATAAACATGAACAACTCCTAACACCTTACGCTCATACAACATATCACGTATTCCACCTCATAACTTAAGCAATCAATGACTCGAGCTTAACTCATTAATTCTACTATTAGTAAGTCCACATTCTCAATATTCACATTATATCCAACCAAAGCCTAATCCCATTATTGCTATAAGCACTTTCACATCGCACACCTAAGGCATCTATTTTTCGCGCCTAATTCATTACTTCTATATTTCGCTACATTCACACAATCATATAATAATTACCGATACAACCCGAGGTGCACGGTAATCCTATCGCTCATACATCAAGTCTTCTATAACATATATCACATAAAACACATCCATAAGTTCCCATCATTATACTCATATCGCAATCACATACTTCATTTCAAAACTCAACATTCACATCCTATAACTTACATAATATTTGCCCGCATTTCTTAAACTTAAACTTAACGCGTCTACGAGTGGTTTAAGTCTAGGCAACCTATAGTGAAAAATTAATTCACTTAAACCGAAGCTCTGATACCAAGTTGTTACACCCCGTTCCCGTTTAGACCAAAAATGAAAACTTTTTACGCAAAAATGCTTGACTTTTACGGATATTCTGTCACTCTTTTGACAACTGACAAAAATTAATATATATTCAGGATTTGAGACTATTTTTAGATGAAAGTACATTCAATTACCTTCAAAACAACAGGTGGCACGACCCGTGACGACTTACGGTTTAAGAGATATAATTTTTCGAAAATTACCAAAATCTGAAAAACAGCCCAAACCGCCGGTCTGACCCAGAAAATCAGCCCAAACCGCCGGTTTGAGTTCAAACCCCATGGTTTGAACCCTCGGATTAAATGGGAATTTTTCCCAATCTTCCCGACCGTGGGTTGGGCTCCCAAACCTCCGGTCGGGGCCTGCAACTTTCAAAATATATTTCGTTTCCATTCCGTTTTCGCTATAACCGACCCATACGACTTCCGTTTTACACCAAACTTGACCAACTTCATTTATTTAACATAACAAGCGTAATCCAACAATACTTGACCCGTCTACTACCCAAAATGGGTACGTTCACAACTAAACAAAACACCTCTTTAACTTTACTCACAAACACTTAAAACACACTTTGACCCATTGTTAGACTCCCAAATCGTTATGACCCTTCTAACATACAAATTGACACTCGACTTTACTTTACAAATCGCTAAAAGACTCTCAGGGGTACAACTTTGACTCGAGCTCAGTACTCTATACTAAGCTCCTCATTGCAATCTACATATCCATCCGCTTCCAAATCCTTAGACTATGACCCATAAACCTTCCTTCCGCCGCACATGAACCTACAAAACAGTAACAACTAAAAGGGTAAGCTTACGCTTAGTAAGTAACCCAAAACAAAACACATATCATACACATACTTTCACGTAAGCATCATAACCGCTTCAAAAGCTTCTAAACTACAACATTTAACCATATCACGCATATCCTCATAACATAACTATCATCAATTCGCAACAATCATAACCAACTACATACCTTACTTAGTCCAAAGCCGATAAACTAACATACTCCTAGCCAAGTCACTAGCCACCACTTCCTAACTTACAACCATCCCGAATCCAAGTCCCATGTTCTTACACCATCATAACACATACATGATAATACATACATAACACATGTTTTTAGGGAGAGTTACTTACCTTAGTCCAAGCTAACAACATCAAAGTCATCATCATCACCACTATCATCCATCATCATCATCAATCTTCTACAACATATCAAACCCTAATAACATAACAATCAATAACATAACAAGGGTTAACATAACCCATTAAACACACTCATCTATCTTCCTACATCATCATATGATCATATCTTGATCATATGATGAAATCCCACTTTACCCTTAATCTATAACCTCATTAACATCAAGAGCATAATTACTTACTTGTGATGATCCTAACTAGGAAGGACCATAAGCACTTGGTCTTCATCTCCTTCATCTTCTTCCTAGACCACCATCTAGCTTTTCCCTCTCTTTTTCTTCTCTCTAAAATCCGGCCTTCACTTATCAATAATGGAGGAATTGTCTAGAAATTCCTAGATAAGATTAGTTAGGTGGAAACTTTGGCCTTTTGACATAATTAGTCCCTCAAGTCCCTTTTATCCTATTTTAGCCACAACCAACTTATAACATATTGAACATTTGACAACCTAGGTCCCTTTAGTTTAAGCATCATATTTTATATTACTACATTAATCATACTTTGACTATTAGTTTGTCTATCGGTTTGACTTCCACGTAACTTTGTTGACCAACCAATCACATAAAGTCCTTAGCATATTCCATCCAGGGTGGGGCCTACTCATAACCGGGATACGGGTCTAACACGTGAAGTATTAACTGGAAGCACTTTATCATTCAACATATAGCCCGTGAGAAGATGTTGATAAACCCACTCTACTACAATACCATTTATAATGTCTAACTCTTTATCAATCCCCTGTATAAAAAACAACAACGGCTGTTTGTAGTGACTACTGATGGAGAAAACCCACTATGACGAACTTGAGACTGAAGTAAAATAACCCAAACTTGTGACTTAAACTTGCACTATTGTATGACTAAGAACCTATACTGAGCACTACAACATAACTCCTTAAAGCATAGGTCATTTCATATACCCATCCAACCATCCTTAACTGTATATGAACTCATCTTGAATTATCCACATCTTTTTGTGACACTTAAGCACTACAACGTAACTCCTTTAAAGTGATAGCTATACTCTGTGAGCACAACAACATAACTCCTTACATCAGGTATAACTAGACAAATCAAGTCTTAATCATTCTATGAGCGCCCAAGCAAGGATCTCGAAGAATCATGCATCCAACTAACCCCGATATCTTCAAGATACTAAGTACACGCACCCGTGATATTCTACTTCAACTTCAAATAAGTAATAATGAATCATCATCCTTGTAGTCACAGTTGATAACATTAAAAAATTAGCCATTGTCATTTGATTGTGAATCTTGATCAGGATCTTTTAAGCTGTACGTGGTGATTTTGAAGATGTAGACCGATAATATCATTTGTGATTTTGGTGTGAAATATGCTATAAAATGCAATTCTAATGATGCTGGAAAATTTTGAGTTTTAAAAGTTTTTACGCCAAATTTCACCGAAAAAATTCGAATTTTGATCTAAAAATTTGAATTTTGGGCCAAAATTTTCACCATTATACTAGAATTTGAATTTAGTGTAAAAATTGACCGTTACGTCACTCATCAAAATTAAATTTTACTCAAATTTTCCGCCATTTTTTTTATTTTTTATTATTATTTTTTTTATTTTTATTTTTTTTACAATTGCGATAAGTCCAGACAATTTCGATAACCAAACAATTGCGATAGAATCGTGACAATTGCGATAAAGTCTCAGAATTGCGATAACCCAGAAAATTGTGATAGAACTAGAGAATTGCGATAGAATTCCAGAATTGCGATAAGATATCCAGAATTGCGATAGATTTCTAGAATTGCGATAAGATGCACAATTGCGATAGATTTCCAGAATTGCGATAAGATGCACAATTGCGATAAACTCCACAATTTCGATAAGTAGCACAATTGTGATAAACCCTCTTTTATCGCAATTCTTATACAATTTCGATAAACCCTCTTTTATCGCAATTCTTATAAAAGAATTCGATAAAGTAGCAATTCGATGAAGATTCAACAGCAAGTCACCAACACACTTCGAATCCCTTTTCCACGAACAAATTACCTCAAAAACCCGTGAAAACTTATAAAGATCAAACCTTTATCGCCTATTTTACTTATCCACTATATTTCGATACAAGATCTAACCTTTTAACGTTATAACACTAGATTTTTGAGGATAAGATTCGATGAAAAACTACCAAAACTCGTAAAACTTATAAAGCTCAAACCTTTTATCGCCAATACACTAGATACACTATTTTTTTTTTGATACAAAGATGAGACTTTTAACGAGTACAACCAAAAACTCGAAGTGTTTGGCGCATGAACAGTACCGAATCTTCAAAAACAACACAATAAATCACTTATTTTCACCTCAAAACACCACGATTCGCCCCTGGTTAGCTCTTGATACCAATTGTAATGATCAAAAACACATATTCAGGAGGTCGGGGAAGCTCGAAATAAAGGTTAAACATGGTAGAATTAGATTAAAGAATGGGGGAGGTGTGTGTGTTTTCTAGAGAGAGAAAGAAGAAAAACACACACACCTCTTATTACAATGAGACTTCCTAACCTTCCTTGTTGAGACAAGGAAGGTATTTATACTAAAAATACAAGCCTAACTTAGCTATAATGACTAAACTAGTCCTTGTACTTAGATACTATTGCAATTCCCGAGTATAGCATAACTTTAAAGGCTAACAACGAGTTATTCTAACCACCCCCCCCCCCACACATATCTACAAAGGAAACCACCATCCCACCTAAACCACCATAAAAAGCAGTTTTGTGAGAAGCAGTTTTATGAGAGAGAGAGAGAAGGAGTTTTGTGTGAGAGGGAGAGAGAGAGGATGGGAATTGTGAGTGAGAGAGAGAGAGAGTCAGACTGGGGTGGGGATGGGATAAGGGAAGTCTGTGAGATGGGATGGGGGATGGGGGTGGGATAAGGGGCAAGTCTGTGGGTGCGGGTGGTATTGGTATGGTTTACGCCTTTTTTTTTTTTTTTTTTTTTTTTTTTTTTTTTTTTTTTTTTTTTTTTTTTTTTTTTTAATCTAAGACAATGTAAAAAGTTGTAAAAAAAAATTTGTAAAAAAAAGTTGTTAAAAAAATAAAAGTTGTAAAAGTTAAAAAAAATAAAGTAATTTGTTAAAAAAACTAAAAGTTGTAAAAGTTGTAATGTATTTTTAGGTGTTCAATTCTCCCGAGCAACTAACTGATTGGGTGCAAAATATAGCTCGAGGGATCGGTTTTGTTATTGTTAAAAAAAGGAACCAAATCAGAGTAGGGGTATGACGACTGTGCTCACTTCATTTATCTGACGCTAGACGAAAATTCACCACTTCCGGATACTCACCCACAATGGAGGGCGTTCAGAGTTGCCGATGAATCCGAATGGGCAACTTTATATTACGATCGACAACACATGTATACTAAGATTAGACAAAGACAAACATAGTAAATGATTATTGATTTATGTTGTAAATAATTATACAGACAAAATATTGTAAATGATTACTGATTTATGTTGTAAATAATTATACAGACAAAACATTGTAAATGATTACTGATTTATGTTGTAAACAATTATACCGACAAAACATAGTGAACGATTACTGATCTATGTTGTAAATAATTGTTTGTCTTATTTAAATTAACAATACATTACTGATTTTTGTTGTAAATTATTATACAAATTCTTTGGCCAGGTGGAACAAAATAATCATTTATTGTGTCGCTGTCGGAGAGGATTGATTATTGTTGGATCGATTATACTCTGACCAAACTAACTTGTAGCTTGTCTACGGTTTAACAACTTTGAATGAATTCAAAACTATTAATAGTGAAACACTGATATACTTTGCTAAGTATGCGGAATCTACTTCAACAAAGCTAAGAAGAATTTAATAAACAACTTTGAATATTATTAAAACCTTGAACCTGCTTTCTTACACAGATTCACTAACAAACTCTAAACTCTAATAATCGTATATCACTAATCGACTATATCTTGTCTCTCTAAAAAACATATATCTCTAATGCCAACCTAGGGATCCTTTTATAGGCACAAGGAAAACCCTAGTCGGTTTACAATACTTGAACGACAAGTAAATTCTAATTATAACTCTAATCTAATACGAATATTCTAGAATTACACATTAGTCCTTAAACTATTTGCATGGCAGTCCTTTAACGAGCAGCAGTACTTTCATTGAATAGCAGTACTTTAACTTGAGTAGCAGTACTTTGACTTTTATAGCCCAACAATCCTCCCCTAACTTGAATTCTACTTGCTTGATTTCAAGTTTCTTTGTATGTCTTTAACTTCAATACTTTATCTTTCAAGGAAAGGTTGTTTCTTCAAACCTGACTCGTTATTAATTTGTCATCATCAATGCAAACAGTATCTTCAATCTTCATCAGCAACAATTCTTTTCAGCATCAGATCTTTTCAGCAACTCAGCATCATATTGGCAATATGTACATCATATCTTAAAAGTTTCATACTATTCTCATCACTTCCAGGTGTGTTAACTCCTGTGAGAGGTGAATCATTGAAAACTTAATGGATTTTGATGTCTCTTTACCAAAGCCATTAACTCTGGAGTAGCCAATGTTTAGATTTAGGAAAAACCATGGTACATTGATAACCATATGATTTTTAGCAAATCATCAGCTATCAACGGATTTGAGTAGTCTTTACCAAATAGCCGTTTGCTTTTGGACTAGTTAGTTCTTTTAGTACAATCACTACCATGGTGAACTAATTACCATATAATGGTTTTCCACAGCCTTTACCACAAAGCCATTATCTTGTGGGCTAGCCAACTCTTCACTAATATAGATATGGTGAGTTGAAAACCATACAATTTTTAGTAAATTGCCAACTAAAAACGGATTTGATAATCACATCAGAGCCGTACCCTCATGATGAGTCAAACTCTTTCTTGTTTATTAAACATGGTGAGTTGATTACCATTTGTTGTGTAGTACAAGTACTAACACCATGCTGTTGCTTTCAAAACCATTTGTTGCTGTTTAATCTTTGTGCTTCAAAATGTTTTTGCACTTATCAAAAATTACTAATTTTATCAAAAGACTTTACTGGTTTTATGCTGCAAGCAGTACTTTGAGAAAGTACTGTCTGACCAGCAGTACTTTGAAGAAAGTACTTTGTTTTTCAAAAGATTTATATAATAATGAAACCATACCAGTAGTTATGTACTAATCTTCAAATTCAGTAGTCCACTTGATGAATAATTTTATGACCATCAATGCTACTTCATCCTCTAGTTCCACTTCCATTCCATGTTCTAGCATTCTGATCATCAGATCTCTTGTGAGTGGATATCTTTGTTCTGCTAGCATATGAATCATAGTGCCATCTTCTAACTCCAAAACATGTATCCCAACTGATCCAAAGAATCTCCATCTGTTAATCTCCCAGTTGTCTTGATTTTCCCACAAAGCACTGTCCTTAGACTCCTCTGTCTCCCAGATTGTTGTGAGATCTCCTAACAATACCAAACCTACTCCTTGTGGTGGAATATGTTCAAAATAAGTTTGCACTTGGAGATATAACTGAAGCATATCATCTCTATCAATCAGATGTAGAATATCCCACAATGAATTAAACACTCTAAAACTTCCATCTTGTCTATGAAATATTAGATAATCTCCTTCTTTAGATTCTACAACTGAAAAAGTAGATATCTTGGACTTCTTATCAGAATCTTCTTTCATTTTTGGATTCTCAAAGTCAACAACTCTAAGATAATTTCTGAGCTCATCAACTGTGTCTGTTCTTAATTCAACAGCTTCCTTGAACTTCTTTGATGGCTGTTCATCAGTGACTCTTTTCCTCTTTGAGCTTCTTGTAGCAGCTCTTTCCTTTCTTTTATCTTCAAGCTTGTCATCTTCAAAAGAAATAATGCCTGCAAGATCTCTTTGAATAGCTTCTCTAACAGCATCATACAGATCCTTCATCTCTGTATATGTCAATCTAACTAAACCTGTGTATCCTTGACCTTTCAAATAAGCCATCATATCATTCCTTTCTCTAGCTTTACTAATTGGCCTTTTTGATTGAACACTCTTCCTTGATTCTTCAGCATCTATCTCTGCTTGTAATATTCTTGCTGCTTCCTCATTTTTGGCAACCTCAATTTGTCTTAACTGTGCCAATGTCATCTTCTTCTTCTTCTTTTCTACCAATATCCCTTTGCCTTTATCTTTTGGATCTATCTCTTGTGTAGGTTGAGAAGAAGTATGATGTTGTTCAACCTCATGAATACTAATACCTCTTTGACTTGACATATTAAGCATGATATCAGCAATTGTTTCATCATCACTGTTAGTATGAGCTATATCATCTTCTTGAGCTGGTTTAGAAGGACCTACTTCCTCTTGAACTTGAATTGAAGGACCAATATCCTCTTCAAAATCTAAAGTTCTAGGTGTAACAATGAATTGCCTCTCAGTACCTTGTTGAGCAGTACTTTCTTGAACAGTACTTTCAACTTCAGCTCCTTCTAAATTTATTTCCTCAGTATCACCACTTCTCACATCAACAGTAGCTTCTTCCAAGTTTATTTGCTCTGTTTCATCACTTTTCCTCTCAACAGTATCTTGAGGAATATTTTTAGGTGGTGTCCTCTGAGTATCATCCATAAATCCAGCATCATCTTCATTCAAATCTTGTTTAAAACCAGCATCATCTTCATTCAAATTCTCTAAATTCCTCCCCAATTGGAATGAAGATTGCTTCTTAGACTTTTTCTTCTTAGTAATCTTTGTAGGTATCCTACCACTCTTCTTCTGAGACTTCACCCATAACCTATGGTGTTGAACTAGTGGCCAAACATACCTTTTCAACTTTTGAAACTTAGTCTTTAATTTGTCTATCTTAGCAGCTTGAGCCTCACTCTCCTTCTTCAACCTCTTTAACTCCCTTGTTAAAGCATAATTGTCCAATTCTACCTCTTCTTCTTCAAATTGTTTAGACACATTGGTGGAAGAATCATCAATAGGAGATGGTGGATTATTCATACCTTGGTCTGACTCCTCATGAGTAGGAATGTCCATAGGAGCAGTACCTTCCCTAGAAACAGAATGTGGAGAAGCAGTATGTTGAGAAGCAGTAGGTTGAGAAATACTATCTTCTCTTGAAACTGGAGACTCTTGGCTTACTGACTCAGAATTTGCTTCTTGCTCTTGCTCTTGCTCTGCATCTCTTACAACTTGTGCAACTCCCAATATATGAGCAGTCAAAGGTGTGTTGGTTCCAGAAAACTTTGCACTTTGTTTAGATAGAAAAGTAAACACCTTTGATGGAAGTTTGACAGTGGGTAGAAAACTTTGAGGTTTAGGAACATCCTCAAGTTGATTGTTCAAGAACAACTGAACAAACCTTGGATACATCAAAAATGGTGAACCATTACTAATATGTGTAAGCATACCATCCAGAATGAGTCTTGAAAAATTGAATCTTCGATCGGTAGCTAAACCCACTAATGCAGATGCAATATTTTGACCGAATTGATCAAAAGAAGTACTCTTGGGACTCAAGCAATGAAGTAGAACGTGAATTAGGTACTTCCAATGAGAACAAAACAAAGGCTTTTGAAAAGTAAGCTTCGTCAGATCGCCTTCATAACCTAAATCACTTAAAGTGTCCCAAAGCACTTGTTTTTCAAAACGAACAGCCCCCCTTCATCATCAAACATCAAAACATCCCTAATCGTGGCCTCAGTAATCCTAATAGCTCGTCCAGCAACCGTAGCCCTAATCAACGAATCATCTTCTTTCGTTGCAGTAGCCCAAAATTCTTGCATCCAGGGACCAATAACATCAGGGTCAACTAAAATAGAGTAGTTGATGGAAGACCCAGTTAAGAAATCAATGATCGCATGAAAATCAAGATTATCCCTTGTCTTGTCCAAATTAGCGATCATATTATGTTTGCTAACAGTAAGGCGATTAGCCATGATGAGATGGTAGAGAAGAATTCGCTTTGAGTGTATGGTTTGATAAAAAGATTGTGGTGTAAAAGCGAATGAGGGATCTCAAATACGTAAAAAGGCGGGGAAATAGGAGTGAGTTTCTTTAAATAGGATGAAAATAAATCAAAACTCTGAATAATAAAGTTACCGTTTGGATTAACTTATTATCTCCGCCGTAAGGAATTAATTAACCGTTAGCCCCATAATTTTTGACCGTTGGAACAGTACGTCCACGTAAGCAGTACGTTGAAGCAGTACGTTGGTGAAGCAGTACTTTAGGCAATAAAGCAGTACGTTCCATCTTGTTATCCACAATCAATATGCCAACTAAAACCAAGAACTTATAAAAGGTTCATGCTTTAGATCTAACTAATAGCTAATGTTGCTTCCCCTCAAATACAACATATAGGCTAAACTAAATCACTAATAACCAATACTTTTATTAAGACTGAATAGAAAGTATTCGAACTAATACTAAAGCCTCCCCTCAAATGTAGCCTAGTAGTTAATCATCCCAATGCTCACAACTAAGTGGTTGAATCTTGAAACATCAAATCCCTTAGTGAGTAGATCAGCTACATTATCATCTGTGTGAACCTTAACCACATTTATAAGCCTGTGCTCATAACAATCCCGAATAAAATGATGCCTAATCTGAATATGCTTGGTCTTGGAGTGATAAACAGGATTCTTCACAATGCAGAGGGTACTCTCATTATCAATGTTGATAGGAGTATTCTTGAAATTGAATCCATAATCCAAGAGTTGATTTTGCATCCACAGAACTTGTCCACAACAGCTTGCAGCAGCAACATATTCTGCTTCAGTAGAGGAGGTGGCAGCAATGGTTTGCTTCTTACATTGCCAGGAGACTAATCTTCTACCAAGATATTGACATCCTCCTGAGGTTGATCTTCTATCATAGTTATCCCCTGCATAGTCACTATCTGAAAAGGCTTCTAAGTGAAAAGGTGACTCCTTAGGATACCATAATCCTAACTTTGGTTGATGCTTGAGATATCTAAAAATTCTCTTGACTGCATACATATGGGAAACCTTGGGTGTAACCTGAAATCTTGCACATAAGCAAACAGCAAACATAATGTCAGGTCTTGATGCAGTTAAGTACATAAGACAACCAATCATAGATCTGTAAAGCTTGACATCCACAGCTTGTCCATCTTCATCCTTGCCTAGAGGTTTATTTTTATCAATGGGTGTGGTGGCAGGCCTGAGATTTGGAAGATCAAATCTTTTAAGTATGTCTGCAACATACTTTTCTTGGTTAATGAAGATTCCATCTCTTGTTTGTCGAACTTGAAGTCCCAAAAGAAGGTTAATTCTCCCATAGAACTCATTTGAAACTCCTTCTGCATAAGATCTTCAAATTCTTTCACCATAGACTTCTTTGTAGCTCCAAATATAATGTCATCCACATATACCTGGACTAACATAATGTCTTTCGTATCCCTCTTGATGAACAAAGTCTTATCAATTGCTCCTCTCCTATAACCATGTTGTAATAGAAAATTTGAGAGTCTCTCATACCAAGCTCTGGGAGCTTGATGAAGGCCATATAGTGCCTTGATCACTTTGTAGACTTTGTTTGGATGTGCAGGATCTTCAAAACCAGGAGGTTGTTTAACATAAACTTCCTCAGAAATTGTGCCATAAAGGAAAGCACTTTTCACATCCATTTGGTAGACAGGAAATCCCATGTATGATGCAAAGGCAAGAAATAACCTTATTGCCTCTATCCTCGCAACAGGAGCAAATACTTCATCATAATCCACTCCTTCTTCTTGGCGATATCCTTGTGCAACCAATCTTGCTTTATTTTTGATAACATTCCCTCTTTCATCTCTTTTGATTCTAAAAACCCATCTTGTACCAATGACTCTTTTGCCATCTGGTAAATCACATAATACCCAGACTTCTTGAAGCTTAAATTGTAGAAGCTCCTCTTGCATGGCTTCAACCCAACTTTCATCTGCTAAAGCTTGAGCTACCTTTTTGGGTTCTTCTTGAGATAAAAAGCAAGCAAACAGGCATGTTTGTTGATCCTTGTGATTCATCCTGTTTTGTTTGTAAACAAAGCTAAGTAAAGCAGTATGTTGCTTAGAAAGGCCTTTAACTTTGTTCCTTGTAACCACTCCTGAAGAGGGTGATCCAATAATATTACTTTGAGGATGAGCTTTATGAACTCTCAATGTAGGAGTTGGTGGTACTGAAAGAGCAGACTCTAAGTTAGTAAAATCAATTCCTTCATTGGAGAAAATACCATCTGGATTAAGCTCATCATCAACTTCTTCTAATCCAGGAATGTTAGCATTAACTAAATCATCATCATCAACATTGGAATTATCAGCATTGTTCCAATTTGATTGCTCTAATACATCAGAAGTACTGTCAAATGGATCAGCAGTACTTTGATCTAAAGTACTGTGGGCAGTATCTTGAAAGTTACTCTTTTTCTTTGCAGCTTCATAAGCCTTCCTTTGTTCATCTTCATAGGATTGTGCTATAGTTTCTTGAAAAAGCATCCTATTAAGTTCATCTTGTATGGCTTGATCTTCATCAGATACTATATGAGATGGCTGAGCAGTAGTTTGTTCTTCAACAGTAACTTCAGGTTCTTTGTCAGGAACTTCTTCTGGTGTACCATTAACTCCATGAACAATGTACTGTGAATCATCTTCTTTGGAATTAGCCTGATTCTCTTCTCTAACAGGGACATAATTCATAGATGGTGTGAATTTGAGATCAAGATCAAACATCCAATCAGGACCTTTACCTTTCTGAGTTTCCTTATCTTCCAAAAATTCAACATGAAGACAATCTTGTACCTTTCTGGTATTCCTGTTATAAACTCTAAATCCTTTGCTATTAGTACAATAACCCAATAAATATCCTTCATCTGACTTACCATCAAATTTTCCAAGAGAATCAATGGTATTAAGAATAGTCAGAGAGCAACCAAAAGGTTTTAGAAAACGAATATTTGGTTTCTTTCCCATGAGTAACTCATAAGGTGTCTTCATCTGAGGTTTAGTTACTGAAACTCTATTCAACACATAGCAAGCAGTACTTATGGCTTCAGCCCAAAAGAGAATAGGTAATTTGGAATCTGCAAGCATTGTTCTAGCTGCTTCTATCAAAGTCCTGTTCTTTCTTTCTGCAACACCATTCTGCTGTGGTGTTCTAGCAATACTAAACTCTCTCTTGATCCCTTTCTTGGCACAAAATTCATCCATATGCTTGTTCTTGAATTATGTTCCATTATCACATCTAATACCTCTTACCTTGAGTCTTAATTGATTTTCAAGGGCTACTATCAGGTCATGAATAGCATCAAAGGTTTCATCTTTAAATCCCAAGAAAAAGACCCAACTAAATCTGCTACAATCATCTGTCACAACCAAGCAGTACTTCTTCTTGTTTAAACTCTCTACTGAAACTGGTCCAAACAGATCCATGTGTAGCAACTCCAAAGGTTCTCTAATATCTCTTTCCCCAAGCTTCTTACATGAAGCTTTATGTTGTTTACCCTTCTTGCAAGCCAAACATGAATGATCAGTCTTGAATGTTTTGGAAGGTAAACCTCTAACTAAATTTCCTTTGACCAGCTTGTTGATGTTCTTAAAATTAACATGACCTAGTCTTCTGTGCCACAGATGTGCTTCTTCCAATGATGCCTTTGCTACTAAACATGTTGCTCTTCCAGCAGAATTGAGACTCTTTAAGTCTAAACTGTATACATCATTGGTTCTTGGTACTCTCAATGTCACCAAGTGATCATCAACAAATTTGAACTCAGGGGAGAGAATGAGACATTCTGTATCAGTAAACAGAATTGGATACTTCTTATCACAAATTTGAGATACTGACAATAAGTTGAACTTGAGCTCCTTTACATATCTAACATTCTCAAAATCAATACATCCAGCCTTGATTGTTCCTTTGCCAGTGATTCTTCCTCCATCAGGATCATTACCAAATGCAACTCTTCCTCCATAATATGCCTTAAAGTCTGACAGGATCTCCTTGTCCCCTGTCATGCTGCCAGAGCAACCACTATCCACAATAATATGATCTTTAAGCTCCTCCTCTGGGTTGCCCTGCACATTAAAGAAAAAGGTTAGTTTCTTTTAGGAACCCAAGCCATTACTGACTTGTGTTCCCCTTGTGGAGTGACATACTTGAATTCCTTCAGTATGTAATCTCCACTGGTTTTAAAGGCATGGTCAATGATTATTTGAGTTGGTCCCATGTCCTGTGTTGCAATATCAACAACACTCCCTGTTTCACCCTTATCTGATGAAAGTACTTCTTGTTCCCCATCAATACTTTCTTTCTTAACCCAATTTCGTTTGACCTTAGGTTTTTCTGAGCTAGGTACTCTGCTTGAGGTAGAAGATCTTTTATGTGAATTGAATCTCTTAGGTCTTCTATGTGAAAAAGTGCTAGCAGTACCATGAGTGGGTGAAAACTTATCAGTCCTTTGAGAAGGTACTTCTTGAGACTTATCAGATTGTGAAGGTACTGGTGATTTGGAAAACATTCTTTTCTGGTGAGGGTACCTATAGTCTTTTGAGAAGTTACTATGGTTGATCCTATTTGATTGATTCCAAACTGGTCTAGTCTCTCTTGGCTTATGGGTGGGAGGTCTATTCTTTGGAAACTGATTTAAGTATTCTGAATGAAAGTCACAGTGCTTAATCAAGTGATCAGGACTATAACAGACATAACATAACTTTCTCTCCATATTCCCAAATCCTCTTCTATGATTAAAAGGTTTCCTGTAGTAAGCAGTATTTTGAAAAGTTCCTCTTGGAGGTACTGCGGAATGTCCAGCAGTACTTTGAAAAGTTTTTGGAGGTACTGCTTGTTTTTGAAAGGCTGTAGGAAACTTTTGATCATTACCCCTTTGAAAATCATTCTTAGGTCTCTCAGAACTAATTCTACCATTAAGCTTCTTCCTAAACTCTAGGTTGTCTACACCATAACGAGAAACATCTGTCCTAACAGGTTGAAACTGACCAGTAGGTGGAGGAACTGAGTGATACTCCTTATCTTTCTTAAACTCAGGAGGTGATTCACTAATTGGTTCCTCATCCCTAGATGTATTTTCTTCTGAGCTTGTAAGGTCATCATCACTAGGTGGAATCTCTTCCTTAGCACTAGGTGGAGTTCCTTCCTTATCACTAGGTGAGGTCTCATCTGAACTACTAGCTTCACCATAACCTAGTCCAGCTCTACTGTTTATGACTCTTTGTTTTTCAACAAATTGAACATGTGATAGACCAGCCTGTTTAATACTACCAAGTCTTTCTAACAAAGTATCTCTTTCCTTAGTAATCTTTTCTAATTCAGACACCTTACATCCTAACTTCCATTCACTTAATTTCAATTGGTAATCTTGTTGCTCATATTTTTCTGCCCAAGCTATTTCATTATTTTCATGTGTTAAAATTTTGGCTTCCATTGACTCTAAAGTTAATTGATAACCAGCTACCTCAGACCTAGCTGTTCTACAATTATCTCTTTCAGTCACATAATCTTTAAGCAACTTTTGATAAACATCATTACACTTAGAGCATACCTCAGAGACATTGGATGAACTTGGTGAAGTGGCTACCATAGCAATCTGAACAGGTTCATCTTCATCCTCCATGCTCCAGTCAAAGCTTCCAAGACCATCTCTTGATTCCAAAGCAGCATATCCAGGTTCCTCATCAAAAGCTGTGCCCCAATCAAACTCTTCCATTGCAACCATAGAATAGGTTATAGGTTCATCATCAAATTCAGCACTCCAGTCAATTTCTGCTAAATTTTCTTGAGCCACCAAAGCTTTTGGTTGTGATTCAGTAATAGGAACCTCCTTTCTTTCAACCTTGGGTTGTTCAATCATCCTGTTTGCCTGATATTTTGCAAACTTGCATTCCCTTGCAAAGTGTCCAAGCTTTTGACAATTGAAACATTCAATCTTAGATTTGTCAAAAGTTATACCTTGTTTGGCTTTGAAATCAATTCCCCTTCCTGTCTTGTTCATGAACTTCTTGATCCTAGCAGTGATCATAGCTACTTGCCATCTTATGTCAATCTCTTCTAAAGCATCTTCTTCAATCTGCAACAAGTCTTCTTGATAGGTAACAGGTAAAGTGGCTTGTTGTGCAAAGAAGGAACATACAATTTCATCAGAATTGGTGTTGTTTGTTGGTGATGGGTTGGGGGTAGTTGCGGTTGTGCAAACATGCTGTGAATCACCAACAGTACTTTGAGAAGGATAAGCAGTACTTTTAGTGGAAGTACTGCTTCTGTTTTCAGACGATACAAAAGCTATGTTGTGAGTTTTCTGAGAACTATGACCATTCATCTCCTGCTCATACACTTTCAGATTGTTATAGAGATCATCAAAGTCCATAGACTCCAATCCAGGTTGTCCTCTAATCATAGTAGCAACCACATGCCAGACAGATGGCAAACTCCTCAAGAACTTCAAATTTGCATCTTCAACAGATACCTCTGCTCCATATAGTTCTAGCATACTAAGTAGATTTTGGAATCTGTCATAGGCAGCATCAAGACTTTCTCTTTCACCAACAGTGAAGGTTTCAAATTGCTGCTTCAATAAGTTTCTATGCATCTTCTTTGAAGCATCATTACCTCCAAATCTTGTTTTGATCGCAGCCCATAATTGTTTTGCATCCTTAGCATCATGGAACTTCAGTAGGTGACCATCAGGAATAGCAGACAACAGTATGTTGAGAGCCTTATCTTGATTTCTCTTTGTAGCAGCTGGTAAAGGTGGTTGAGGTGGTTTGGGTTGTCCTTCAATTTGTAGAGGTTCATCAAGAACAACATTACCATTGACAATTACATCCCATAGAGCATGGTCAGTAATAGCAAGGTACTGTCTCATCTTCATGCTCCAGAGATCATATTCTCCCTTCTTGATGATAGGAATTCTAAGTGAGGTGATGGATGGGATAGGTGCAGCTTCAGTCGACATTGTTAAGGGTTTGTTGATAAATCGGTTTTAAGGGTTTCTTCTTAATCAGAGTCTCCACACAAGCTCTGATACCACTTGTTGGATCGATTATACTCTGACCAAACTAACTTGTAGCTTGTCTACGGTTTAACAACTTTGAATGAATTCAAAACTATTAATAGTGAAACACTGATATACTTTGCTAAGTATGCGGAATCTACTTCAACAAAGCTAAGAAGAATTTAATAAACAACTTTGAATATTATTAAAACCTTGAACCTGCTTTCTTACACAGATTCACTAACAAACTCTAAACTCTAATAATCGTATATCACTAATCGACTATATCTTGTCTCTCTAAAAAACATATATCTCTAATGCCAACCTAGGGATCCTTTTATAGGCACAAGGAAAACCCTAGTCGGTTTACAATACTTGAACGACAAGTAAATTCTAATTATAACTCTAATCTAATACGAATATTCTAGAATTACACATTAGTCCTTAAACTATTTGCATGGCAGTCCTTTAACGAGCAGCAGTACTTTCATTGAATAGCAGTACTTTAACTTGAGTAGCAGTACTTTGACTTTTATAGCCCAACAATTATAGAAAGGACATCCCGTACAGACACTACTTATGGTCAACCGTATTATGCATGTCATTTTTTAGTGGAAAATAATCATACGTTTGTTTAATTATGTAAATTATTTGTTTGTTAAGAATAAATTTCTTATAATTTTCTTAACATGTAACAGCCAGGAACAGATGACTATGGGTGTGGATACTTTATGTGGAAGGATGCTTTTCAAAACAAGTACTTTAGTCAAGCCTCTTCTTCAACGCAGTGCTCAAACTGCGTAGATAAAGAAAATAAGATTGACAAGCTTGAAATAAAAAGCAAGATGTTAGTGTCTCAAAACAAGATGTTGATGACAAGAATAAAGACGCTCGAGGCATCACTGAAATTGGCAAGAAATCCTGAGTATCACACATGTCAGTCGGGTGCAATGCTCCATGAGCTTTTAGATGACATAAATAATCTTCACATGTAGTAGGTGTTGTTGTTTTTAAATAATGTGTTAATGTTGTTGTTTAATTGAATAATAACAGTTGTTTTTGTAGTTGTTTAATGTGTTAATGTTAACGTGTTATTGTTGTTGTTTAATTAAATAGAAACAAATTAAACGAATACAAATAACATAACAAATAAACCCAAAAAAAAAACATTACACAAAAAAAAAAAAAAAAAAAACAAATAAATACTTTAAAAAAAAAAAAAAAAAAAAAAAAAAAAAAAAACAAACTGGAAAAGGTAGACCCTCCTACTAGGGAGGGTGCCCTTTGTATAAATAGGGGGCGGGGGGGGGGGGGGTAGAATAACTCGAGCCCTTTTTTAACCCTATATATCCACGTTTATCTTGTCTTGTTAATAAACTAAGTTATCTCTTCACTCCACACGAGCCGGTAGGAGCACAGTTCGAATAATTCATGGTTAATTATTGGCCAATCTTTTAATACAAGTCACACCCCATTAAAAAAATAATAAGTAAAAAATAAAAATTCATGTATCCTTATTATTTTTTGTTAGTAATTACAAATAAAATAAAAATTTTCTAGATGTTATGTCATACACAAATGGGAATTTGTTGGATTAGTGTGTACGTCATAACACAAAACTATACTACCGCTTACACACGAGCGGGTAGGAGCACACTATTAGCATGATCATCATGCTTGTTATTTTCTAGATGTTATGTCATACACAAGTGGGAGTTTGTTGGATTAGTGTTTACGTCATAACATAAAACTAAACTACCGCTTACACACGAGCCTACGGGGTCACACACAATGAACATTTAGATATCAGGATATATGTATATTGTATACATATATATAATCATCAAAATATTTAATTAATAAAGAGTTTATTAATTAATCAATGAATAGTAGGTTAGTTAGGTATATGCCTATTATTATCTTGATTGGGTCAGGAATGCATTAGACCATCCGTAATGGGCGTTGTTGCTCCCATTTTTTCCCCGAACAGCGCCCAACAACGCCCCTATGCCCAAAACGTCGGGGCGCTGTTGGCCCAAATTTTGCTTCCCGGGTTGTGCTGACAGCGCCCAACCATTTGTATTTCTTTTATTATTATTATTATTATTATTATTATTATTATTATTATTATTATTATTATTTTGTAGTTTTGTTTTGTTTTGTATTTTTTTAGAGAATGTGTATTTGTTTGAGGTGTAAAGTTTTGAAAACTTGTAAAATGTTGAATATCTTAGCAAATTGAAACTACATTAAACATCAAATATAATACATTAAGCATCAAATTGAACCTACATTAAACAACGAACAATTAACGTAAACAACAAACCAAATTAAAAACGAAACTACGATACAGAAATTAAAAGAAGCTATCATCTGAATCTGGATAACCATCTTCAGATGATTCAGGTGTGAAAAAACCACTTTCCCAGTTCGCCCAACGTTCTGCATACTCCCTGGCTTCCCGCTCCAAACGAGCAGCTTCCTCTTCTCTTTCAAGTGCTTCCATTTCCAAGAAGACTAGCATATCTGCTTCTTCTTGTCGGATTTGTTCCTCTGTTAACCCAAACGGATGTTCTGGTGGATTGTTAACCGGTGGATTGTTAACCGATGGAGTTGGAAATTCATGGGGTGGGCTGAAAACCGGAAAGGTTTGTTCATGGGGTGGGCTGAAAACCGGAAAGGTTTGTTCATGGGGTGGACTGGGGAATTGTTGTCCAAAATCTCTTTGGCGAGGTGGAGATGGAAATTGTTGCCCGAAATCCCTTTGGCGAGGTGGAGACGGAAATTGTTGCCCGAAATCTTTTCTGGAAGACATTTTGAATCTGAATAGTTTGGATTTTGAATGTGTTTGTGTGTGATATTTGCTGCTCCAAGCAAGTATATTTATAGTCATTGAAAATGTGTTTGAATTTGAAATTTGAATTTAAATTTGAAATTTGAATATATCCAGCCCACTTTTTTTGAAATATATCCCGCCCACGTTTTTTATTTTGAATCTTAAACTTTTTTTATTTTAAATGTTTAATTAAAAATGTAATATTTAGTGATTAAAAAAAATAAAAAAAGAAAAGAAAAGGAGTGCCACGTGTCAAACAACGCCCCACTCACCACTACACCACTTTTTCAACAAAGCCCCATAATACCTCACATGCCACGTGTCAAACAACCCCCCACTCTCCACCCATTACCACTACACATGGTCTTATCATGGAGGGGCAAGTTATTTAGACCCTTCCATAAGGAGGGTTTCCAATCATGACACGAATTGTCAGTTTGTACGATGTGCATCGCTGATTGTACGGTTTGATCAAACTCCCCTGATGTGACAATATAGGGAGGGTTTGTATAACACTAACCATTGACTTTTAGCTAGACTTATTGTGCTCCTAAATTTTCCACTCGTGCATATTGCCAAACAGAAAAAGTTCGATATGAAGTGCCAAAAACTTTATATAAAAACCGGTTGGTCTAGTAAAGTGTTGGGTTTTTTTTTGCCTCAAAAATGTCGCTTTCCAAAAATGGCCCCAAAAAAGTCGCTTTCCAAAAATGGCCAAGAAATTAAGCGACTTTTTGTGAATTAAGCGACTTTCTATTTAAGCCTAGCAGTAGAATGAAATACACTAGCAGTAGAATGAAATAAAAAAAGTCGCTTAATTCACAAAAAAAATCGCTTCATCCACAAAAGTCGCTTAATTTCTGGGTCATTTTTGAAAAAGCGACTTTTTTGGGGCCATTTTTGGAATTAATTTATGGGCCATTTTTGGAAAGCGACTTTTTTGTAGCAATTTTTAGAAAGCGATTTTTTTGGGGCAAAAAAAGTCCAACACTTTACTAGACCGGGTCATGTCTATATTTGCCTTTAAACTAATTAAAGTTTTAATGTATTCTATAAAAAACGTTTTTCAAATTTATATCCTTCCAATATATCATTCCTAAAGACTTAAATAAACAATTTAATCAACCTTTTCCTAAAAAGTTAAAAGAAATGTTATAAAAAAAGGCAAATTGGTTCTATTTGGTCCTAACATTCAAAATTCGTAACATTTGGTCCTAATATGGGCTTGGCAACCATTGGTCCCATCTATTCATTTTCGTGCAACCAGTGGGTATTTCATGAAAAAAGCTCTCGAAAAACATTTTTCCCGGTGCAACGATGAACAATCCAGCATAACAGCTCTCGCCACTTTCTTTGTTGCACAAAGACGATCACTGTGATGGTGTTCAATCCTCCATCCATCGTTCATTTTTTCATGAAACGCTCACTAGTTGCACGAAAATGAGTAGATGGGACCAATGATTGCCAAGCCTATAGTTGGACCAAATTGTACGCTTTTTAAAAGTTGAGACCGTTTGAAACCAATACCTATAAAGAACTAAAGAGATTTAGGTAAACAATCTAGAAAATAAAAGAATTCAGCAAAATTGTTAAAAATTTTACTTAACGTTTTTAATTTAACATTATTTTAAATAGAAATTTGCACATCCAATAAGATAAGTTTTTTAGTAAATGAGAAAGAGATCCCACACTTCGCGGCGGGGCTCCGTTACACTTTTTAAAAACTTCACAGGACGAACATAAAATACTATAGTGTATGTGGGAACTAAAATCGACTTAGGCCGATATCTAATAAAAAAATTGAAAAAGAGAATAAAAAAGTAAAAGACTATTTGTGTAAGTGATCAATTACTTGAAGCATGTAACGTTTTATGAACATATGCTTAAATTTATAAACAATTAAGAATGAATTTGACATGTGTGCATATATTTTTTCGAGTCTATCCCCTTAACCACTCGGAAATATCGACATTTTAGTATATTTAGAGTTTACATTTCACATAACTTTCTCGACTGATAAATCTTAATCTTGTTTAACCCATCATCTCAACTTATGTTTTTTTTGTCGTTAACTATATGACGACATTTTAAACTTCATTACTTTAGTAATCGGGATGAATATTATGTATTTAAAAATTTTAAGGGATCGTGATAAAAATGTAAACTCTATTGTTACTAAAACATATTTGAAATTAATTAAACCTGAATATAGCACGTGTTCTCATGGTTTATTTTAGAATAACTTCCTAGTTAAAAAATTATGAATACATGATTATTGGTGAAAAAATAAACTATATTGTTATTAAAAATACTGTCATCTAAAAATATAGAGTTACTTTATACCATTAAGTTTACGGCAACATCCTTTAAAATGAATTAGATTTTCATGAAATAAAATGATATGAAAAAATTAAAAAGATGGTGATACGATAGATATGTTGGGGTAAACATGTCAATATTATGAAAATTGTGATGCATTAACTTATATATTATGCATTAGGAACTAATACATGCATGCTTAGAGCACTTATACAATGTGCATTGAATGAACACTAAGTTACTAATTATTACTACCTCAAGTCAAACTGGTTCAACTTTGATCTTAACTATTTTTGTGGGTGTTATATAATATTTGATGAAAAATATATAAATGAATTGGGTTTTAAATGTATTTTTCAATAGTATAATTTTTCATCAAGTATTATATATATATATATATATATATATATATATATATATATATATATATATATATATATATATATATATATATATATATATATATATATATATATAAAGTTAAAGTTGAACCATTTTGACTCTGAAAAGTCAAACTGGACATTTATTTTAGGACGTAGGGAGTATATTATAATATTTTTTAAATCATGCCACATTTATCCTGTCAATAAAATAAATAAATAAATGATTTTATATGAGGAGATCTCCGTAGATGAGATGAGATGTAACTTTTTTAACTCTATATATCCACGTTTATCTTGTCTTGTTAATAAACTAAGTTATCTCTTCGCTCCATACGAGCCGGGAGGAGCACACTTCAAGTAATTTATGGTTAATTATTGGCCCATTTGTTAATACTTGTCACACACCATTAAAAAAATAAAAATTCATGTATCATTATTATTTTTTGTTAGTAATTACAAAAAAAATAAAAATTTTCTAGATGTTATGTCATACACAAGTGAGAGTTTGTTGGATTAGTGTGTACGTCATAACACAAAACTATACTACCGCTTACACACGAGCAGGTAGGAGCACACTATTAGCATGATCATCATGATTGTTATTTTCTAGATGTTGTCATACACAAGTGGGAGTTTGTTGCATTAGTGTGTACGTCATAACAAAAACTATACTACCGCTTACACACGAGCCTACGGGGTCACACGCAATGAACATTTAGATATCCGGATATATGTATATTGTATACATATATATTGTACACATATATATAATCATCAAAATATTTAATTAATAAAGAGTTTATTAATTAATCAATGAATAGTGAGTTAGTTAGGTATATGCCTATTATTATCTTGACTGTGTCAGAAATGCATTATCATGGAGGGGCAAGTTATTTAGACCCTCACATAAGGAGGGTTTCCAAGCATTACATGTATCGTCGGTTTGTACGATGTGCATCGCGGGTTGTATGGTTTGATCAAACCCACCTAATATGACAATATAGGGAGGGTTTGTATAACACTAACCATATACTTTTAGCTAGACTTATTGTGCTCCTAAATTTTCCACTCGTGCATACTGCTAAATAGAAAAAGTACGATATGAAGTGCCAAAAACTTTATATAAAAACCGGTTCATCCCTACGCAAAATGTGGGAGCTAAATCTAGTTCGAATTATTTTGTATTAAACTAATTAAAGTTTTAATGTATTCTATAAAAAACATTTTTCATATATATATCCTTCCAATATATCATTCCTAAAGACTTAAATAAACAATTTAATCAACCTTTTCCTAAAAAGTTAAAAGAAACGTCATAAAAATGGCAAATTGGTTCTATTTGGCCCTAACATTCAAAATTTGTAACATTTGGTCCTAATATGGGCTTGGCAACCATTGGTCCCATCCATTCATTTTCGTGTAACCAGTGGGCTTTTCATGAAAAAAGCTCACGAAAAACGTTTTTTCCCGGTGCGACGATGAACAATCCAGCATAACAGCTCTCGCCACTTTCTTAGTTGCACAAAGACGATCACTGTGATGGTGTTCAATCCTCCATCCATCGTTCGTTTTTTCATGAAACGCTCGCTAGTTGCACGAAAATGAGTAGATGGGACCAATGATTGCATAGCCTATAGTTGGACCAAATTGTACGCTTTTTAAAAGTTGGGACTGTTTGAAACCAATACCTATAAAGAACTAAAGACATTTAGGTAAACAATCTATAAAATAAAAGAATTCAGCAACATTATTAAAAAATTTACATAACTTTTTTAATTTAATATTATTTTAAATAGAAATTTGCATATCCAATAAGGTAAGTTTTTTAGTAAATGAGAAAGAGATCTTGCACTTCGCGGCGGGGCTCCGTTACACTTTTTAAAAACTTCACAGGACGAACCTAAAATACTATAGTGTATGTGGGAACTAAAATCGACTTAGGCCGATATCTAATCAAAAATTGAGAAAGAGAATAAAAAAGTAAAAGACCATTTGTGTAAGTAATCAATTACTCGAAGCATGTAACGTTTTATGAAGATATGCTTAAATTTATAAACAATTAATAATGAATTTGACATGTGTTTATATATTTTTTCGAGTCTATCCCTTAACCACTCGGAAATATCGACATTTTAGTATATTTGGAGTTTACATTTCACATAACTTTCTCGACTGATAAATCTTAATCTCGTTTAACCCTTCATCTCAACTTATTTTTTTTTTAGTCGTTAACTATATGACGACATTTTAAACTTCATTACTTTAGTAATCGGGATGAATATTATGTATTAAAAATTTTTAAAGGATCGTGTTAAAAATGTAAACTCTATTGTTACTAAAAAATATTTGAAATTAATTAAACCTGAATATAACACGTGTTCTCATGGTTTATTTTAGAATAACTTCCTAGTTAAAAAATTATGAATACATGATTATTGGTGAAAAAACAAACTATATTGTTATTAAAAATACTGTCATCTAAAAATATAGAGTTACTTTATACCATTAAGTTTACGGCAACATCCTTTAAAATGAATTAGATTTTCATGAAATAAAATGATATGAAAAAGTTAAAAAGATGGTGATACGATAGATATGTTGGGGTAAACATGTAAATATTATGAAAATGGTGTTGCATTAACTTATATATTATGCATTAGGAACTAATACATGCATGCTTAGAGCACTTACACAATGTGCATTGAATGAACACTAAGTTACTAATTATTACTACCTCAAGTCAAACTGGTTCAACTTTGATCTTAACTATTTTTGTGGGTGTTATATAATATTTGATGAAAAATATATAAATGTATTGGATTTTAAGTGTATTTTTCAATAGTATAATTTTTTATCAAGTATTATATAACGAATATATATATATATATATATATATTATATATATATATATATATATATATATATATATATATATATATATATATATATATATATATATATATATATATAGTTAAAGTTGAACCATTTTGACTCTGAAAAGTCAAACTGGACATTTATTTTAGGACGGAGCGAGTATATTATAATATTTTTTAAATCATGCCACATTTATCCAGTCAATAAAATAAATAAATAAATGATTTTATATGAGGAGATCTCCGTAGATGAGATGAGATGTAACTTTTTTAACTCTATATATCCACGTTTATCTTGTCTTGTTAATAAACTAAGTTATCTCTTCGCTCCATACAAGCCGGGAGGAGCACACTTCGAGTAATTTATGGTTAATTATTGGCCCGTTTGTTAATACTTGTCACACCCCATTTAAAAATAAAAATTCATGTATCCTTATTATTTTTTGTTTGTAATTACAAATAATATAAAAATTTTCTAGATGTTATGTCATAAACAAGTGAAAGTTTGTTGGATTAGTGTGTACGTCATAACACAAAACTCTACTACCACTTACACACGAGCCGGTAGGAGCACACTATTAGCATGATCATCATGCTTGTTATTTTCTAGATGTTGTCATACACAACTGGGAGTTTGTTGCATTAGTGTGTACGTCAAAACAAAAACTATACTACCGCTTACACACGAGCCTACGGGGTCACACGCAATGAACATTTAGATATCCGGATATATGTATATTGTATACATATATATTGTACACATATATATAATCATCAAAATATTTAATTAATAAAAATGAATAGTGAGTTAGTTAAGTGTATGCCTATTATTATCTTGACTAGGTGAGGAATGCATTATCATGGATGGGCAAGTTATTTAGACCCTCTCATAAGGAGGGTTTCCAATCATGACACGTATCGTTGTTTTGTACGATATGCATCGCGGGTTGTATGGTTTGATCAAACCCCCCTAATATGACAATATAGGGAGGGTTTGTATAACACTGGCCATATACTTTTAGCTAGACTTATTTTGTTCCAAAATTTTCCATTCGTGCATACTGCCAAATAGAAAAAGTACGATATGAAGTGCCAAAAACTTTATATAAAAACCGGTTCATCCCTACGCAAAATGTGGGAGCCAAATCTAGTTCTAATTATTTTGTATTAAACTAATTAAAGTTTTAATGTATTCTATAAAAAACGTTTTCCAAATATATATCCTTCCAATATGTCATTCCTAAAGACTTAAATAAACAATGTAATCAACCTTTTCCTAAAAAGTTAAAAGAAACGTCATAAAAATGGCAAATTGGTTCTATTTGGCCCTAACATTCAAAATTTGTAACATTTGGTCCTAATATGGGCTTGGCAACCATTGCTCCCATCTATTCATTTTCGTGCAACCAGTGGGCTTTTCATGAAAAAAGCTCAAGAAAAACGTTTTTCCCGGTGCAACGATGAACAATCCAGCATAACAGCTCTCGCCACTTTCTTTGTTGCACAAAGACAATTACTGTGATGGTGTTCAATCCTCCATCCATCGTTCATTTTTTCATGAAACGCTCACTACTTGCACGAAAATGAGTAGATGGGACCAATGATTGCCAAGCCTATAGTTGGACCAAATTGTACGTTTTTTAAAAGTTGGGACTGTTTGAAACCAATACCTATAAAGAACTAAAGATTTTTAGGGAAACAATCTAGAAAATAAAAGAATTCAGCAAAATTATTAAAAAATTTACTTAACTTTTCTAATTTAACATTATTTTAAATAGAAATTTGCATATCCAATAAGATAAGTTTTTTAGTAAATGAGAAAGAGATCCCACGCTTCGCGGCGGGGCTCCGTTACACTTTTTAAAAACTTCACAGGACGAACATAAAATACTATAGTGTATGTGGGAACTAAAATCGACTTAGGCCGATATCTAAAAAAAAAATTGAGAAAGAGAATAAAAAAGTAAAAGACTATTTGTGTAAGTGATCAATTACTCGAAGCATGTAACGTTTTATGAAGATAGGCTTAAATTTATAAACAATTAAGAATGAATTTGACATGTGTGTATATATTTTTTCGAGTCTATCCCCTTAACCACTCGGAAATATCGACATTTTAGTATATTTAGAGTTTACATTTCACATAACTTTCTCGACTGATAAATCTTAATCTCGTTTAACCCTTCATCTCAACTTATGTTTTTTTAGTCGTTAACTATATGACGGCATTTTAAACTTCATTACTTTAGTAATCGGGATGAATATTATGTATTTAAAAATTTTAATGGATCGTGTTAAACATGTAAACTCTATTGGAGTATTTGAAATTAATTAAACCTGAATATAACACGTGTTCTCATGGTTTATTTTAGTATAACTTCCTAGTTAAAAAATTATGAATACACGATCATTGGTGAAAAAACAAACTATATTGTTATTAAAAATACTGTCATCTAAAAATATAGAGTTACTTTATATCATTAAGTTTACGGCAACATCCTTTAAAATGAATTAGATTTCATGAAATAAAATGATATGAAAAAGTTAAAAAGATGGTGATACGATAGATATATTGGGGTAAACATGTCAATATTATGAAAATGGTGATGCATTAACTTATATATTATGCATTAGGAACTAATACATGCATGCTTAGAGCACTTATACAATGTGCATTGAATGAACACTAAGTTACTAATTATTACTGCTTCAAGTCAAACTGATTCAACTTTGACCTTAACTATTTTTGTGGGTGTTTATATAATATTTGATGAAAAATATATAAATGTATTGGATTTTAAGTGTATTTTTCAATAGCATAATTTTTCATCAAGTATTATATAACAAAAAGAAATATATATATATATATATATATATATATATATATATATATATATATATATATATATATATATATATATATATATATATATATATATATATATATATATAAAGTCAAAGTTGAACCATTTTGACTCTGAAAACTCAAACTAGACATTTATTTTCGGACGGAAGGAGTATATTATAATATTTTTTAAATCATGCCAGATTTATCCAGTCAATAAAATAAATAAATAAATGATTTTATATGTATTATCACCTGTCAAGGACATGGACATGTGGCAAAGAAAAGAGACATGTGGGTGGGTCCCGGATATCAATGAGGAGATCTCCGTTGATGAGATGAGATGTAACTTTTTTAACTTTATATATCCACGTTTATCTTGTCTTGTTAATAAACTAAGTTATCTCTTCGCTCCATACGAGCCGGGAGGAGCACACTTCGACTAATTTATGGTTAATTATTGGCCCATTTGTTAATACTTGTCACACCCCATTAAACAAATAAAAATTCATGTATCCTTATCATTTTTTGTTAGTAATTACAAATAAAATAAAAATTTTCTAGATGTTATGTCATACACAAGTGAGAGTTTGTTGGATTAGTGTGTACGTCATAACACAAAACTATACTACCGCTTACACACGAGCCGGTAGGAGCACACTATTACCATGATCATCATGCTTGTTATTTTCTAGATGTTGTCATACACAAGTGGGAGTTTGTTGCATTAGTGTGTACGTCGTAACAAAAACTATACTACCGCTTACACGCGAGCCTACGGGTCATACGCAATGAACATTTAGATATCCGGATATATGTATATTGTATACATATATATTGTACACATATATATAATCATCAAATTATTTAATTAATAAAGAGTTTATTAATGAATCAATGAATAGTGAGTTAGTTAGGTATATGCCTATTATTATCTTGACTAGGTCAGGAATGCATTATCATGGAGGGGCAAGTTATTTAGACCCTCCCATATGGAGGGTTTCCAATCATGACACGTATCGTCGGTTTGTACGATGTGTATCGCGAGTTGTATGGTTTGATCAAACCCCTAATATGATAATATAGAGAGGGTTTGTATAACACTAACCATATACTTTTAGCTAGACTTATTGTGCTCCTAAATTTTCCACTCGTGCACACTGCCAAATAGAAAAAGTACGATATGAAGTGCCAAAAACTTTATATAAAAACCGGTTCATCCCTACGCAAAATGTGGGAGCTAAATCTAGTTCGAATTATTTTGTATTAAACTAATTAAAGTTTTAATGTATTCTATAAAAAACGTTTTTCAAATATATAATCCTTTCAATATATCATTCCTAAAGACTTAAATAAACAATTTAATCAACCTTTTCCTAAAAAGTTAAAAGAAACGTCATAAAAATGGCAAATTGGTTCTATTTGGCCCTAACATTCAAAATTTGTAACATTTGGTCCTAATATGGGCCTGGCAACCATTGGTCACATCTATTCATTTTCGTGCAACCAGTGGGCTTTTCATGAAAAAAGCTCACGAAAAACGTTTTTTCCCGGTGCAACGATGAACAATCCAGCATAACAGCCCTCGCCACTTTCTTAGTTGCACAAAGACGATCACTGTGATGGTGTTCAATCCTCCATCCATCGTTCGTTTTTTCATGAAACGCTCACTAGTTGCACGAAAATGAGTAGATGGGACCAATGATTGCCAAGCCTATAGTTGGACCAAATTGTATGCTTTTTAAAAGTTGAGACTGTTTGAAACCAATACCTATAAAGAACTAAAGACTTTTATGTAAACAATCTATAAAATAAAAGAATTCAGCAACATTATTAAAAAATTTACTTAACTTTTTTAATTTAATATTATTTTAAATAGAAATGTGCATATCCAATAAGGTAAGTTTTTTAGTAAATGAGAAAGAGATCTTGCGCTTCGCGGCAGGGCTCCGTTACACTTTTTAAAAACTTCACAGGACGAACATAAAATACTATAGTGTATGTAGGAACTAAAATCGACTTAGGCCGATATCTAATAAAAAATTGAGAAAGAGAATAAAAAAGTAAAAGACTATTTGTGTAAGTAATCAATTACTCGAAGCATGTAACGTTTTATGAAGATATGCTTAAATTTATAAACAATTAATAATGAATTTGACATGTGTTTATATATTTTTTCGAGTCTATCCCCTTAACCACTCGGAAATATCGACATTTTAGTATATTTAGAGTTTACATTTCATATAACTTTCTCGACTGATAAATCTTAATCTCGTTTAACCCTTCATCTCAACTTATGTTTTTTTTAGTCGTTAACTATATGACGGCATTTTAAACATCATTACTTTAGTAATCGGGATGAATATTATGTATTTAAAAATTTTAAGCGATCATGTTAGACATGTAAACTCTATTGTTACTAAAAAATATTTGAAATTAATTAAACCTGAATATGACAGTGTCCTCATGGTTTATTTTAGAATATTTTCCTAGTTAAAAAATTATGAATACACGATTATTAGTGAAAAAGCAAACTATATTGTTATTAAAAATACTGTCATCTAAAAATATAGAGTTACTTTATATCATTAAGTTTACGGCAACATCCTTTAAAATGAGTTAGATTTTCATGAAATAAAATGATGGGCTCTACTATACATACCCCTATGATGTCACATCAGGGGGTTTTGTCCTTTATTTCCTATGTCCCCTTACTTTTTTACAGTATATCACAGTTTTTTGTCAGTTTCTGTTCAGTATTTCTGACAGTTTTAAGCATTTGACTTATTAAACTTTATATTTTCTGTTCCGCACTTTCAGTTTTATAGTTTTTTGATATAAACAAAATTATAAAAATAAAAAAAATAAAAAAAGGCAAAAAAATAAAGGGGTGTGGTTGGGTTTTTTTTTTTTTTTTTTTAGAGTGGGAGGTACGCTTGAGCCATAGGCTCGTGCCATCACACCAGCCCAAAAAAGTCGACGGCTCACCAAACCGTGGGTGGCGCCATGGCTGCTCGCGCCATGGTGACCAGCCCAAGCCATAGCATATTTGTGTGTGTGTGTGTGTGTTGTATTTGTGTATTTAGTGGGGTATATGTGGACACAACGGCACAACTTTTGCTAAGGCACCACATTTGTAAGAGGGAGGGGGTTTTTTGGTGAAGCCATGGCACCACGGTACCCAACACTCTTAGGGGGTTTGGATAACTCATCCCTAAAATGATATGAAAAAGTTAAAAAGATGGTGATACGATAGATATATTGGGGTAAACATGTCAATATTATGAAAATGGTGATGCATTAAGAACTTATAGTCATATTATTACACACCAATTTGGTGTCCATGAAATTCATTTCCGTAGGTTACTCTTTTTTTCATTACAAAACTCAAATATCTATACACTTTTTCATATCATATTTTCTCATCTAAATATAAACAATCGTAATCATACACTTTTTCATATGCATTATCATTTTACCCCATACTAAATCAGATACCCACTTTCATTTCATTTCAGAAAAGAAGAATTGTAACTTGTAAGTCGGCAACTACTGAAACATTTTGGGCTGATGAAAGCCCAAAGAAATTTCATATTGGGCTAGTGTAGCAATGAATATTTTGGCCCATAAGACCAACTTACACCTTTTGTCTTATTTTAAAATAAGCAACTTTTTAAAGGGGTTCTCAATAAGCCAAAACTTTTATTGATATATTTTAACTCTACTTAAATAATCAATATTCATGCTTCCTATGTGATAGTTTGAAATTGTATGTCTTTCTTTTATAGCACGTCAAAAATATTTTTTCCTCTATTATTATTTCTCAATAATATCTAAGTTGTGTTAAAATTATAGAGAACATTCCGTTGCTTACACCCTTTAAGTGTTGGTTCTTCCGGGGATAGGTCTGGTTATTGACTTTACTATTGAGCAGTGTTGCAAAACAAGGCCTACAAGGCCGATTAATCAACGATTAGATGCTACAAGGCTACAAACCTTTTCGATTTGTATAAATCGCTCAAACAACTCGGTCAACCGTGGTCAATGATGGTTAATGACGGTCAACGGTGGTCAAGCTTGCCCGACACCGTCAAACCTTGCTGAAAATACCCAAAACTCGCCGTAAATTTGTTTAATAACTTATACTTGTTGTTTATATCTATTTTAAGATTTTTTTTAAAGAAAAATCTTGCTAGTAATACCTAAAATTTACTAGAAACACCTAAAACTTGCCGAAAATACAGAAAACTTGTCAAAAATGTCAATCCGATTAATCACCGATTAATCATGCCTAGACCGATTACAAGCTACAGGGGGGTCGACCGCCCGATTACCGATTCACGATTTTTGCAACCTTGCTATTGAGGCATCCTTTACTGGTATCACTCCCCACCATAAACATTCAACTAACAGGTTAATAAGGGCTTTTAAAAAAATTAGTCATTGGTTCAATCCTAACCCAGAGTTTGGGTTGGGTTATCTAAGTCCATAATTTTATTTGGATTATTCGAGTCAACCCGGTTAACCCAAATGATAAATAGGGTCGGGTTAAAACCCATGAGGTTGTTAGGAAATTCCAATAGTTAATAGTTCCTGAGCTAAATAGGTTTGAAAACTCACTATCTAGTTTAATTTGTAGTTATCTATTTGCTACTCGTAATGGAAAATCAACCGCTGGATTTGTACAAGTGTTCAATGAAAATATATGATCGCATATTCGACATTTGTAAAAGTGGGGAAGGTTTTCCCTTTAAAATACTACCGAATCTACCAATGATTTGGTGATTTTGGTAAATCAAAAAAATTTAAGTTCACATATTTCGTTGGTATAGTTGTTGTAAATGATAACTACTCAATTTTTGGTAAAACTCCGTTATCATTGGGAGTTTTTCTAGTAGTGTCGTCTACAGTAATATTTTAGGGCACGTTTAATTACCTGGACAACTTACCTCGTATTAGTCAATAGTCATCCAAGGCAATCATAACTGGTCATCTTACGTTGCCTGTTTCAACCTGAATTTAGCACTTATTGTATCGTGTCCTATATTCCAATTTCGTATTGAAAATATATTAGAGCTTGAGGTGTTGTGACAAGCTTTAGCTTGTCATTTGAGCCCCACGGGGTGCCACATCACCATAACACAACCCATTCTACAACCCCTTTATCACAACTAAACACAACAACTTCATTTAAGTCCCACATACACGCTTATTCTTACACACAACCATTAATAAAAAAAAAAAAAAAAACGTACAACACTTACCTTCGTCGTGCAGACGACAAACCAACCAACAACAAGAAGTGGCAAGCCAGCTTGGTGTGGTGGCAAGGTGTGTCAAGGGTGCCACGTAGGAGTGGCGAATGGTGACACGATATCTCTGTATTAGACTATTAGCATGTTTTTAAGCTGTGAGGTGATGGTTTTGTTTAATAAATACTGATATAATTTCAAACCTACCTACCATGTTGATGGAGATTGAATACCTAACCAAAAAATTTAAGATATTAATTAAAAGAGCATCTAACGAGATGAAACGAAACTGTAATGACATTGCTACATCAATTTGGAATGCACGTCGTCAATGACTATCACAAGCATGTTGTTTTAATAAACTATGATTATTATTGATATAATAAATTTTTAATTTTTATGTTTTACATTTGTTTACAATTATAGATTTGTTTTTATGTCATTTTACATCTTATAATTTACCAAACACCTTTATTGAAAAAAAGATATAACTTGTAACTTATGTTAATAGCTTTACAATTTACGGCTTACAACTTATAATATACAATTTACATCATACAACATACAATTTACGGCTAGTTTTGCCAAACATAACCTTAAAAAATATGGTTTTTTTTTCAATGGCACCTTCAAACGTCATATTGCCAACGTCAGCTTTTTTAATGCATTAGATTTTTTAAACCTACCATTCATTTACAAATACCTACCTTTAACATGTATAGTAACCCCGTAGCATTTTGTTTTCAAAAACTTAGGGTGCGTTTGGTTTGTAAGTGAGATTGGAATTGGATTTCGATTTGGGAAAGGTTTGAAAGAAAAGGAGGAGAGAGAAAAAAAATAATAGTATAAATTATTATTTGTTTTATATATAAAATTGGTAAAAAATTTAAAATTTAGTATTATTTTAATATTAATTAAATATATTAAAATCTAATAGGCCCACATTCATAAGAAGAAAAAAATAATAATTAAAAAAGGATGACTGAAATTGTGGCCCACAACTTTGTGTCAAACCTACATGTTACAAGTGGTATCGTCGAATCCCTTGAAAAGTACTGTTATAAAAGTCAAACTATGAACCAAACGAATAATTTAACAATCATTCTATTCAAACTGTGGAATACCTGTGAAACAAACGGCACCTTAAGAAAAATGTTAACCACCATTAAAATTCGGATTTCACCATCATACGGTTGGGCACATGGCAAGCTTTTATGGTGTCCTATTATCTATATGTATATCTATATATTTAGTTTTAAGATTTATATAAATACTTTTTTAAATTTAGGATCAACATTATAGAGTTTTGAATTTAAACATTCACCATTTGGCTGTACGTGTGTAGGACCTTATAGGATTGTAAGAAAAGCTGTAAGAAATATACTAAATATAGGCTATACAATACCTCTTTTTCGTAAGCGATCAATAAAGGATATAATTAAGTGAAGATAAAACAGGAATATGGCAAACATGTAAAGAAACCTACATAAAACTACAAATAAAGTGTGTCGGCAACAATTACATATGTTATTGCTTATTCTACTGAGCTTATAAAATACGCAAAAACAACAATCATGTTTTTATGCTCAACCATATCAATACACTTTAAATGATTATGAGATTCGAATAACGCTTATTTGGATTATGTACAACTGTGTGAAACTTGGTGTGTGAACATAGAATATAACTTAACCTTCACTTGTTCTCACATTGCCACGAAAAAAGGTTATTTCTTACCAAGGAATTCAACCTGTAGAAGTAATCTGGATTATGTACAGTTGTCTGAAGCTAAGTGTGTGAACACTACATGTTTAGCTAGCTAACAAGTGAATTACAAATCAATATTTAATGCAAAATAAGAATTGACTAATATCAACTAACAACCACTGAGTCGACTATATGTGAAAGCTATAGTACCCCGTGTTAAAGTTATGGAAAAATATTAAAATGTATATGACTAGAATCGAACACGGGACCTTGGGATTGCACACTTTACGTATGAATGACTAACGAAAATAATTAATATATAACCATGTTATGTATTTAATTATTTAGGACACGAAATAATAACTAACGGACGTTAAGTAATTAACGGAATTGACTAACGACTGTTAAGTTAATAAAAGAAGGACTATTAGTGAAATTTGGGGCACAAAAAGGATCTAGAACCCATTCCATATGGGTGGCCGGTTTTGTATGGGCTTCTATAACCCTAGATCGATTTCTTGGTGACCAAGATAATGTTCACTATAAATACAAACCTATGGGTTATTAGTTTCTCTAGTTTTGTGCATTGTTACTATAACCCTAGGTTTTATTTTCTCTTCCTTTTCTTCTAATAAAATTCGATCACCTCTTTTAAAGGGTGGATCGAATGGTTTTTTATTAAACAAATGATTTTGGTTTAATACGTGTCTTTACACTAGCATCTAACGTTAGTTGGTTATAGTACGTGTGTACAAGACCTTGGTAATAACTTACTTTAGTTATTCCATCTTGGATTGTGGAACAAAATGGTAAGGGGTTCCACGTTAATCCTATTATATATTCAAGAGAAGAAAAGAGAAGGACGGTCCTTGTTTAGCTAGGATCAAAAGGTATGTAACTTATTTATTATTCGGTAATTCTTTATACGTGTTAAATTAAAGATCCTGCTTCTGCTACATGTGCTTTGATGTGTTTATTTATTTAGATGCATGTCATGCTATTTAAATTCCAACAGTGGCATCAAGAGCCTGTTTAACATGTAATTGTAATTACCTAAACGCATAATAAAAATCAATTCTTGATTTACATATACATGTTAAGTCGAATTTTAAGGTTTTTTTTTGCAGAAAACATACTAATAAAAATCGAATAGAATTTAGGGTTAGGGTTTCGACCCTAGTTTAACCAATTAATTAGTTTTGTAACCATAAATTAAGAACATGTTGTGTTTTATGTGTTTATTTGAGTAATAAGGGTTACGGTCCTGGATGATCCATGATTCTTCATGCAAGGAATTATGGATTAGGTTTTGTTAAGTGCTACATGTTTTTTAGATAAATCTAAAATTAGGGAAGACCTATATATATATATATATATATATATATATATATATATATATATATATATATATATATATATATATATATATATTAATGAATCAGTTATGTGCAATGTGATATGTAATTATTAAAACTTACGCGGCCAATTTATTGGTGTCTGTGGTCCATTTGGTACAATGAGCTCGAAAACCAATGGGAGTTTTAGTAATTATATACATAAAAATTCCATAGAGATTATTAATAGGGTTTATCAAAAGGTTTGCATGTGGCTATATGATTTATATCATATATGTGTTATTATGTGTTTATTTATTTTTTGAATTACTTGATCTTTGTGTTTAAATTATGATGGATTGTAAGCAACAAAGAGGGTAATTTTTGAATAAAAATAAATGAACCTAATAACTATGAAACCTTTGTGGTAAATTATTTATTGCCAAGTCTTATGTGCCGATAGTGGTTCGCTTCGCACGGTAATTTGCTCCCAGGCGAGACTAGCAATTTAATAATTTACTACATATATGTTTTAAGCTTTAAAATCTTAAAGTTTTTAATTGATTGATGCAACTGTACATAATGGTCGAAGCGGCGGACCTAATATTGACAAACTATAAAGTGGGTATAAGGAGGCTTGACATTAAATTGTCATCCGAAAGGGGCGCGTTTTTAATTAGCCTTCGGGCGGACGTTTGCCTCTCCGCTCGCCTGTGCTTCAAAATTAGACTTACCAAGTACACCATTATTTATGTACGAAGCATCTTAAGGCAATGTTGTAAGTTTCTCAATGCCTCAATTAAAATTTTGTTGATTTTAAGCTGCTAATGAGTAAATGGTTTTTGTAGAAAACATATGATACAAGATGAATGCATGACATCTTTGTACATATTTTTTGATTATACATCAAAATAAATACCCTTAAAATTTAAGTTATATGCCATCCAATTAATACGGAAACACCTGAGATTACATTCTATCATTACTAGCAGCCTCAGCTGATTTAATGATTCAAAAAAATGATAATCAAGGGGTAAATTGAGTACTTTCATTGCTAGCAGCCTCAGCTGATGTGATGAAACAACGTCGATTTACATGTTTCTAAATTGGTTAACTTAATTGAGCACTTTCATTACTAGCAGCCTCAGCTGATGTAATGAAACGGCGTCAAGGCATAAAGATTTGGGGATGAAACATGCTTACATTTGCAACTGATGTTGGCAAAATATGTAAGTCCCATGACTCTAGGAGTTGCAATTGGATATTGGAAATTGGGTTCGATCCATACCTTATTGAGTACTTTCATTGCTAGCAGCCTCAGCTGATGTGATGAAACGACGTCAATTTGGATCCTAGTTTTCAGTGAAAATTAAATGGTTAAATTTTATTTACCATGGGTGTTTAATTTCTTGAAAAATTGAATTATCGAAAATACTAAAATTGAATTTTTGAAAATTCTTTTAATATATTTAATGCAACGTTAAAACCGTAAACGTGGGTCATTCCTTTAGTGGAAAGTTGATCTGCACCCGTAGGGGTCTTTGGATAGAGTCAACTTAACTAAAAGAATAAACCTAGTCTACTTTCCGTGTGAAGAGTGAGACTTAATCCTATTCCTTTTCATGAATGAGAAAGGTATAATAGGAAAATTAGAATTTTCTAAATTTTAAGAAATAACTCATGGCAAATTTTTAAGGAATTGCACATCTTATGAGTTATTAAATTTAGAAGCTAGACGATTTACCGCAGAATTGGTAAAAGGCAAACTAGAATGATTGATCTAGTTGTTGTGGTTTAACCATTTAAAGGTGCTACATACTATAGTGGTGATGGTAGACCTAAGTTGAGGAAGAAATTGCATGCCCAATTTTCTCAAGTTAATTGCAATTGATGGATATTCCATCATTTACAAAGTAGAATACATTCTTTGAGCACCTTAGTAATGTTACGTAAGGGATTCCTCAAAGGTGTAGGAAAGTAAACAGCACACTATTTACTTTTACTGGTTATGAGGCACTAATAATGTTGTCAAATCCAGTGGGAGCATTGTGCTGTAATTACTGAATAATGAGTTCATGTAATGATCTGTAATTCAGTGGGAGCTACAAGCTTTGATATCTTGGTAGTAACCCAGATTATCTCTAGAATTTCTTGAGATAACTACTTTCCAATCATAGACACTTGTGGTTTTAAGGATAGTCGTGTACGTTTCCTTACATGACAAGGTGGTTCTATATCTACTTATATCTATGACACAAATCATATTAATCACATAAGCAAATGATTGACGTGTTGTTTATCTGATGCATGATGTTGTTCCATGCGCAAGTGGAAGAAATCTTTATTGTGTGCAAGCAACAACATAAAGGGATATGATTTAAATTGTTCTCTTGACTATAAGGTAAGAGATTGATGTTCTAATGTGGTTTATTCACATCTAATTAATAAAACACTTGGAGTTAATATCTACTTTCATTAATAGATATTAATGACAAGGTAAATTACATACTTTCATTACTAGCAGCCTCAGCTGATGCAATAAAACTAGGTTAATTTGCAAGTTTCTAAATTAGATAATTATTAGAACAAGTGTCAATATGATAATAAGACTACTTCAAGTATGAATATTTATGTATTATTGAAATGACATAAATAAATGAAGTAATCTTATACTACTTCAAATTTGAATGTTTATGTATTCATGGAATGTCATAAATATATGAAGTAATAAATTAACTTGAAATAACTATTGAAATCGTATTGTGGTGTTCATGATTACTTTAGTTATGCATATTTATATTTTAGTATAAAGATATAAATATGAAGTCTTTTGATTGGTAAGACTCACAAATAAAGTAAGACGTTAACTTGTTATGTTTTTTAATTAAGACATATACAAGAAGTCGTTAAGTTGATCAATGACTTATAACGTATATTGGGATTATAACAGTTTATGTCTTTTTGGTAAGACATAGAAATGAAGTGGTTTGAGCAAAAAGGCACTTATGTTATAAAGCATGCAATTGGCTTGGAAAATCTATTGTATCATTAAATTGACTTAGTTGGTAAATAGGTAAGCCAAAACAAAATATATTTATCTTACATATTGTAAGATTGACTTACAATATTAATCCTAAATGAAATACATAATATGTATGGTATGGTCAGTTAGGAAAATCAAACTCTTGTAATATTGTTTGATTAAGATAATTATATCTTCTATTCTTCCTAAAGATATCAAGGTTAGAAAATTGAGTATGGATAATATATACTCAATTAGACTCCAACCTAGAAGATTAATAAGACACAATTTATTATAGAATGTGATGAATCACATTAAGTCTTAAAATTGAAGTTCGTAATTTGTTAAACTGCTTTTGAGTAAGTTATTAACAAATTAATGTTAGGAACTGTCAATATGTATTTGTAAAGTCCAAAAAAAGAACAATTTTGTGTTGATCTATTTGCTAAGTATTTATAGATAATCTATAAATTGCAAAAGGCAAGTGGGAGTTTTATCTTGATAAGGTAAAATTACAAGATACATAATCTTCTAAAAATACACTAGCAAAAACAAAATGAGGATTAAACATGTTAATGTTAAATCTCAAGATGATGGAATTCTCATTTCATAGATCCACAAGGATATCTCAAATATTTGGATAATATATTGAGAATTATGAGTTGCAGGATTTTGATAAACCTGTTGATAAATTGCAAATATTAAATTTGGCAAATTACTCATACTATGAATGTTTAGATGCAGTCCAAGAAGATAACTAGTCTGGAAACGTAGTTGATTTTAAACTCTATAGTTACACTATAGAATGAAGATGAGTTTCTACAAAGGAAATGAAAATCCTAAAGATTTAAATTTTGAGTAGAAATCATAATGGACAAAATTTTGTATACATATTTAATGTGTGAAAAGATTATCAATCACACTTAAGCAATTAACTGTGATTGAAATTCTTTCTAGGCACATTAAATGAATAAAGATTATGATTGTCATTCTTAGTTTAATTTATATGAAATTAATAATGGAATATCAAAACTATTTCTTGAGTGATTACTTGTGCGAGGACGGAAAGTAATTGAAAGGAGTTTTTGAATTCGAATAATCTTTGGAAGTATACAAAGTGTAAATCATGTATGAATGGATTATAACATGCATCTATAAGATATACTTATGTTTAGTTATTAAATCTAAGTATTGATTTATAATTAAAATAAGATATTTCTAAATATTCCTGAAAGCTAGTGGGAGTATTATATTTATTTTCTTATTTCATATATGTTGTACAACATATAGGAAGTACCATTCCATTAACATTAAATGTTAAGTCTTATATTGGAATGAAACTTCAAATGAAAATTCAAAAAATAAACATACAACCTTGTAGTATATGTTTATTGTTATAAACATAAGCGGTAAAATAACTGATTCTAATAAACATGATAATCTATTAGTAAGGCTAGATAGAAACATATCTTTGAAAAGATATAAAATGAATAAAATCTAAGTTTGACACATGAATTTTTCATGTACATCATGTTATTTGTTGTATCATGCTTGGATGCAAGATGATTTGACAACATTAATATCTAATTGTGAGTTATTAGATAGTTAAGTGTAATGGATATGGTTGGATTTAGAATTAACATCCTCAACCTGGAGTTGCTCCAAAATTCTAAATATGAACCATATGACAAATTGTTACGTAATTGATATAGTTGACAAATCTTGTAAGATTTGAAGATATCAAACATTACACGATGAATATTAAAAGTTTACGAAATTTTAAAGAGCATATTGTTGTGTGGATACAATGATGCTAATAAGATTGAGATGACACTCAATACTAGTCATGGTGGGAGTTTATCCTTGTTAATGGCCATGTGTACTAGTTATGCTTAATAGCATAGTTGCATTATACATTAAGGAATTAGAATACTTTAAACTATAAAGGTTTTGTTAGGAATACGTTTTATTTAAATTACAAGTCTTGATCATTTTCGATAAGAATGTTGCTAAGTTTAGGACTTTATGGTTGTATTAATAGACCGTTCCATTAGAAGTCCATGGCCCGGCTAATCACTTGCAAAACATTCTAGAAACACCCCATGTGCTTACCCTAATCCATAGCCTATAAATAGAAGGCATGGGGTGCTATGTTTATTGTTGGTTATTCATTCATTGTATCGAACCTTTGTCACTAAGTCATTCGAATGATAATCTTCCACTTTTCTCTTCATCTCTCATTTTCTATCTTAGCTTATTAGCTTATTTCATTCATAGCTTATTTATATAAGTAGTAGTACGTGTTTGTTAGTATTATACGTGTGTGTGTTCGAGTTAGAAAGGACCTACAAGTGGTATCATTCGCCAAAAAGGTAGTTAGGATCGTGTTTTTGAGTAGCTTTAATCGTTATCTAGGATTGGTTTTAGCTTAAGTACGGTTTTTGTTCAAAAGTTCGATCGATATACTCTTTTGTTGGTAGTTTTATCTCGTGAAAAACTCAAAAATCTCATCAAATCTTCATTTCGTACGTTAAAACTTTTAAATTTCTTCATATTTTGTGGTTACTAATCGTTAGAAATCAAACACAATCGGTTTCCATTGATTTTCTAGTCGTTTTAGTGAAATCCGCATAATTAGCGTATTGGGAAAGTTGATGAAAAGAGAGTATTTTGCATCTGGTTGAATTCCGACAAGTTAGGGTTTATCGCAAATCAATTCCGACAAGTTAGGGTTTATCGCAATTGGCAGATCTTGGAATTATCAGAATTGGAACTCAGTATTTTACTTCCTTGTATAAGAAAGTGAAAATACTTCGACTTGGTTGCTTATTCTCATCTCTTTTACAAGAGTTGAGAAATTATCGAAATTGAAATTTAGATAAAATTATCGAAATTGCCATATCTATCGCAATTCTGATAAATTATCGAAATTGCCTTTTCTATCGCAATTTAAGATAACTTATTACAATTGTCATATATTATCGCAATTTTAAGTTTTATCGCAATTTCCATTTCCTTATCGCAATTAGTGATTATCGCAATTGGGTGAACAATACTTATCGCAATTTGGTGAACAGTAGTTATCGAAATTGGACAAAATCTTAAGTTAACCAAAACCAACTTCACATAACTCATAACACAAATCTTAATTATCTTCAAGATCCAAACATGTCTCAACCACCACACTTCAATTACTACTACCAGCTACAGCAATATCCACAACAACAGCAATTTCATCCTCAGTATCAACAACAACAAGCATTCGTGCAACAACATCAATTTCTCTCTCCACAACAAGTAACCCCACAACAAATCATGCAACATAATCAACTGCAGAATTATCAATCTTATTCCAGAGAACCACATTGGTTTAATAAGATGTGTGAAGCAATCAGCAGTCAGCAATCCCGACATGAGGCTGGGAATCAGGAAACTCCACCCATGCTGACACCTGGTAACTATGTGCAATGGGCTAGTCGATTCCTCCGCTTCATTGAACTCAGAAAACCCCATGGGAAATATCTAAAGCAGGTCATCATTGAAGGACCCTTTCCACTTCCAGTAACTGTTGTTCCAGGAAATTCAGAAAGAGAAGAAACATCAACTCCCATTGCTGTCTCTAATTACACCATTGAACAAACCTTGCAACAAGAGGCAAATGAACTGGCAATGTCTTACATACTTCAAGGAATTCCAAATCCAATTTACCGAAGTATTGATGCTCAGAAGACTGCCAAAGACATGTGGGAGCATGTGCATCTTCTAATGGAAGGGACTGAGTTAAATCAAGAAGACCTTGAATCAAAGCTTTACATGGAGTACACTCATTTTATTATGGAACCAGGGGAAACAATTGAATCATACTACCACCGTTTCACAAACATCGTCAATGACCTCGATCGTCATGACATCAAGTGACCAAAGATTGCTATCAATGCAAAATTCCTGGGATGCCTTGGACCAGAATGGCAGAAATACGCAACATTTGTCAGGCAAACTAAGAAGATTGGTGAAGTCAAGTATGGACTAATGTATGACTTTCTGAGACAACATCAATCAGAGGTAGATAAGGAAGTTGCAGCATGAGGTGGTTTCTCATCAACACCAACATCTAACTCGCTTGCTCTCGTTGCTCAATCTAACTTTCCACTACCAAACCAGGAATTTGGTGAATCATCTTCACAACCAAGCTTTCAACCACAACCTCCCAATCAAATCGTTCCATATGAAGCACTATCCCAATACTCTGACAACCAAATGGTCCCATATAACAACACAGATTCCATGATGTACTCAAACACTGATTTTGATGAAGAAGATGATGCATTCAATTCTCTCAACGAAGCATTTGGATTAATTGCTAAGGCATTTGGCAAGTTCACCAACAAATCCAACAACCGTCTTCATTCATCTTCCAATACCAGGAATCAAGCTGTTATTAACGATGGAAGAGTGGAAATTCAGAATAGGTCTTCGGGAAGATATGGTTCAGGGAACACAGGAAACTATGGGTCTCAGAGGTTTCAGTCAGGAGGGCAAAGGTTTAATTCTGCAGGGGGTAACAGGAACAGTATGGGGACTAATCAGAGAAGGAATCAGATGGCTGGAAATGAAAAGAGAGGCATTGCAAACACTTCGATTACGTGTTACAACTGTGGTGGGAGTGGTCATATGGCAAATGCCTGTCCAAAGCCTCGTACTATGGGCAGTGCATACCACAAGGAAGCTCTTTTGATGGCATTGAAAGATGAAGCAGGGGCACAATGAATGTGAAAGAAGAGAGTTTCATGGCCAATGCTGATTCTGATGATGAGATGGAAGATCTAGAAGCAAATGCTGCAGTGATGCTCATGGCAAACATGCAGGAGATGAACATATCCGAGACAAGCCCGGTTTATGATACCGATGGTCTATCTCAGGTACCTGATTCACAATGTCTTATACATGAAATTGCTTCACCATCTGCATCTTCATCTACAAAAGAAAATTCTGTTCAAAATGATTCACCATTCTCATCTCTAACAGATGATCAAATAAACACTGGTGTATCATTTGATGATGATAAAACCGTCGTTTCATTTGATGATCCTATTGAAGATGAAAATTATGATCATCTTGAACAAAATGATCATTTTCCTGATCAAGATTCAGAGCTTCAGGCCTTATTACTGACCACCCAATCACAAATTGAGAAATGCAATGAAATCAATCAAAATCTAAAAGCAAAAATTGCATTGTTAACGAAGGACAATGAGTGCTATAAACTACAACTTTCAGGTTATGAAAAACAAGCAAAACGTGAGAAAGGTTTTGAGATTGCTTTCCAAAAAGAGTACGTAAAAGTCCAAGATTTAGAAAATCAAGTTCGTGAGTTAACCGTTTCCAAAGCTGATTTGCTTTCTCAAAAAGAAAAGGATCAATTTGAATTCAAAAAACAAATTGATACTTTAAATTCTGAGCTGTTAAAAACTCAATCAGAGCTTTCAACATCTCAAAATAATCTTCTTGAAGAAAAGCAAATCATAAGTAAACGTGTCAACTCATATCTTGAAGAAATAGTTGCTTTGCAATCCAAACTTAAAGAATTTCAGAATGTTGTATACAAAAATGGTAATTCCATAACTCAAATTCAAAGGCTAACGGTAAAACCAAAACCGAAAGGGTATGGATTTGCTATTGGCTGTGACCAACCACGTTTTCTTTCTAAAGCACTCAACAAAAATCCTAAGTTATACAATGCAGACTTATTACTTGATGATACCTTTCAAAGAGTTGTTGTGCTTAGTAATGATGAAGAACTTGAAATTCTTGAACGTCAAAATGAACATGAGAGTCGATCAAAAACAGACAAAGATTTTTCAAGAGTTCATTATGATTATTCCGCAAGACCTCATATCAGTAAATCATTTGTCCCTCCAAAGGACAAACCAGAACAAACATTGTAAAACACCAACATACATGCTTCTTCTACAGTAATTCCTGTTTCCAAAACTGCTGCACAAATCAAGGATTCTTTGACAGAGGATGATGTTGATCCACAAATGCCACAAGAATGTCGAATTCTTCGATATTTTGAGACATTTATGGATGACATTAAAATTTTGGAAAATGAAATCGAATTTAATTCTCAAATCACAGTCTCTACTTTTCTCTCTCCAGTGGAGAAAGAAAAGCGAGAAATTTTTCAAAAGAAATTTTTACCTCATGTCAAACATCTGAAGAAATGTGCAACACAATGGGAACAAGAATTACAGACGGAAGTTGCATCTATGAAGAGCATTTTCAAAGCTAAAGAAGAACAAAATTCAAAAACAAAAACATCAAAAGAAAACTTTAGCAAAAGAGGCTGATCGACTCTTAGAAAAAGTTCTGTGTTATGACGTTGTTTCTGTGATAATGAATTCGATTTATGAATCATGCAATGAGTTTCTTGTGAATGATCATGCTGTAAATATTGAGATGTTGCAAATTGAGATAGAAAATTTGGTAAAAGAGAATGAGAGTCTTCGTCAAATCAACAATGATGTGGAAAACAAAGTTTTCGAACTTCAAAAAAGGCTTGATTGGTGTCAACATCAAAGTGCTGAATTTGAATTAAAGTTCCAACATCTAAATGCGTCTTTGTCATTTCAAAACAGTCATGCTTCTGAAAGTAAAAAACAAGATGAAAATGCTATCCTAAGACATAAACTGTTTGAATATGAAAAAGAACTAGATGAACTTAGTCAAAACAGAAATGACACCATCCGGTTAAACAGAATTTTGGATTCCAAAAATCAAGAACTCCAACAAATCATTGTTGATCTCAAAAAGAAACTCAGAGTTTTAGACAAAGGAAAATCTGTGATTGCTCCAGGAATGTATCACATAGACAATGTACCTAAGCAAGCAACAAGTCAAACCACTAATGTGCATACTTCCACTTCCACAGGATTAGGCAACACCTCTAAGGATAGCAGATCAAAGAAACCAACGCGACAAAGGAAGTTTAGGATCTGGCAATCTAAGAGTGGACCATCTAAGAATGCAGAAGTAGAAGCTAATGCTAGTAGTTTGAATAAAATGCATGTTATGTCAAACGTAGAATCAAACTTGTCTAAGTCTAGTTCTCAAAATGATGTAATGAATGCTACCTCGTTGAATGCTATGAATGATATTATGGTTGATGCTAGTTGTGTATTTTGTCATACAAGTATATTATCTGGAAATCATGAAAAATGTGTTGCTAAAACTCTGTTGAATCACAAAAAGAAACGATCTAGTGGCATTTCCTCTAGGCTCACTACTGCTGCCAAGTCCATATTAGGAAAACCACCACTAGTAGTTTCTGAAGAATCTGTTGCAAAACCCATAGATGCACCTAGGACAACTTATTCACCAAGCGCATTTATTAGGAGAATGGCTGAGACTAGTTGGACATGGCAGCGTTGGTTACAAAAAACACATAGCTATAAATGGGTACCTAAAATGATTAACTTATGTGTTACTAACCAAACGGGTTCCACCATTACCGAACTTGCCTCTGTATCAACTTCTGATAATGCAGGTGATCCAAATTGTTCTTTGGATTGTTGATAGCGGGTGCTCCCGACATATGACCGGCAATCTCAAGCTTCTAACAAACTTTATCGCAAAGTTCATCGGAACGGTCAGATTCGGGAATGATCACTTCGCTGCAATAATGGGTTATGGAGATTATGTAAATGGGAACATCGAGATCAGTCGTGTATACTATGTTGAAGGCCTTGGTCACAATCTATTCTCAGTGGGACAATTATGTGACGGAGACTTAGAAGTAGCATTTCGGGAGAAAACTTGCTTCATTCGCAATCTTCAAGGAAATGATTTGATGAAAGGAAAACGGGGCACCAGTCTTTACACCATATCCTTTAAAGGCATGACAGATTCCTCTCCCATCTGCTTACTTTCAAAGGCTCATCCCACAAAGGCTTGGTTATGGCATAAAAGATTGTCACATCTCAACTTCAAAACCATGACTGACCTTGCAAAGAATAAATTGGTTGACGGCTTACCCAAATTCAGATATGCCAAAGATCACTTGTGTCCTGCCTGTGAACAAGGGAAAAGTCACCGTGCTCACTTTCCTCCCAAAGCAGAACACAGCACAGATCATGTCCTACAACTGCTACATATGGATTTGTGTGGTCCAATGCGGGTTCAAACTATAAACGGGAAAAGGTATATTTTGGTAATAGTGGATGATTACTCACGATGGACATGGGTCTACTTTCTTCGGACAAAAGATCAAGTTCCTTCAATGGTCATCACGTTTCTCACAAAGATTCAAGTTCAAGTCCGTAACACCGTCAGGATAATCAGAACAGACAACGGCACTGAATTTAAGAATCAAACCCTTCGGGAATACACTGAGAAACATGGGATTGTTCATCAAACTTCAATTGCTCGCACCCCCGAACAAAATGGTGTAGTCGAAAGACGTAACCGTACGCTTGTGGAAGCAGCAAGGACAATGTTGATCAATGCCCATGATGAAGCGAAAAGTGTACCGCTTTTAAGGGGTCATTTAAGCCCTAAATCGTATTTATTTGATCAAATATTGCCCTAAATCGTTCCTTTTGTCATTTTAGGTACTTTTGAGGAGAAATCTGGAAAAGGAGGCATTTTGGACGTTTTTGGAGCATAAAAGTGAAGAAAATGACAAAGTCTCAAAATCATGCTGGAAATTACCTTTGACGGCGTCAGGATCCTCTCCAGACGGCGTCATGGCTTGGCAAGAAAAGGTGGATGTGAAATTTACTCATGATAAGCCAGAGAAATTTGCATGGGAATTCTGACGGCGTCACACTTTAATATGATCAAGGTCGTGACGGCTTAATTCAGAGAGGGACGGCGTCACGCATAATCCTGACGGCGTCAACCCCTGATAAGCCAGAACGGATTTTGGAGAGCTAAAGAGAGACGGCGTCAAGAAGGTCATCCGAGAACCCTAAAAGCGGCGAGGTGACGGCGTCACACTCCATAACGTGACGCCGTCAGATCTGAAAATCTATATATAGTTTTGCAATTCTTTGTCATTAGTGTGGAACTTATTGAGGAACTTTGTGTGTGAAAACCCTAAGACGAATTTGGCAGCTCTTTCAAGGCTTTTTGCCTTGAGATCTTCCATGTTACATTGAAGATAAGTTATCAATTAATCATTCAATATGTCTATGTGTTGTTTGATTTTATCTTGTTCTTGTCTTTTGTTTAACATGCTAGGCTAGATTTATCTTGTGTTTGCTTAGATCTAATGAAACCTAGCTATTGATTGTTGGTTATTAGTGTGTTATTAGTTGTATTGGATGATTGTTCATCTATGTTAGGCTTAAGAAAACTGGCTAACTTCCTATTCGGTAACTTGCTTGAACGTCTTAAGAAACATGAACCAATGCGTACTAAAGGTTTTTATGGTTGTATTTAATGCACAAGCGAATTCTAGTGATCCCATGTTAGGAGCTTCCTAGCCGGCTCGACATAGGAGTGAAGTAGGAGCTTGTAGAGTTGGGGAAGTACGTACGCCACCCCACAAATGGTATTAAGGAATACACCCGTCATCCACGCAACTAATACATACTAATCAACTGGTAAAAGATAGTTAGGGAGTAAGGAAATCTAAGTAAACACATTTCTCTCCATATAAGTTTTCACCAACATTTTCATTTTCAGTTATTTTATTTTATTTGCATTCGTAGTTATTTGGGTTAGTTGACTAGCAACTAATTCCGCCCACTCTTTCAAACCCGAGATTTTACTTGCTTTCATAAAATTATAAAAACATAAAAAAGAATCTTCTCTCACCCTTAGACCTATTAGAGTAGTTTTTCATACCTAACGAATACTATTCCCTGTGGAGAACGATCAATCCCCCGTACTTACCACTACACTATACTACATCGGTCAGGTACACTGCCTGGTGGGGTTGTAAGCCTCTTGAGATCCCTCGAGAGGTAAAACCTGTTGTAAGGTTGCAAAACCACGCATCAAGTTTTTGGCGCCGCTGCCGGGGAATAGTTATTGTTTAGGTTGAATTTTTATATTTTATAGGTCTACTCACTAGATTCCTTTCTAGTGAGATTTTTATTTTATTTTTCTAGGTTTTCTTTAGTCTATCTATTTTCTTCGTGCTTTTGTTCGTATAAGATTTTCATTGACTATTCAGTTTGCCATTATGGAAAACGCGAATCCGCCCCTTACACCTGGCGAAGTAGCTTTGTTGCGTTGCCAACTTGAGAATGAGATTAGTGAGCTCAGAGAGCTCAGTAGAATGATTGACATAGAGCTTGATTATGCCTTGAACAACTTAGAGACCGCCATATACTCAGATAATTACTTAGAACGTAATAATCTTACGATTGAGAAGTTGACTGAGAAAACTGATGAAGTAAAGGTAGATCCTAGGTTGGATGATTTTTTCAATGAATACCCCACTAAGGAGGAGATTGCTTACTATAACAACCTAGTTGATAACCCTCGACCACCTTTTGTTAGAATTGACCCAAAGATTAAGAGGGGTGATCCCGGGAATGTGAAGATACCATGTATGATTGGGTACCAATACGTTGAGCATGCTTACATTGACTGTGAATCCCCAATCAACGTGATGTCCTCAGGAGTTTATAGCCAGATCATAAACACACCACTTGAGCCTAGGATGGACCCCAAGTGCCCAGGCGGAGTTTGTAACTTCGTTGGAAGGATTAAGGATATGCATATCCTTGTTGGGAATTTTACCTTTGTCACCAACTTCATGATCTTAGAAGATTTGGCAAGTGTTGTTGACTGCCGCCTATCTCGCGTGGTGTTAGGTAAGCCATTTATTGAAGCATCCAATTTAAAGTATGATCGTTTGAGAGGCACGGTTCAGTTTTCTAATCACATAGATAGGATCACATATAGGATGCCTTATCGGGTAAATGAATTTCGTTTTGTGCCTCGATTTTACAAGGACAACATTGGTGCGATGGAGGACATCAATGATGAGGATAAAGAGAAAGGCATGGACTATGTTTGGAATAAGAGAAGTCTTTATTATAAAGATTGCTTGAACCTAGGACCTAAATACAAAGTTGATATGGAGGTTGTTAGGATGATTAAAGGGGCAATTGAGAAGCAAAACGGAAAAACGTAGAACCCGTGACTTTGAGTCTAGCTACAAGACTCGTTAATAAAGAAAAGCGCTTCTTGGGAGGCAACCCAAGCTTTATTTGCTTTGTGTGTTTATTTATTTGTTTGTTTGTTTGTTTGTTTGATTTTATTTGTTTCCGTATGCAAGTTTAATTGTTATTGTTTGTGTTCATGTCTCAAATATAAATTGTGAAAATGCTTTATTTTGTTTTTAACTTCGTCTTAACTACATATAAAGGTATTTTGCAAAAGATAAGTGTAAGGGAAATCCAAATTTGTTTTTAAGAACAAGATTGAACATGAACGATAACAATGAGATATAAGCATGCATATTAGTATTTGTTTGAGTCAAATGCTTGTATCGAGTCATAATGAAGTTTTGCAAGAATTCCAGGAAGTAAGGTATAGGTTTTTCCAGAAAATTTTCGGAAACTTAACATGAGAATTCTGTCAGATCATTTCTGACGGCGTCAGGAATTACAACCTGACGGCGTCAGGTTTTAATTTTCTGAAATTTTTGAAAGTTTTGTTTTCATAAAAAGTTTTTATTAAATCTCTAACTTATAAACTCCAGGAACCTGCAAAACATTCATTCCGCAAGCATTATATCTTTTATTGTTTTATTTCTAAGTCTGGAATTACACCTAGTTGTGAGTTGTCTTTCTTCGGTTTGATGCTTTGGTTTTTCTTGTTTGTTTTCTCAGGATTAACAGGTTATTTTGGACAAGGAGATGTATGTGGAATCAAGCTTTTGGCGATGCATTAGTCATGGAGCTTCAACATTACTTTGGAAGAAGATATAACCGTGTTACTTCATTATCCACCGAACGAATCAGGGGAGTATTTGATTTCATTCTTTTACCTTTATGCTTTTACATTTGTTATTTGAACATTGGGGACAATGTTCATATTAAGTGTAAGGGGGGGGGGGGGGTTAAAAGTACGATTAGAAAATGCTATTACGCTTGATTTTTGTTTGTTTAATAGTAGATGTGTAATAAAACTGAGATAAATACCTGTTAGGGCAATTTTAGTGCCAAATTTAAAATTTTTTACAACATATAGGAGTAAAACTTTGATCTTAATAAGCGTCTCACGGATAGGAGTTATATGACTAGCACAAAAACCGTACCACTAAAAAAAATTTTCACCCCCAAATATGTGAGGTTCGCCCCTAGAATTGGTAGGAAAAGCATTTATGCTATGATGTGTGTACCGGTAGCACTTAGATTCTAGAACTTGCGTTAGGACCATTCCGAGGCCACAAGTGAGACTACATTCGTGTAGTTAGATTTACTACATGATAAGAGGCATTAGGATTAACCCATTGTTTTACACCTGTGTTTTTGTTATAATTACGTTGGCTACATTGGTCAAGTAATTCTCCCACACCCTTTGCGTTGTACTCATTTTTAGTACACGATACCCTAGTACACCCCTCAGAGCCTATCTTTTCGTTTCGACCTTTAAGCATTTTACTTAAAGGAAGAATTTGTTACACCCCACTTAAATGTACACCCAAATCGCCTTAGCCTACCTTGTATGCACTCATTTTTAGTGCATTATTGTGACAACATTTGTGTAAACCCAAGTTAATTATCTAGTTGATTACATGGTTGCTAAGTCGAGTCATATCCTTGTACATATTGTTTTGGGACGATTGGGACTCATGGGTGAAGTACTAGTGTAATGGAGTAATGGAGAAGAACATCATTTATTACCCCCATATGTGCTAAATATTTTAAAAGTACTCCAAGTGTTTTGATTATCTTAATTCGAGTCATTAGATTAGTTAATTGTAAAGTTATGTAAAAGTTCAAGTGTAAGGGGAATGCAACGCCCCTATGATGTATTATTTTGGATGGTAGGGCAAGAGTGTATGGAAAAAAAAAAAAATCGAAAAAAAAAATCAAGAAAAGAAAAATACAAAAAAATGAGAAAATGAAAAATAGAAAAAACATACGGACTACCATCCCGTTTCATTTTATGTTTGTTTTATGTTTTTGTTATTTTGTTTTTAGCTTAAGATTGAGTCGAGTCTTGGCTTAGCAACATTGTATAGTACATGTAATTAATCAAGATCTTTAACTCGCCACCAGTAAAATATCCTTTGTCCAACAAAACCGTGTTTTCCTTTTCCCTACACCTAACGTTATAACCCATTTAAAAGCCCTCTTTGATAGTTTATCTTAGGTGCTTACGCCTAGTGGAGGAGGTTTTCGATCCTTTCCCAAGCCTATGGTAATCTATTTGCTATGACAGGTAGTGAGAGATATTATCCGTTTTCATTTATGAGATTTATTTTGATGACACTTGAGAGATGTGAGTATCTAAACACTACTTGTGAGGTGCTAGTTTGTAATCTCCGTGCTTATTATGATTAAAGTGGAACGATTATTTGTTGTAATTACTTTTATGTTAGCATTAAATGACCCCTAACTTGTATTTTGATTAGAATAAAAGCGCATTTGCTTGAGGACAAGCAAATCTCAAGTGTAAGGGTATTTGATGAAGCGAAAAGTGTACCGCTTTTAAGGGGTCATTTAAGCCCTAAATCGTATTTATTTGATCAAATATTGCCCTAAATCGTTCCTTTTGTCATTTTAGGTACTTTTGAGGAGAAATATGGAAAAGGAGGCATTTTGGACGTTTTTGGAGCATAAAAGTGAAGAAAACGACAAAGTCTCAAAATCATGCTGGAAATTACCTTTGACGGCGTCAGGATCCTCTCCAGACGGCGTCATGGCTTGGCAAGAAAAGGTGGATGTGAAATTTACTCATGATAAGCCAGAGAAATTTGCATGGGAATTCTGACGGCGTCACGCTTTAATATGATCAAGGTCGTCACGGCTTAATTTAGAGAGGGACGGCGTCACGCATAATCCTGACGGCGTCAACCCCTGATAAGCCAGAACGGATTTTGGAGAGCTAAAGAGAGACGACGTCAAGAAGGTCATCCGGGAACCCTAAAAGCGGCGAGGTGACGGCGTCACACTCCATAACGTGACGCCGTCAGATCTGAAAATCTATATATAGTTTTGCAATTCTTTGTTATTAGTGTGGAACTTATTGAGGAACTTTGTGTGTGAAAACCCTAAGACGAATTTGGCAGCTCTTTCAAGGCTTTTTGCCTTGAGATCTTCCATGTTACATTGAAGATAAGTTATCAATTAATCATTCAATATGTCTATGTGTTGTTTGATTTTATCTTGTTCTTGTCTTTTGTTTAACATGCTAGGCTAGATTTATCTTGTGTTTGCTTAGATCTAATGAAACCTCGCTATTGATTGTTGGTTATTAGTGTGTTATTAGTTGTATTGGATGATTGTTCATCTATGTTAGGCTTAAGAAAACTGGCTAACTTCCTATTCGGTAACTTGCTTGAACGTCTTAAGAAACATGAACCAATGCGTACTAAAGGTTTTTATGGTTGTATTTAATGCACAAGCGAATTCTAGTGATCCCATGTTAGGAGCTTCCTAGCCGGCTCGACATAGGAGTGAAGTAGGAGCTTGTAGAGTTGGGGAAGTACGTACGCCACCCCACAAATGGTATTAAGGAATACACCCGTCATCCACGCAACTAATACACACTAATCAACTGGTAAAAGATAGTTAGGGAGTAAGGAAATCTAAGTAAACACATTTCTCTCCATATAAGTTTTCACCAGCATTTTCATTTTCAGTTATTTTATTTTATTTGCATTCGTAGTTATTTGGGTTAGTTGACTAGCAACTAATTCCGCCCACTCTTTCAAACCCGAGATTTTACTTGCTTTCATAAAATTATAAAAACATAAAAAAGAATCTTCTCTCACCCTTAGACCTATTAGAGTAGTTTTTTATACCTAACGAACACTATTCCCTGTGGAGAACGATCAATCCCACGTACTTACCACTACACTATACTACATCGGTCAGGTACACTGCCTGATGGGGTTGTAAGCCTCTTGAGATCCCTCGAGAGGTAAAACCTGTTGTAAGGTTGCAAAACCACGCATCAGCCCAATTACCAGACTACCTTTGGGCTAAAGCTGTCAATACTGCCTGTTATACTCAGAACCAATGTATGATCAACAGACGACACAACAAAACTCCATATGAGCTTATTCAAGGAAGAAAACCAAACATCAACTATTTTCATGTCTTTGGAGCACTTTGTTACCCGAAGAATGATAGAGATGATCTTGGTAAATTAAAGGCTAAAGCAGACATTGGGATATTCGTTGGCTATTGTGAGAATTCTAAGGGATATAGAATTTGGAACCGTCGGACTGGGGAAATTCAAGAGACTATACACGCCAATTTTGATGAACTCACTGAAATGGCTTCTGAGCAAAACCGCTTAGAACCCGATCACAACCGTATAAACTTCCCTGAATCTTCAGCTGCACCCCTACCCTTTAACAGGAAGGATCTGGAAGATTTGTTTGCACCAATGTTTGATGAAATTCGTGTTAGTAGTGCATCAGATGCTTCCACCAGTTCCGCTGCTCAACATGTCACAAATCAAGCACCTGATCAATCCGCAACTACTTCTACAGCAGTTGCTAACAATGCACCTCAACCTGAACCATCATCATCCATGGATAAAACACCTCCTCCTGCAGTTGAAGATTCTTCCCCCACTTCTAACCAAGTTTCCACACCTTCAAATTAAGACGAAAATGCATTTTTCAATCCATTTGCTCCACCACCAACCATTCCAGAAACTGGAAAATCCTCCTCGAGCAATATGGATCCGTCATATCTGCACAACAACATTCAACATTTCCCATCCACTCACAAATGGACAAGAGATCATCCCTTAGTAAACATGATTGGAAATCCTGACAACCCAGTCATGACAAGACAAAGACTCCATACAGACGGTGAAACATGCATTTATGCACTCACCGTTTGTCAATCTGAACCTAAAAACATCAAAGAAGCCCTAACATATGACAACTGGATTGAATCCATGCAAGAAGAGCTGGATCAATTCAAACGTTTGGAAGTTTGGGAATTAGTTGAAAGACCAAATGGAGTTTATGTTATTGGATTGAAATGGATTTGGAAGAACAAGCTAGATGCAGATGGTACCGTCATTCGTAACAAGTCACGACTGGTAGCAAAAGGGTATTGCCAAGAAGAGGGAATTGATTTCGAGGAATCGTTTGCTCCAGTGGCTCGGATTGAGGTTGTTCGAATGTTTCTGGCATACGCGGCCCACAAGAACATAACTGTCTATCAGATGGATGTGAAGACGGCATTTCTCAATGGACAACTCCGGGAAGAGGTGTACGTGACACAACCAGAAGGCTTCGTGGACCCAGATCATCCAAACCACGTATATCGGCTAAAGAAAGCCCTCTACGACCTTAAACAAGCCCCGAGGGCATGGTACGATAAACTGTCTGCATTTCTTCTTCCTAATCACTTTACTAAAGGCACTGTTGACCCGACTTTATTTATACAGACACACGGGGAGGACATTCTCATTGTTCAAATTTATGTGGATGATATTATTTTTGGTTCAACCCATAAAAAATATTCAAACGCTTTCGCTAAACTAATGAAACAAAACTTTGAGATGTCCATGATGGGTGAACTTAAATTCTTTCTAGGATTGCAAGTTCATCAGTCACCCCGTGGTATATTTCTAAGTCAGTCAAAATATGCTCAGGAAATCCTGAAAAAGCATGGTATGACCAGCTGTGACACCTACAATACACCAATGTCTTCCTCATCCCCGAAGCTAGATGCTGACATAAATGGGACACCCATTGATCCTACAAAATATCATAGTATCATTGGGTCGATCATGTATCTCACAGCTAGCAGACCGGATGTTGTATTTGCCACGTATCTTTGCTCCCGATATCAGTCAAGACCAACTGAGCGGCATTTGTTAGCCGTTAAAAGAATCCTTAGATACATAAAGGGAACCATTACTTGGGGATCTGGTATCCAAAGGATTCTGGATTTGAACTTGTTGCATTTTCAGATGCTGACCTTGCAGGGTGCTTAGACACAAGAAAAAGTACATCAGGAGGAGTACAGTTTTTGGGTGACAAGCTCGTCTCTTGGCAATCCAAGAAGCAAGACTGCACAGCACTGTCTTCAACAGAATCTGAATATGTTGCCATGTCTACATGTTGTGCTCAAGTCATTTGGATGCGATCACAACTGATGGACTACGGATACATATTCAACAAGATTCCAATGTATTGCGACTCCAAAAGTGCCATTTCCATTTCATGCAACACCGTGCAGCATTCCAAATCCAAGCATATTGATCTCCGATACCATTTCATCAAGGAACACGTGGAGAAGGGTACTGTTGAACTGTATTTTGTAGGAACTGAACACCAACTGGCAGATCTGTTCACCAAAGCCTTGCCTCATGCAAGATTTGTGGAACTGATCCACCGGATTGGTATGAGATGTTTGACTCCGGATGATTTGGAAAATTTTCTCAAAAATAATTAAATGAGTCAAACATCAAAACTATCCATGTAAATATTTTCTGAAAAACATTAAAAGATTTTCTTAAAAAAAAATGCAAGTACAAAACCCTTTTCCAACATATTGTTCAAATTTTAAATTGTCAAATTTTATTTTAGAACAAGTGTTGAGGGGGAGTCACAAAAATTTTAAAATTCTTTCAAAATTTGTACATGCATGCTTTCAAAAATTGTTGCTTCACAAAGTTTTTGGTGATAAGATCATAAAGATGGATAAGTTGTGTGCATATTTTGCTAAGTTTGAGACTAAGAGTTAGTAAAATGGTCGGTTAGGACTAGGAATAAAATGTTTCAAGGTTAGGGGACTAGATGTGTCAATGAGTGCAAAGTTAAATAAGTTACATAAAAATCAAAAAACAACCGCAGTTAATACTTCTGCGCTTACTGACATAGTTCACCCACCAAATTTAATACCCTCACCCACCTTAATCGACGGTTCTCATTCAATCTGCAAATCCGCTTAAGCTCATCCGAATTTGTGAGTACTTTTGTGTTTAACGAGTCATTATAACAAATGGTTTTGAATTATATCTCGATCCAATGGCTAGATTTATCGCAATTGTGAATTTAAGTTCTAGGGTTTGCGCTAAATTAGGGAAATTTGATTTTGAGTGTTTAAGATGTGTTTGTTTGTATGATTGTGCTTAGATATTGATTATAAACAACGTTTGCATGCTTAATTATACCCAGAAACATCAAATAGTCATAATCTTGTTTTAGGGTTTAAGCGTACAAAATTGGGGAAAATCGTGTGTGAGTGTTATAGTGTAATTCATGTGTTGAGATGTTGTTGTTATGCTTTGAATTGAAAGATTGCATGCTTTGATTGAACCCAGAAACACCATAAGAGCGTTAATTGAGTTTTAGGGTTTAAGAAGAACGTATGAACACTAGCAGATTGAATCTTGAGATTTTGTGGACAAAAATTGTTATAACTTGGTCAGATTACCTAAAACCATCATAGAAAATGTTTGAGATAATATGTGTTTGCAAAATGTCAATTTATGATAAATTTCGATAAATCTGAGAAACTGTTCATCTTCAGTCGTTATCGGAAACTCTTGTACAAGAGTTTATCGAAAAATTGCCAATATTTATTGCAAATGCAATATTTATCGCAAATGCTATATTTATCGCAAATGCTATATTTATTGCAAATGCTATGATTATCGCAAATGCTATATTATCGCAAATGCCATATTATCGCAAATGCCATATTATCGCAAATGTGGTTTCTATAGAAATTGATCAATGTCCTTAGATATTTCCATATCTATCGAAATAGAACAAATTCTATAGAAATTGGTAATTTTTGATTAAGGATGATAACTTCTGTGGTCAAACATGTAAAACACCAATCATAGCTACTAAAGGATCTCATGTGTTGCATCAAGTTTTAACATCTGCTAACAATTATGTATCCTGCATATTTGTACTTGATTGATGTTTCAGAAAACTCCAATGGCTGCACCTCAACAACAACCACTTCCATCACTCACTAAAGCGGATGTTCTTCCTCAAGGGTATTCATTAGAGATTGGCAGCAACAATGCACGGGTAGTACTTGAGAAGATCAAGTGCTCTGAACCAAGTTGCCAAATTGCTGTTGAAGTTCTCAAAGAACACGAGTGCAGAAACCTCCTAGACAGCTCAGATAGCATTCCGGAATTATACATAAACCAATTGTGGAATACTCTCGAGCTAAGCAATGATGACAAGTACTTCACATGCACTTTGGATCGTAAGAAGGTCAGAGTCACACCAAGTCACCTTCGCAGAGCCTTGGGTCTTCCAAAGGCACCAGAACCTGCCAACCGATTCTACCCGACCCCATCTGAATCTGAAGTCATGCAGTTCCTAATAGATATTGGTTATGATGTTCAACCTGATATGCCATTAACCAAAATCTCAAAAGTCAATGCCAAATTCATCCCACAACCATGGAGAACCCTCTTCTACATCGTGACTCGTTCAATATCAGGAAGAGATAGTGGCTTTGAACACCCACGGTTACCTCATCTTCAAGTCTTCTGGGGGTTCTTGAATGAAGCAAAGATTGATTATGCTGCTCTTATTTGGGAAGATATGACATTTCAAATGCGCAAAGCCTTCACAAAAATCCCTTTCGTTCGTTACACCAAACTGCTCATAAGTCTTCTGATTGACGAACACATAGACATTGATCGACGTCCTAACGATCTAGAAATGCATCTATACAAGATGGATAAGACTTTCAGTAATGTCTACTTTCCCAAAGGAAGCACACATAAACAAGGAGCTAGGCTGCCAGAATTTCTGATGACTGAAGAAGTAAAGCAAACACAAGCCTATCATGACTATGACAAGGCATTCAATGAAGGTCGAGTGGGGCTCTCTAAACTTGTAGAAGGGTCAGGATCAACAAAGACTCGTTCTAAAAGCACCAAGTCTAAGACTAGAAGTGCCTCAAGTGCTTCCAAACAGCCCAAGAAATCACATCCCAGAACACTCAAAAGAAGAGTACCAACTGACCCCAAGCCCAAAGTTGAAGAAGTTGGGATATATGATGAACCAACTGATTCTGAAGCAACAGAATCAGAAGAAGAAGTAACAATTAAAATGTGTGAGGCTGAAGTTGAATTACAAACTGATATCGATATGCTTAATGCAAAGAAAGCCAGCATGAAGTCAACAAAGGAGGATGAAGCCAGAAGAGCAAAATTGGTAGTTGAGAAAATGAGGGAGTTTGAAGAAAAGGAAGGAGCTGGAGCATCTGGAACTGTACAAGAAGCCACTCCGACCCACTCTGATCCGGTTAATCAACCCGGAGGGTCTGGAGCAGCTACATCCACAGTTCAACCAAGCTCGGTTAATCAACCAGACTTGGAAGAACAAGCACAGTCAGAAAAGGAGAGTGATATAGTCCTAACCGATAAAGAAATTTCAGATTCCATGTTCGATGACCACCAGGAGGAGGAACAACACCACAATGATAATATGGACTGGAATATTGAAGAAGAACGGGAAATTATTGGAGCTAAAACTACAGAAGCTGCCAAACAGCTTGAGGCTGAACATCAGGCAGAAATAGCAAGACAGAAGGAAGCAGAAAGGAAGCAAAAGGAGGATGATGCACTAGCAAATAAGGAAGCCGATAGCTATATTCGTTCACCATCAGTCCCTCCACCTGATCTTGCTATGGTAGTTCATGTACCTCAACAGGTGTAGAAACCACAACCTGTTCAATCTCCTCCAGTATCATCACCAAAACCTACAACACCTCCTGAGTCACCTCCTACGACTCCAAAACCTCCATCATCACCTCCTAAGGACTCTACACCTCCCAACTCTCAATCATCAATCCCATCACTCTCTCTATCATCATCAAAATCACCATCACCGAAAGCTAAAGCAACAGTTGCAGAACGCATCAAATCCGCCATAAAAGGTAAGAATGTGAGAAGAATAGCACGAGTAACCAGAGTTGAGGTTGTCTCACCTGCTGCAAAGAAACTCAAGAAAGCAGTTAAACTCGCCCAAGCCAAGAAAGATAGTCAAACGAGTACACACTTGGCTGAGATGCAAACCGTAGTCCAGAATTTGTCTCAACAAGTGGGAGAGCTGCAGCAGACAAAGCAGAAAATGGATGAGTTTCTAGCTTATAATGTTGGAGATAAAGTTAAAGCCAACACGAGACATTACATCAAGAAGTTTCTGCCAGAACTTCAAGAAAATATTGAATCACACATTGACACAAAAGTTGAAGAAAAGATCAAAGATTTCGCACTCCAACAGAAACATCTTCTTGAATAATCTGTTGAAGAACTTCAGGACGCCCTCCTCACCAAGCTACTTGCACAATCCTCCATCAAATACACAGAACTTCCCATCATGGATGCTATTCGCGCCAACATGGAAGCATGTAAGACCGCAGTTGATAAAGGCAAACGTAAGCGTGACACTGATGACCAAGACCCAGATACAACAACAAAGAAACACAAGCCTGGAAGCAGGTTTGGGATTCACATTACAGAGCCCACAGGAACAACAACCTTTTCTCAACATCAAAAGAATCCAGAATCTGGTCCGACAGCAACAGAGCATCATTATGAGCACTTTCACGAAGAAAATGTTGAATTTCAACCACAAGATGATCAACCACAATCACCACCACCATCACCACTAAAATCAAAGCCTTCAAAATCAAAGCCTTCAAGCAGCAAAAAATCATCTAAAGAACCAGCTGTCGTCTCATGGTTTGATGAAGATGAAGATGAGCAAGGAAATGCATGGTTTGATCAACTTGTGAATGCTCCGATCCAAACAGACGAAGATTTTAAAGTTGATGACAGCACGTTTGCAGTCACACAACAAATAAAAAGTACTCTGAACGTCAAAAGGATGACCAAACGGGAGCTTCGAAGGATCAAGAATGATGCCTTCAATCTTCTGAAAGACAAATCTCACAGTGTTGCTGAACTCGAGTATCATCTTGAAAATATTGCTCGCGCACTGTCAAGTGAATTTGACTGGACTAATCCAGACATATTCAGGGTTGGTGGTCGTGATAGCAATAACCGTCCATACATCACAGATTGGACCAAGCCACTCCCCGTGATACGCAAGCATCATGTTTCAGAGATCCTGTTCCAATTCTTCTTCAATAATGATCTTGAACTTCTCAGACTCGGAGCAAAAGGAAAGACAAAGTATGCTACTTCAATCACCTTCACACCAGCAGCAGATTACCAACAACCTGCAATCGAGGAAACTGCCACTCATCATCACCTATACGTCAAACACTTGGTCGACTATGATCGTGATGCTTAGTTGGGGATATTTCACTGGTTCGAGAAAAGAAGAACATGGTACAAAAGCAAACTCACTGAGAAGTCTCGTGAGCCAGTATACAGTGACCTCCGGATTCTGGCTGTAACAAGTGTGACGGGGGGGGGGGGGGAAGCGGTATGACTACACCTACTTGTCTGAGATCGTAGTCCGATGACACGACCAAAAACTCTACACATTCTCTGAGGCAGATTTCCCTGATCTAAGTCTGAATGATATTGAAGACATGTACCTCATCAAGGTACAAGGAAAACTTACTCATCTCAAACCCGAACTTCAATATGCATTCAGTACTGCAATCTGCCACTTCATCCGAAGAATTGTCATCAAAGAACGAGTGGAAGACATTCAACTGGGGGTAGAGAGTTATCAGAAGAAGTTAAATCTGGAACAGCCTATGCTCTATCCTGACAGCATATCTTCTGAAACACAATACAACATGAAGCACCGACTAATGCTCAAATTCGTCTACAAAAGTGAACTGACACATCTGTGCTTCATGTCATTTCACGAGATCCACAAGTTCTGTGATGACACATTGAAGAATGTTCGAGACGGGTTGGTTAGTCGGATTCGTGATCAAGAATTGGGGATAACGAAGAGATGGAACAGTGATCAACTAAGACAAGTGAAGCAGTTTATCTTAAAGATTGAAAGAAGATTGTTCCACAGGGATCAGATGCGGAGACTGGAAAATTATGTTGGAGGTCGTCCACTCTTCTCAATCAGAACATTTCAAAGGACGGATCCAACATTCAACACATTTGCAAAAGGGAGCTGATGTAAGAATTTGATTTCAATATTCTCATAATTCTTATTCATTATTCTTACCATATGCCTGTGACATTACCGTTTGTGTACACATAACAGTGCACAACCCGGACCCTAAAGAAAGGACCTTGAGGTACGCTTCAGTGCCTCAATCCTGATCAAAGGAGCGAAAGCTTCTTTCTTATGAGTAGAATTAAACCTGAATATTTTCTAAGTTTTCAAAAATTCTACTTATAAGAACAAGTATTCCCTCGTCAAGGGGGAGTATTTGAAAAATAATCTTTGTTCGGAAAACATAAACGTTCTTGAAATTCTTCCCTAAAACTCAAAAACAGCATATTTTAATCATAAAGTTTTTTAAAAACATCATGAGTATGCTATTTTTGAGGGGGAGAATAAGTAATGATTAAAATATGGTGTCTCATATGCTGGTATCTCATAAGTGCTCAACTCAGAATTGACCCTCGAATTGACGATAGCAAAAGTCAGTAGTCGAAAGGACATGTCCTGGACGGGTAATAATTTCAAGCCAGTTCATCTGGTGATGTAAACGTGTCTCGCAAAGGACGTGTCTGAGTAGAATGTACCGATTTCGAGCGATTTTCCTTGAATGTGATCTGGACGGGTAATAATTTCAAGCTAGTTTACTAGTGATGTAAGCGTGTCTCGCGATGATCATGTTCATTGAAAATCAATCAATTCAAAAGTGCCAACTCTTCCCGACATGTGCAAATTTCAATTAATTACTTATGAGCACATGTTAAGGGGGAGTCTTTCTGAAAAACACAAAACTCTCAAGGTTTCAATAAAATGTCTTTACAATCATCGACACTTTGAGAGATTTTCAAAGGTTTGGTTTATGGCATCATCATTAGGATAGTCATGAAGATATAAGGTGACTAAGGTTTAGAAAAAACCGTCCAATGATCCGCCAGAGCCGGAGGGATCTACCCAAGGACAATTCCCATAGTTTAGAACTAGAAAGTCCTAGGTATGATATAAAAAAAGAGAAATGAGATGAAAGGAGAAAGAAGGGGTTGAAGAATTAAAAAGAAAAGGGTGAAAAGAAATAGCCCTCCATTTGTTCAACCTTAGGGCAGACAACGGGTTCAATACATAATCTACTGGTTGACTGAGCATCACCGGTATTGAAGACAAAAGACGTCATGGACCCAGTGACGCACTGCACTAAGCCTTCTAGCCACCCAAGTATCTCTCAAAAGATACTTGTTTCATTCTCACGGAGAACCCTTCATCATCTATCGACCTCTCACTACGAGATGTGTTGATATTGAATAGGAGGCACTCTGCTCCACGCCTCCAACGACCAAACAAAAGTGCACTAATCGAGTCTAGAGCCATGAGATACATCAAAGATCTCTTAGGAACACTTAGTGTTTCTCTAATGTTCTACATCATGGGCATCAGTTGTAAAATTAAGAAAGAGTCCTTCGCAGATCTTAGCAATCTGCCAAGAACATTCATGAGAAAAGTCACATTTGTGATTATCAATGATTGAATGGAAATCCTGCCAGGGTCAACATCAAACAGCCCTGACAGCAGGTCACTTCGGTAACTCCTTGTGGGTTACGCTTAGTGTTTGCTCCAAACGGTCTACAGTCGTGGGGTGATCTCCAGCGACTCACTGAATCGTGGGTGCACTTCGGTGTGTCCGTGTAAGCCCTTTCGGGGGTATCCGGTTCAAAACGGCCTGGGAAAGGATTAGAGAAAGTCTTCACACTATGCTGTTGACGATCTCGAAATCTAATCCTGTAAGTGCCGGTTGGTTCGTGCTGCTGCTGAGGATCTGGAGTTCGACCATCAAGACTCCATCATGCTCATATCCTGAAGATATGTTCTCTCAAAGACTCAGAAATAACAAAAGTTCAGCAAGTGATAAAGTAAAGTCAAAAGTTCAAGCACTACAACCTTTCTCAAGTTAAAGATTGAAAAGTGAGAACAAGCTGCAGAACAAAAGTCAAAGACATATGAGCATGATGGAAAAGACGAGAAGACGTTGGAGATTGGCAGATCGAGACAACATCATAACATTTTAAGTCAAGAACAAAGAACAAAGATTATCAAGATGTCGGAAGCCAAAGAAGCAAAGACGACGTTGAGCAACATTGATGACCAAGACTTAGGGGGAGATTGTTAGGAATACGTTTTATTTAAATTACAAGTCTTGATCATTTTCGATAAGAATGTTGCTAAGTTTAGGACTTTATGTTTGTATTAATAGACCGGTCCATTAGAAGTCCCTGGGCCGGCTAATCACTTGTAAAACATTCTAGAAAAACCCCATGTGCTTACCCTAATCCATAGCCTATAAATAGAAGGCATGGGGTGCTATGTTTATTGTTGGTTATTCATTCATTGTATCGAACCTTTGTCACTAAGTCATTCGAATGATAATCTTCCACTTTTCTCTTCATCTCTCATTTTCTATCTTAGCTTATTAGCTTATTTCATTCGTAGCTTATTTATATAAGTAGTAGTACGTGTTTGTTAGTATTATACGTGTGTGTGTTCGAGTTAGAAAGGACCTACAGGTTTGGTAGTTTAATTATCATAAATTCGTGGATGAGGATGTCACGCATTTTATGAAATATTGTGTGGCAATATCAAGATTGATGAATGCACACATACAATAATTTCAGTAAATGAATTCTTGAAATAAGTATTCTCAAAATTTCCGATAGATCAAATTAGTTGATTTATGCTTTGTCAACAAGTATGTTGAACATGACTTGAGGCATAATTCATTAATGGGAATTATCATGCATTGATCTATTTAGTATTTGGATAAGGGATGTTAAGCAATTATTGTTTACAATGAATTAAAGTACGTGGTACGTTGGTTTTCATTAATAATAAATTGTATCCTATATTTGCATGTTTAAATCCATGAATAACTTATGTTATTCTAAATAGTCCGTTGTCGATCAATAATATGGGAGTATTATTGAATTAAGGCAAATGTGAGTGTTGGTAAAATATACTTGAGTATATTGATGCGTGGGCATGCCAAATTCACATGATATTCAATATTAGATAAATTGAATATAGGACTTATCCCAACCACATGATTGTACTTTATGGATCTTGTCATCAAGTAAATCATGAATATTTATCCTCAGACTTGAGATGTCAGATAACTGTCATGTATGTAGTGCATATATGTGATTCAATTTAACGCTATATGTAACTAGTAGCTATAAGGATTGTTTTCAGAAGTGTTGCGAAGTGCATGAGTTATGCTCGTAGTCAAGATAGAATTTGTTCCTTCAAATTTATTTGAAGTTTAATACTGCTGGGCCCCTCGTAGGGTTGACAAGATGTTTGCGTGCGCACGCCCAAGATATCCCCTAAAGTATTCAGATGATTTGGTAATCTTGTTCAATCATACAAACGAGAAACATAATTATTAATAAAGAATGACTTAAGATCCATATCTTTATTAATGTAGTATTAGAAACAAAAGGATAAGTATGATGATCAATCATTAAGTGGTTTTTCCAGGAGACCACACACCCGAGTTGTACTAGGGGCATTGGCGTGTTGCTAGACGCTAACCAATGTCAATTATACTTTTAATAGATTTCCAAGTGGGAGTTGTTAAAGTTATGGAAAAATATTAAAATGTATATGACTAGAATCGAACACGGGACCTTGGGATTGCACACTTTACGTATGAATGACTAACGGAAATAATTAATATATAACCATGTTATGTATTTAATTATTTAGGACACGAAATAATAACTAACGGACGTTAAGTAATTAACGGAATTGACTAACGACCGTTAAGTTAATAAAGGAAGGACTATTAGTGAAATTTGGGGCACAAGAAGGATCTAGAACCCATTCCATATGGGTGGCCGGTTTTGTATGGGCTTCTATAACCCTAGATCGATTTCTTGGTGACCAAGATAATGTTCACTATAAATACAAACCTATGGGTTATTAGTTTCTCTAGTTTTGTGCATTGTTACTATAACCCTAGGTTTTATTTTCTGTTCCTTTTCTTCTAATAAAAGTCGATCACCTCTTTTAAAGGGTGGATCGAATGGTTTTTTATTAAACAAATGATTTTGGTTTAATACGTGTCTTTACACTAGCATCTAACGTTAGTTGGTTATAGTACGTGTGTACAAGACCTTGGTAATAACTTACTTTAGTTATTCCATTTTGGATTGTGGAACAAAAGGGTAAGGGGTTCCACGTTAATCCTATTATATATTCAAGAGAAGAAAAGAGAAGGACGATCCTTAACTTGTTTAGTTAGGATCAAAAGGTATGTAACTTATTTATTATTCGGTAATTCTTTATACGTGTTAAATTAAAGATCCTGCTTCCGCTACATGTGCTTTGATGTGTTTATTTATTTAGATGCGTGTCATGCTATTTAAATTCCAACACCCCATATCATTTATTTTCAAAAACAAACGATGCATAAAATGTTAACAACCATTAAAATTCGGATGTGACCATTTTACTTATGTCATCACCATCCACAACCCTATACCCCCGAGGCAACCCACAAATACAATAAACAAACACACACCCATATATATATATATATATATATATATATATATATATATATAATATATATATATATATATATATATATATATATATATATATATATCAGGGGCGGCTCTAAGGGTAGCCGGGAGGCCAACCGGCTAGGGCCCGTTTTCGCGAGGGCCCATTTTTTATAAAAAAAATCCTATATATATATATATTATATGAATTTTTTTAAATAGGTATTAAACATTTAAACTTGGGCCCAATTAAATTCCAATCTTATAACTAAACCTATAACCCATAATAAATTTATAAGCCCAATAAAGGTTCTAAGGGGCACATTTTTTAACGGCTCGGATAGGGCCCTCAAATCCTCGGAGACGCCCCTGATATATATATATATATATATATATATATATATATATATATATATATATATATATATATATATATATGCATTGAAGTCATTATATATATATATATGCATTGAAGTCATTGCGTTATCATGTTCCTTAACTAATCTAATCTTAATTAGCAATCTATCTAAGCAACTAAAAACGAGTATCAAGTTTTTGAAACATAAAAATCAATCCATTTTGGAACTTATTTGAAGTGTGGCATATAGTTGAACCAGAAACCATCAACCCCTTAAAAGTAGAACAGTCTCCACTACTGACTGCCTTAAACTAAGCAACAAAAATATGTATAACAGTTGAAAGGGACAACAATTCCTTACATTTAAAGCATGAAGAGCTGCAATCGCTATGGATGGTTTAATTAACAAAAGTTGCAAAGGCAAATGCAACAACCTGCAAATAAAAGCATTTAACATCATATAGACAACAAAAACGTTAAATTTCGTTACATATTCGTACAATTTTCCCTATCAAGTAAGCACAATTCCACAAATTTCTAATCACTAAAGACGTAGATTAAAATACCTAATAGTTCACACTGCATCTAACTACAATCAAACCATAGTTCATTGTTTCTCAATTACTAGTAATATAATTCTCATTAATGTAATAATTTCTATTTAGAAGTGTAACGAGTCGAGACCATAGTCACATGAAACGGGGATTGTTCTGGAACGGGATCGCAATACAGCTCCTGAACTTTGAAAACCGAATCAAACAGGTTATGATTTAGATACAAACCATGGCCTCGTCAACTTTTACCACGATTGGGAACGTGCAAACTTGATCGCAATTCATGGCTAGTGGAGCAGATTATGTTTCTCGACACAAGACTGCTCGTGATCTGCTCTATACCGGCTCAAAATACACTCAAGTAGATTTTCAATTCGAGCTTAAGCACCAACGTATTAAACTCTTAAGCTCAATAGCCTTATCGCACTTTTAACCTTTGTCTAATTGTATATAATCACATTCTAATCGAGTTGAGTCGATGAGAGCCGAGCTAAAAAATATTGCTAATTACTAATCAATTCAACTACCGGTATAAAACAAACTGGACCAATTAAACATTCAATATCATTTCTCACTTTAAAATTACATACCTTTTATATAATAAAGGAAAACACCAAGTGGGGAAATCTGTATTTCGGAAAACTAAATCTTTCTATATTTAGTAATATTTTTGTTTTTAGATGTATAAAAATATTAAAAGCTAATTGTTATCTAATTTGCCTTAAAAAAAAAAAAAAAAAAAAAAAAGGTTTTTGTCCTCATATGTAAAAAAAAAAAAAAAAAAAAAAAAAAAACCGCATGGGCCTTAATGCTATTTTTTAATAATTGCAGGCCAAAAATATAATTTAAATAAAGCACAGACTCCTACCACTGCTATCTAAAACACATATCCAAAACACAGTTCACATAATCAACACTCAATCACTGGACAATAAAATATTCTCCTTTGAAGTTTGAACTATAATTAAGGGTAGACAAATCATACCTCTACCCAAAGGTAAACCCAAGAATAGGGAAGCTGCTGACATAAAAACCTCCGACAAGTGAATGTGTGCTTGTGTGCGTATAAGTATATATTGATGAGCTTAAATTAAAGAAACGAGTTCGGATGTGTGCATACCAATTAGAGCTTTTATTTCATTTAACTCGTCAAAAATATAAGTCGAGCCCAAGCCAAGCTTGAGCTAAAAATGAAAGGCTTAAAACGATTTAATAATTATAAATGAACCAAGCATGAGATCTTACAAGCTCGAACTTGTTTCCACCACTACTAGTACTTTATGGAGAAATGGCAAAGACAATGGTATATGGTTTGATGTTTGAGTGAGATATAACTGGTTTATGTGGTTTGCTTAAAATTATTGGTTATGGACTTTAATGAGTAAAAAACGTTTTCAATTGTATGCCCTTTTATCTTTAGGTGTTGTTTTACGTGTTTAATTTCTGATGTTTGAAAGAGAAAACATGGATTTGAAGTTTGAATATGCGGAAAACGAGGTTGGATACTTTTTTAAAATGACCATTAAACAGAAAACATCAATCTATTCATGAAACGTTTGCACATCTACAGGTATTACAGTCTATGAAGCTCTTATGAATGAAAATCAAATACCACCTTATGGTTGATAGGAATACACATTATACTCCGTACTATGTTATCATTTTGGTTTGTAAGAGTTTTGTTTTGTACCATGTTTCAAGCAATGGCGGATCTAGGAATCCGGAACAGGCTTATGCACTTGTCTAGTATATATATTAATAAATTCGGTTTTTGGGTTGGGTTTCGGGTCAGGTATTTTTTATTTGGGTTAGGCCCCGTTGTTTTGTTTCTTGTATCCGAGTAACTAAATTGGTTTATTGAAGATTGAATTAGTTTTTTTGATTCGAGTATATTAATTTAAGTGTTTTGGTTTTTGTGTTAATCCAATAAGATTAAAGGTAAAATGGTTAATTATTGACCTTTAATCGCTATGATCAACTTGAACATAAATATCTATATAACGATAATATATTGATAAAACCTAACAAGGAGTTAAAATGATACTTGAAACTTGAATATATTAATTTAAGTGTTTTGGTTTTTGTGTTAATCCAATAAGATTAAAGGTAAAATGGTTAATTATTGACCTTTAATCGCTATGATCAACTTGAACATAAATATCTATATAACGATAATATATTGATAAAACCTAACAAGGAGTTAAAATGATACTTGAAACTTGAATATATTAATTTAAGTGTTTTGGTTTTTGTGTTAATCCAATAAGATTAAAGGCAAAATGGTTAAATTATTGACCTTTAATCTCTATGATCAACTTGAACATAAATATCTATCTAACGATAATATATTGATAAAACCTAACAAGGAGTTAAAATGATACTTGAAACTTTCAAGTATCACATTGTGTCCGCCTAGTTTGTCATTTTAGGTTGTGATTCGGATAAAATGAGGTTAAGTTAGTGTATGTTTTGTATTTTTGTTTTGTACTTTTGGGTCTAATCCTTCACTTAATTTGCTTGATTAATTAAGGTGTGGTGCATTTTCTTTGCATTTTTGTGGGTTCTATAATATTGTTTTTTTTTATAAAAAAAGATCATTTTGGTTAATCGAATGTTGTTGATTAGGTCATTTATTATTATTATTATTATTATTATTATTATTATTATTATTATTATTATTATTATTATTATTATTTTTTTAGGTTGTTTCAAAGACAATCAATTACATTGTAATAATTTCAAAATAAAACTGGCGTCATTTTTTTCATTTATTGTCTTGCGAGTTTATGTTCGGAACAACTAAAAGAACCCGAAAACAACTTAACGTTATTTTATCTTAACTACATATAATTGAGTAATGCCATTTTCTTCATTAAATGAGATTAAGACATTTCAGAATTTAAAAAATCAATTGATACAACAATCTAAAGCATATTGTACATACCAATCAACCATAAAAGCAACAACTTAAGGAATACAAATACAAAAGTTAACAAAAATCTAACAATCATGTAAGTGTATATATTGTGATCTGCATGTCAGTTTAAGGGAGTATTATGCAGTTAATCTGTAATCTGCTACACCCTCTCATAAGAAACATGGCCAAATCATCAAAACATGTTGATTTCTTTTCGTACTTCACTACCTCCTCCTTCCTTATGATTACTTTATTACCTTATATCGTCGCCTTCCATCACTAAATTTATTCCGTTGTGGACAACTTTTTTTCACATACTGTTAGGAATATAAATATTCATATGAAGACTCGATCACCCTGAGTATCTATTTAGCATTTATGTAGCTCATAGGCTTATTAGTATTAGTTTAGTTATATTAGTATTTGTCGAGTTGGGTCGGGTCTTTACCCATTGTCAGCTCACTCCACAGCCCACTAGGGGCAACTTAGCTAGTAAGTATAAATACCCCTTCCCTTGTGTGGGAAGGGTTGGAGCTTCTAATCTAACCTTCACATTTTTCCTTCACATTCTCTCTCTAATGAAGTTCCCACCCCCGTTTTTGATATTCGCAGCGGAAATATAAGTTGGGGTGTTACTTCATGGTTCGTAGTCATGATAATAGAAAACGACTAAAAAAGAGACGTTTTAAATAAAATTGTTACCATTCATTTATTTAATATCAGAGTACATAGTATAGGTCCCAGAGGGAAGTTTAGAAATACGTTATAAAAGATTACATTATTCATTTGAATGATAACAAATGGACACCCTATTTATAAAAGAAAGTCGACAGCCACTCCGTGCCAAATTCGTTCTCTTAATTACCTGAGATAAAACATGCTAAAAACCAATGTCGGTTGTTTTCTCGACAGCGACAAAATGAAAAAAAATAGCTTCGTTTTTGATTTTTAACCTTAGAAACTAGGGATCTTTGATTATATTAAGTATCCTTAACATGTTTAGGGAACTTCTAATTAGTTTTAAGTAATTTAGGCTTGTCGAATGAATTTTAAAAGGGTGTTTGTTTGTTCGATAGTTTTGAAAAAGAAAAGGAAAAATTAAGTTTTGGTCACATAAAGTTTCTAACTTAGATCTTAAGATATTATCTAGGTATTTTGAGCATGTTTTGGCTATTCTTACTCTATTTTAACATGTATGGACTAAAAAAAAATAACTAGGAGTGTGTTTGGGTTTGTTCGACCAAAAACAAAAAGAAAGAAAAAAAAATGCAAATTTTAGTTTTAGGGTTTAATTACTACTAGGGTTTGTTTATTAGAGTTATTTAGAGTATTTAGAGTATAGAAAATAAAAGGAAATAGATTGAGGACTTACCTAGATAGTATGGATCATATAGGGCAAGAATTTGGGGCGTATGGTTTGGAAATTGATCTCTAGTGTTCCTACCTTCCTCCTTTAGCTTCCTTAAGTGTTTTTGGACTTGTATTAGGCTGTAGGAATCAGAAATTTAGGTGTGTGTGGGCTGTGGAGTTTTGTCGAGTGAGTTGTGAGAGTTAGAGTGAAGTGATGGTCTTGTATTTATAAAGAGAGTGGCCTAAGGCTTCTAAAGGCTTCTAGGGTTTCTTATTGGGGAAGATGAAGAAGTTTAGGTGATGTGGTACTCTAGTTGTGGCGCCACATAGTGTAGGGGAGGGAAAGTGGGATGTGGCATACTACTATCCAAGTATGTAACCTAATTCTAGAAGGAGGGGAGGTGTGGCAAGTTAGGGTTCATCCATTTGGATGCTTAGGGATTAAGTAGGTTAGGGTTTTAGTTTGGTTCGAACTAAGTTATAGGATTTGGGAAAATTTGGTTCGAATATAGCTTTAAGTGGTTGTACATCATGCTTGGTCATGTGGTACTCTAGGGTTTAGAGTTTAGTTAGGGTTCCTAGGGTTTAGGGATTTCTAGAATTAATTTTTAGGGTTTCTTAGATATATTTTATATATATCGATCTATATAAAATCGAAGAAAATAATTTGGTGCATTGGTAAGTTGTTCTTTTAGGCTTGAGGAGGTTGTACTAGGGTTTATAAAATAAGAAAAATATAATTTGAATATTTTCTTAATTTATATAATTTTTATATAATTTTTATTAAGGTTTTAAAGTAATTAAATGGGTTTTTAAGTTTTTGTGCATTAAAGGGTTGTACTATAGGTTTAAGGGCTTGTACATTTGTTTTATAAATTAATAAATTTATTTTTAAAAATTACTGTGTAAAATTATTACAAAGTATGCTTTTTATTAAGGTTTATGCAAGGTTTTTATCTATAATTGGTTTTTATGCTTTAAAGACTTGTACCTTAGCTTAGAAGACTTGTACTTATATATTTTATAAAAATATTAATTAGGGTTTGTGGTTTTATTACATATAATAATAGTTTTGTGAAATTAGGGTTTTATCGGGAGTTATAATGGAACTAGAGTTGCTATGCTTTAGTGACTTGTACATTAGTTAAATAAATTATAATTTAATATTTCTAGGGTTTTGTTATTCATAAATGCTGTTATGGTAGTTTAAGGTTTCATAAAACTCTTTTTAAATAGAAAACACTTAGTTTTAAACGTACGTTGACGAAATAACGTAAAGTGATAAATGGGACCTTGTAAAGTTTTAGGTCAAAGACGTTTAGATTGTTAAATACTAAATCAGTTATGGTTGGGTTGCGCGCACATTCATCGAGGATGTGATCTACGTCACATAAGATAATAGTTATAACCTAGTAATAAATAAATAAAAAAATTCTACGTGGAAAAAGGATAAGTGTAGTTTATTATAATGTTGTATTTTTAGAAGTGGTTACAGTCTCCCCCCGTTGAGGGAATCTCGTCCCGAGATTCAGTCTATGTTGGTCTAGAAGACTTGGGAAAATGATGTAGGTATACTTATATGTACTTTATTTTTCTCACTTAGGGTTTCTAGTTAACAATAGGAAATAATATCATGATTTAAGTGAAGATGTGAGTTTGATATACTTAAAATGCCTGAAGTTCAAAAATAATATTATACATAATATTATCTTGTCTTCATGCCATTTAAACCTAATAATATAGTCTCGCTATCAATCCTAGGTTTTAGTTCTTAGTCTAGAAAGGATCACATAGGAATTTTCATTGGGTACCTAAATTTAGTGTTTTTGTCAGTTTTATCCTTAATAAATTTGAATGTCTTGCCACCTAATAAATCCAAGGTCTGTGAACAGTGTTTCTCAACAGTCATGAACAGTAATTTTTAACGGTCGTGAACAGTGTTTCCAACGGCTATGAACAGTGTTCTAACGGCTATTTTTCTCCTATAAATACCTCATTATTAATCCTCATTCTTCCATCACCAAATTCTTTCACTAAAACCTCAAAATGCCGCACCTTATTACATTCCTAGCAATTGTTTATTTGGTTCTTGCGGTCACCTATATGGCGTACGTTCCTAATGAAGATTATGCATTCTTAGCTTGCGTCCTAGAGGTCCTTATACCGATTGTGGTGCTTGCTATTGGTGTGGACAAACTATGGGGGTAATAGTCTCGGGTTTGAGCTGCTAAATAAGTCCTTATCGTGTTTCTATATAATCCTTAAGTGAAATAAAACATATTTGTTCTTTGCCTAATATCTAGTCTCGCTATCATGCGCAGGATAATCAAGGTGATTCATCCCGTGGTGGCGTTTTCTATTGCATTGTTGGTGGGGGTCCTAGCTGTTATGGCGGGTCAACCTTTTAGTGATTCCATTCTTTATCTTGTAATCATTGTAACCCTAGTATTTTCGTTTCTAGTTATTTCACTATGTATGAATTTTTCTTGAATCCTAAATAAATTTGTAATAACTAAGTCTTCTAGAAAGTCTTTGTGTGTTTCTTAGGATTTCCTATTTGTACCTTTGTTACTTTCCTACTTGTTGAATGAACATCAAAAGTGATGTTTTTATTTTTGTATGAAAATTGTTATTAAAAATTCTGAAAAATAACCATCCCAATTATGACATGATTCTTCCTAAATTATACATAGTTGATCAAGCTATGTATAATTGAGGATCGAATGATGTGACACTTAGTCCAGCTGTTTTAGCATTTTATATTTTTCAAATTGTTTTAGATGGTGTTCAACGTGTTGTTTTTATAAAATAACAACATGGTTTAGTTTTAAAAGAGTAGAAAAAAATTTCTAGGTCATTCTATGATGCCAGGTCTGGAATTTCTAGGGTGATTCTAGAGTATCCTCAAAATATATCTTAAAGTTTGGGTAAAAATCCTACAGGGTAGTTCCACTTATTGTTTGGTCGGGAGTAAACCTAATTACTGATGGTGTAATAGTGGATGACTACGAAATACCTATGAGCAGAATAGATGGAATAGAAGCTGAGTTTATTACGGAGTTTATTACAAAATGAGGATTCATATAGCAGAAAGGTAGTTGTTTCACTTAGGTCACATCCATCGTAACCAAAGTAGAGTACAGAAGGAAATATAACTTAGAGAGTTCTTAAAACTCAATTTATTTATCTCCTGCAGGGATTCATCTTCTGCTTAAATACTAAGGTTATCCTTTGAATTTGTTGGGATCTTAAAGAGTTCCTATTCCTTTGCACTAGTCGTGGTCATTTGTGTTCTGGCAGTAGGTGGGGATGATGGTTTTTCTGTCGTTGAGTTTTCGCTTTTGGTTATTTTGCTTAATTCCTAGGGTATGGTTTATGGTAGGTTTGGTTATTCTTCCTAGATCCTTATGATGAGTTTGCCAATATCACAATAAACATGGATTTCAGATTTCCCGTGATGATCACATTAAAATAATTACATATTATTACTAACAAGTGATCACAATGCGAAGTTATATCAAATCTTGAGAATCAATTAATTACGATGCGTCTTGGTTAACATCGTAGATAAATGATTAACCCTTGATACAACACTGCTAAGGGAGTAAACAATTTGTTTACAAAACTGAAATTCAACAACTTTCTCTTTATTCGTCAAGTTCTCTTCCGAAATTTTCTCTTAAAGGGTTCTATGGTTATCGCCTAGTTATGGTAAGTGTATAGAGTCATAATAATCTTAAGTAATGTCCTAGTAAGTCTTGGTATAGGTTCTGAGGATAATAACATGATATTAATAACTTGATTGATTGTTTTACAAAACAATTAATACAAGGTATTTTATTAATATTGCATGTAGTAGGTCAAGGGTTTTCTGTCTCTAGTATAAAGGTTTGGTCCTTTGTTGTCACTAGTGGTCCTAGTTTTCTGTCACTTGCTATGCTTTCAGTGGGTTTGTTTTCTAGGTCCGGGGAGAAGGAAAAATATAGTGTATTGGGTTCTAAGTAGGGTTTAAGCTTAAGTCGGAGGAATTTCTGGGCTATCTGGTATTGGGGATTTTGGAATGTCAGTTAGTGGAGAGTTTGGACCTTTATATTTCTGAATTGTTTCTTAGTGTGTTTTCTGTCCAACCTCAGTTGCTGTTGGACAACCAATCAACTTTTCACGAGATTCAGTTATTCCTTCCATTTTCTGACGAGGAGATGAGTGGGTAGATGATAATGGAATTGGGTTTGGGGCGGTTTGGTTGACTTTAGGCGTTTCGAGAGACATGATACTGCAGTAATTTGCAAATAATAATTATAAATAATTATTATAAGAAATTAATAACAGTAAAGTAAGATAAATGAAAATAAAATATCTAGGAGTGTGAGGGTATCTAAAAATGCGAAATCTGGCATAAGATAATCCTAATAGGTAATGTACTAAGAGTGGTATTATCTCGATGTCCGAGTCTGGACATGAGAGGGAATAGAATAGATAGGGAAAAATTAGGGTTCTGTAACCACTCTATAGTTATAAATATTTCATTATGCAGCTTAAACGATTAACAATAAACTATATACAAATAACGTTTAAGTAACGGCGTGACACGGAGGACTTTGGTTAAGTTTTTATGAAAAGCGGTTATAGTCAAATTTTTGAAAACATTTGGTTCTCTATAACCATGAGCTCTGATACCAATCTGTAACACCCCCGTTTTTTATATTCGCAGCGGAAATATAAGTTGGGGTGATACTTCATGGTTCGTAGTCATGATAATAGAAAATGACTCAAAAAGAGACGTTTTAAATAAAAATTTTACCATTCATTTATTTAATATCAGAGTACATAGTATAGGTCCCAGAGGGATGTTTAGAAATACGTTATAAAAGATTACATTATTCATTTGAATGATAACAAATGGACACCTTTTTTATAAAAGAAAGTCCACAACCACTCCTTGCCAAATTCGTTCTCTTAATTACCTGAGATAAAACATGCTAAAAAGTCAACACAAATGATGAGTGAATCCATAGTGTTTTATAATTAATTTGAACACAAGTTAAGTTTAAAGTATAAAATCATAATACATTATATTGCACTAAGCCTTATGACACGCAATGCGTTGACATTGTCCAGGTTCCACAAACATAATTAAATGAGAGTGGTCTTGCCCCCGAGTAGGAGTCTGTCTAGAACTCTTTATAGAAATCAAATATAATGCATTTGCATACCCGGCTACTCCAAAAGGGATATCCATCCGGGTAGTACAAATGGGTCGTCAGGCAAATAGATCTATTTACTATATTCGCGCTCACCCTGCGGGTGACTAATGGTGCATGATATGAGGGACTTTTTAAATAAAAATAGACAATAAGTTTACCTAGTGCAATAACAATTAAAAATACTCATGTTCGATTTAGTAGCATGTATATCCCCACAAGTTTGAAAAATGTATAAAGAAAAGTGAGACTATGAACTCACCTTGATTAGTCTGAGTGATAAACGAAATTAACTAAAGTTGATAAACGTCTCCGGCGTGCAACCTGGGTTGGTACGTCATAATTTAGTAATCGCTCTTGAATATATTTAAGTGTATTCGTTCGTTTTAAACGTTTTCGGTTATTGTTTAAATGTTAATTTTGATACAACATGAAGTCTCTTCAAAAGTTATAAGATTTATCTTATTTCTCATTTTTATGTTTTCGTTCCGTTCGTTCTTTACAGAGATATTTCATTCGTTCGTTATCGGTGAAAACGTATTTTAATTCTTAATAATAACAATAATAATAATAATAATAATAATAATAATAATAATAATAATAATAATAATAATAATAATAATAATAATAATAATAATAATAATAATAATTATTTGAACATTTTCACTTCTTCCCCAAAAGTTCTACATATTGTCAACTTTTACCCTTGAACTTTCTTATATTGACAAGTTTTACCCTCAACTTTCACAGAATTACAATTTTTACCCCTCAACTTTGGTTATATGACAACTTTTACCCTTATAGTTTCAAAAATGACACTTTCTACCCCTAGGGTTTAGGTCGACTGCACATTAAGTCCTTTTTAAAAATCTAGTTAAAGTTTTGGCAAAAATTACCCCTGAGACTCCCGTCGCGTTACCCACGACGTCCTTATTTTATAAAAACGCGCTATATCTTACGAATAATGGCAAAAAATTTTACGACTCCTTCGTATACTTATTTATTAGTTAATAAACTAGATTTTTGCAAAAATTCAGCTCGTGATTCAAGCTCACGAGCTCGGAATAAATTATTTTAGGGTGCGTTTGTCTGTTTGGTCGGGGCAGAAAACACGCAACAAGAAAGGGCCGTATCTCATTGAATACTTAACCAAATTACTTCGTTCTTTTTTCTAAAGTTAGCTAACTAAGAGATCTTTATTTTGTCAAAAATCTAGAATTTTTAATAGTCATTTGATGGTCGAATTTCATTTTACAAAACCAATGTCTGCTGTTTTCTCAACTGCGACAAAATGAACAAAAATTGCTTCGTTTTTTATTTTTAACCTTAGAAACTAGGGATCTTTGATTATATTAAGTATCCTTAACATGTTTAGGGAACTTCTAATTAGTTTTAAGTAATTTATGCTTGTCGAATGAATTTTATAAGGGTGTTTGTTTGTTCGACCGTTTTGAAAAAGAAAAGGAAAAATTAAGTTTTGGTCACTTAAAGTTTCTAACTTAGATCTTAGGATATTATCTAGGTATTTTGAGCATGTTTTGGCTATTCTTACTCTATTTTAACATGTATGGACAAAAAAAAATAACTAGGGGTGTGTTTGGGTTTGTTCGTCCAAAAACAAAAAGAAAGAAAAGAAAATGCATATTTTAGTTTTACACTGTGTTCTCAAGAAAAAAATAAAGGGAAAATGAAAGGAAAGTAAAGTAAAAGGGAGTAAAGAAATGAAGAGGAAGTAAAGTGGACTTTCACCCCAAAAGTGGGGTGAAAGTTTTCTATACAAAATCCTCCCACTTTCATTTCCTTTCCCCCCCTTTTACTTCATAACAAAAACTTGAGAACACAACAACAACCACTTTCATTTCCTTTCCCCTCTTTTACACAACTTGAGAACGCAGCGTTATGGTTTAATTACTACTAGGGTTTTTTTATTAGTGTTATTTAGAGTATTTAGAGTATAGAAAACAAAAGGAAATAGAATGAGGACTTACCTAGATAGTATGGATCATATAGGGCAAGAATTTGGGGCGTATGGTTTGGAAATTGATCTCTAGTGTTCCTACCTTCCTCCTTTAGCTTCCTTAAGTGTTTTTGGACTTGTATTAGGCTGTGGGAATCAGAAATTTGGGTGTGTGTGGGTTGTGGAGTTTTGTCGAGTGAGTTGTGAGAGTTAGAGTGAAGTGATGGTCTTGTATTTATAGAGGGAGTGGCCTAAGGCTTCTAAAGGCTTCTAGGGTTTCTTATTGGGGAAGATGAAGAAGTTTGGGTGATGTGGTACTCTAGTTGTGGCGCCACATGGTGTGGGGGAGGGAAAGTGGGATGTGGCATACTACTATCCAAGTATGTAACCTAATTCTAGAAGGAGGGGAGGTGTGGCAAGTTAGGGTTCATCCATTTGGATGCTTAGGGATTAAGTAGGTTAGGGTTTTAGTTTTGTTCTAGTTTGGTTCGAACTAAGTTATAGGATTTGGGAAAATTTGGTTCGAATAGAGCTTTAAGTGGTTGTACATCATGCTTGGTCATGTGGTACTCTAGGGTTTAGAGTTTAGTTAGGGTTCCTAGGGTTTAGGGATTTCTAGAATTAATTTTAAGGGTTTCTTAGATATATTTTATATATGTCGATCTATATAAAATCAAAGAAAATAATTTGGTGCATTGGTAAGTTGTACTTTCGGACTTAAGGAGGTTGTACTATGGTTTATAAAAAAAGAAAAATATAATTTTAATATTTCCTTAATTTATATAATTTTTATATAATTTTTATTATGGTTTTAAAGTAATTAAATGGGTTTTTAAGTTTTTGTGCATTAGAAGGTTGTACCATAGGTTTATGGGTTTATACATTTGTTTAATGAATTAATAAATTTATTTTTAAAAATTACTGTGTAAAATTATTACAAAGTATGCTTTTTATTAAGGTTTATGTAAGGTTTTTATCTATAATTGGTTTTTATGCTTTGAAGACTTGTAACTTAGTTTAGAAGACTTGTACTTATATATTTTATAAAAATATTAATTAGGGTTTGTGGTTTTATTACATATAATAATAGTTTTGTGAAATTAGGGTTTTATCGGGAGTTATAATGGAACTAGGGTTTCTGTCCTTTAGTGACTTGTACATTAGCTAAATAAATTATAATTAAATATTTATAGGGTTTTGTTATTCATAAATGTTGTTATAGTAGTTTAAGGTTTCATAAAACTCTTTTTAAATAGAAAACACTTAGTTTTAAACGTACGTTGATGAAATAACGTAAAGTGGTAAATGGGACCTTGTAAAGTTTTAGGTCAAAGATGTTTAGATAGTTAAATACTAAATCAGTTAAGGTTGGGTTGCGCGCACGTTCATCGAGGATGTGATCTACGTCACATAAGATAATAGTTATAACCAAGTAATAAATAAAAAAAATTTTCTACGTGGAAAAAGGATAAGTGTAGTTTATTATAATGTTGTATTTTAACCAGTGGTTACAGTCTCTCCTCGTTGAGGGAATCTCGTCCGAGATTCAGTCTATGTTGGTCTAGAAGAGTTGGGAAAATGATGTAGGTATACTTAATAGTACTTGATTTTTCTCACTTAAGGTTTCTAGTTAACCTTAATGAGATATTTATCACATGATCTGAATAGAATCTAAGATTCTGTCTCATTCAGTCAGTGAGGCTGACAATAGGAAATAATACCATGATTTGAGTGAAGATGTGTTTTGATATGCTTAAAATGCCTGAAGTTAAAAAATAATATTATACATAATATTATCTTGTCTTCATGCCATTTAAACCTAATAATATAGTCTCGCTATCAATCCTAGGTTATAGTTCTTAGTCTAGAAAGGATTACATAGGAATTTTCATTGGGTAGCTAAATTTAGTGTTTTTGTCAGTTTTATCCATAATAAATTTGAATGTCTTGCCACCTATAAATCCAAGGTCTGTGAATAGTGTTTCTCAACGGTCATGAACAGTAATTTTTAACGGTCGTGAACAGTGTTTCCAACGGCTATGAACAGTGTTCTAACGGCTAGTTTTCTCCTATAAATACCTCATTTTTAATCCTCATTCTTCCATCTCCAAATTCTTTCACTAAAACCTCAAAATGCCGCACCTTATTACATTCCTAGCAATCGTTTATGTGGTTCTTGCGGTTACCTATATGGCGTACGTTCCTAATGAAGATTATGCATTCTTTGCTTGCGTCCTAGCGGTCCTTATACCGATTGTGGTGGTTGCTATTGGTTTTGACAAACTATGGGGGTAATAGTCTCGGGTTTGAGCTGCTAAATAAGTCCTTATCGTGTTTCTATATAATCCTTAAGTGAAATAAAACATATTTGTTCTTTGCCTAATATCTAGTCTCACTATCATGCGTAGGATAATCAAGGTGATTCATCCCGTGGTGGCGTTTGCTATTGCGTTGTTGGTGGGGGTCCTAGCTGTTATGGCGGGTCAACCTTTTAGTGATTCCATTCTTTATCTTGTAATCATTGTAACCCTAGTATTTCCGTTTCTAGTTATTTCACTATGTATGAATTTTTCTTGAATCCTAAATAAATTTGTAATATCTAAGTCTTCTAGAAAGTCTTTGTGTGTTTCTTAGGATTTCTTATTTGTACCTTTGTTACTTTCCTACTTGTTGAATGAACATCAAAAGTGATGTTTTTATTTTTGTATGAAAATTGTTATTAGAAATTCTAAAAAATAACTGTCCTAATTATGACATGATTCTTCTTAAATTATACATAGTTGATCAGGCTATGTATAATTGAGAACCGAATGATGTGACACTTAGTCCAGCTTTTTTAGCATTTTATATTTTTCAAATTGTTTTAGATGGTGTTCAACGTGTTGTTTTTATAAAATAACAACATGGTTTAGTTTTAAAAGAGTAGAAAAAAATTTCTAGGTCATTCTATGATGCCAGGTCTGGAATTTCTAGGGTGATTCTAGAGTATCCTCAAAATATATCTTAAAGTTTGGGTAAAAATCCTACAGGGTAGTTCCGCTTATTGTTTGGTCGGGAGTAAACCTAATTACTGATGGTGTAATAGTGGATGAGTACGAAATACCTATGAGCAGAATAGATGGAATAGAAGCTGAGTTTATTACGGAGTTTATTACAAAATGAGGATTCATATAGCATAAAGGTAGTTGTTTCACTTAGGTCACATCCACCGTAACCAAAGTAGAGTACAGAAGGAAATATAACTTAGAGAGTTCTTAAACCTCAATTTATTTATCTCCTACAGGGATTCATCTTCTGCTTAAATACTAAGGTTATCCTTTGAATTTGTTGGGATCTTTAAGAGTTCCTATTCCTTTGCACTAGTCGTGGTCATTTGTGTTCTGTCAGTAGGTGGGGATGGTGGTTTTTTTAACAATTCGCATTTCAGGTTAATTTCTATTCCCGAAATTTTTATTTCATATTCTCGTAAGATAAATTATTTCCATGATAAAATAAAAGTTTGACGCTCGTCGGGTTATTTTCGCAAAAGTTATTAAGGAATTATACGTTTGGTTTAAACGTCGTTTAAACATCCTGCGCATAACGAAAACCAACTGCGACCATTTTCCTCACATCAGATTAATGTTTGGTACACTCACAATTAATTTTGGAATTTTTAAAAATAAAAATTTCTAAGTTAAAATGTCACTAAATAAGTCTCGTGCCTTACAAAACTAAAAATTGTATTTTAACCACTTTCTCTTATCCGCAACCTTAGCCTTCACCTGAACCACACTTTTTAAGACATTTAGAAGCTTTTATATTATTAGAAAAGTCAACATATTTTCCTCCTCCTTTGACCAAAAAAATCATTCCTTGATTTTATAAGTCATTCCTTGATTTTTAACACTTCCGGTTTTACGTCTAAAAGACATTTAACACCAACCGACACTAGACTGAGCCCAGTCTAGACATTATAGGTCATTTTAATTCATTATTTTCCTATTAGAAAAGATACATTTTATTTTTCTCAATTTTACGCAACTTTCGTACATTTTACGTATTACGCGTTTTAGACCCGCGTTTTTAGTTTTATCAGCATTTAAGCAACCTGATGGAACTTATCACTCATTTTATAGTTTATTATGGAGTATATTTAGAAGTTTCATCATTCTTTCAAGTTTCGTATTTTTACGAAATCCGGTTTTACGTTTCGTGACTTAACGGTTTACGGTTAGCGATTAACGGAACGAAAACTAACTCCGTAAACAAGATAATACCAAAAACCAACAATTTCATCCACCCAAGCCCTTTCAAACCCCCAACTAGGGGGGGGGGAGTCATCCCTTGGATGGCTTGATCCTAACCACTGAATTCTAGGATTATTACATGTGTAAAAATGTATTTACTAAACTGCCCTAAATTTTTCCTATAAATACTAGCCTAAACCTTCATTTAAATTTGCACCCTCCTTTCTTATAATAAAGGTACTACTTATAGATTTTGAAATAAAAATCTTGTGTTCTTGAAAGAAAACTAGGTTTTGATCCTCTTTTCTTCAAGTTTTCAAAGTGAAGTCATTATAATCTTCGAATAGCTTCGGGTTTCCAACAAGACGTCGTTATAAGCTTCGAATAGCTTCGGGTTTCCAAAAAGACGTCGTTATAATCTTAATTTGGTTTAGGGTATTTAAGGATTCCAAGGGAGGAATTGTTCTAGTTCTTGTTCTTAGATCCTTTATTTCCTTTCTTAAGTGAAAGCCAAAAGTTGTAAGAAAACTAACACCCACTCTTGCTCAATATCATTTGTATGTTTCTTACATTTATTTCATGCTATATATGGTCCTTATATTATGTTCATGATTTAAATACTTATGAAATTTGTTAAGTTTATTTATTGTATTTATAAACTCTTAATGTGTCATATAATCAAGTAAGCAAAATATATTTTCTATCAAATACTACAACACTAGGGAACTTTGTGTGAGGGGATTCATTTGGGTAAACGGATCGATGAGTTGTGGATTTACGAGTTAAAATGTCCTGGCTCCTCGAACGTTTACTACATGACCTCTGAATTACGATGGCCCGAACGGTAGTACGAGATATACAAGCTAAAAATGTTTCATAAACCATCTTTATATAACAACCTACCTGACACACTAAGTACTACATCATGAACAAAAATGCAAGGCATATATAGACTCATCTTTCTATTCTTAGACATTACTCCAAACCTAAGTCGCAACGTTCTATTGTAGGTTGCACTTAAAGAATTCCCGACTTATCCATCGAACTCATTTAAGCACCATAACACCATCCAACTCATGGAGTTCATAGCCCCACTTTCTATTACTTAATCATTTTACAAACCCTTGGGAGAATACATGCTATTATTTTAACCGAACACAATGCTTTGAAATTGTATGCTATCTGATTGTTTTATTATCACTAAGTACCATCATTGCCACTCAAAGTCCCCATATCATGAACCATTTAATAACTAGGATAGTGAGCGCGAATATTGTGAATAGGCCTATTGGGATTGACGAATCCCGTTTGTATTGACCCGGTCCGATAATCAAACGCACTATATTTGAGTCTTAGGTATTTGGAAAAGTACCTACAGGGGCAATCAGCCGATCGATATTGGCACACGTTAACGTATTGGTTACATGAGATTAGTGAATAATAATAACCATTTTGTTTCCAACATGAGTATGAGTCTAATTAACTCACACTACAACTATATTGTGTTCAACTACTTAAACAAACTCTATGAATATCACTCAACCTTTGTGTTGACAGTTTCAAGCATGTATTTCAGGTGCATAATGATCAAGGATGGCACGGAGGGGCCCAGACTCAATCAAGAAGGCTATAACATATTTTATCATTCAAAAAGACATCAAATGACTTTATATTGATGTACTTTGTAAACATGGAACCTTATGGGACCTCTTTTGTAAACTCGGATATATTATAATTTGAATGATAAATCCTTTTTAAAACGACTCACTTAGAGATCGTTTTCTATTTATTATGACTATTGTGCCAACGAGTGACACCCAGTTTGAATTCCGTTGCATCATTGAATTAGGGGTGTTACAGATTGGTACCAGAGCCATGGTTGTAGAGAAACGGGTCTAAATGAGAACTAAACTATAACCACCTTTACAAACAAAAAAATTTATAGCCTTCCGCTCTCCGTGCCTTCCATCCTCCAGATGATTATGTACCTTTCAAGCATTTTATACTACGCAAACATATTAACGTATTGATACATACACACGTGCCATATTTGAGCACTTCCCGTAAGCATTAGATTTATTCTAACATCATAATCCTTGTTGTAGACATCATGTCTGTACCTCCTTCACCCGATCACATTCCCGCTATGCCCGCTCACTTACCATTTCTTCCCGGACTCAATGATCCCTATCTTGAAACACTTGCTTATTATGACAATGAGGAAGAACCTTATGAGGATTTAGTCAGTGACGAAGAGGAAGAAATGGAAGAAGATCCGGACGAAGATCCCGAAATGGACATAGACGAGGAAGAAGAGGAGGAACTACCAGTGGTACGACCACTATCACCATTGACGTCACCACCTCTTGTCTCCGTATCCTCCCCCGAATCAAATCATAATACTCCTACTCAAGGTCCAAAGTCCACATATAAAATTGGTGGATCATCCAAACTCATACCTACATTCATAAATTCGGCCCAGTACGAGGTATACTGCCTGAAACAAGGCCTTGACCTAGCTCTACATAAACTTCACAACAAGACACGCCAAATGGATAACTATGAACCCAAGGTTAATGCAGCCAAAATGGAAGTCGTTAATGCATGACAACGCCTCGATTTGCATATCCTTGATTCGAGCTATGTAAAGGAAGACTTGACTCTTGTTCGAGATATAGTCTTGGATCCTTTAACCGGCTTGGATGACATCAAGAATAGACTTATGCGAGTAGAAAACGCTCAAGCCCAAGACGCGGCTCAAATCCACGCACTACAATACCACCTAACGGCAGCAGAGGTCCGATTGGATGTTGCCAACTTCGACCGATACCAACTCAAGAACGAGTTGTATGCCGTGCAACAAAGGTTACATCAACGGGAAGTCGATGAGATTCGCCCGAAGGAGTGTGTGGATATGCTAAACACCTATGGAAACATCGAACCGTCCGAATCCTCCAACGAGAAGTAGACTAGTTTTATAGTTATCTTTTGTACTACTAAACTGGGTAGATTCAGTTAGTAAAGTCTGTAAAATCCATGTAATAGCTAGCAGTTGTAAAACGTTGCAAATTCTAAACTGAAAGTATTAGTTAGAAATTTTGAAAGAAACTTGTAATAGGTTTCGATTTTGTAATCAACCAACGTTATATGAATAAAACTCTTGCTTTGTATTAACATGTGTTATAATCTAAACCTCCAACATAATTATTCTATCATTTCTATCAAAAATCATGCTTATTCTACCAACTCTATACTTATGTCATACCTTTTATTTAATAGGATCATGGCACCAAAGAAGAGTACACCACCAACAATGACTCAAACCGCCATCAACAAACTGGTTAGAGATAGTGTGAAAGCCGCACTCGAAGCTGAACGCGCAGCCGTAGCTGCAAGAACTGCGGCAGCCGCTGAAGCTGCTAGAGCTGCTGAAGCTGCTGAAGCTGCCCTGAATGACACATCTAACCCTAACACTGAAGGACCAAACCCAACTGGTGCTCCAGTAATAAATGTGGATTCAGTACCTAGAGGCTGCACATTCAAGGACTATTTGAATTGCCGAGCCACTAACTTCAAGGGTACTGAAGGAGCCATAGGATTGACCCGCTGGTTTGAAAAATGCGAGTCATTATTTTCAGTTAGCAAATGTATTGAGGGGGATAAAGTTCAATATGCCACCAGTACACTGCTGGACGAGGCATTATCATGGTGGAACTCGGTATCTCAACCAATAGGCATTGAAACTGCTTATAAAATTTCTTGGGATAATTTGAAGAACATGATGATCAAAGAATACTGCCCCCGTAGTGAAATTCAGAAGTTAGAAGTAGAATTCTGGAATCTTGTTGTTAAAGGAAATGACATCCTAACTTACAACCGACGATTCCAAGAATTAAGGATACTATGTCCAACAATGGTTCCGACAACTGAGAAACTATTGGAAAGATATATCTGGGGACTCCTACCAAGCACACAAGGGAACGCGACCGCATCCTCTCCCAAGACACTTGATGAAGCTATGCGAGTGGCTCGTAATCTCACGGATCAAGTGGTGCGAACAGGAGCTGCCCAAAAAAAAACCTCAACAACAACACCACTGCCACCAACAACTCCAACTACCATAACAACAATAACAATAGAAACAACAACAATAAGCGACAATGGGATGGTAACCGTGGAGGTAACAACAACCCAACTCGAAACAACAATCATCATAACCAGCAAAACAAAAGACAAGAAGCCGCAACGGCTTATGTTGCTGCACCAACCGGAGGTGGATATACTGGGAACCAACCACAGTGCACTAAGTGCAACTATCATTACGTAGGTCCTTGCCCCGCCAAGTGCAACAAGTGTCAAAGGCCGGGACATCTTACCAAGGATTGTAAAAATAGGGCCACTGGAGCTAACACTCAACCAATAGTTACATGTTATGGGTGTGGCGAAAAAGGACACTTCAAGAACAAATGTCCTCAAAACCAGGGTCAACAAGGCGGAGGTGCTCGTGGTAGAGCCTACGTCATGGGCAACGGTGAACCACAACAGGACCCAAATGTGGTTACTGGTATGTTCTCACTCAATAACATTCCTGTTAAAGTCTTATTCGATTCTGGTGCTGATATGAGCTTTTTATATACTAGAATTGCGCCTTTACTTGGTATTACACCAATCACTTTAAACACAAATTACAGTATTGAACTAGCTAACGGTAGCTTAGTAAATACTAATACTGTGATCCCAGACTGTACCCTTAATCTCCTAGACCACCCATTTAACATCAACCTTATGCCAATCGAACTCGGAAGTTTTGATGTGGTCATCGGCATGGATTGGCTATCTAAACATCAAGCTAACATCATCTGTGGTGAAAAGGTTGTTCACATTCCTTGTGAAAATAAAACCTTGGTCATCCGTGGTGATCAAAGTGGAACCCGATTAAATATCATCTCATTTATCAAAACCTTGAAATACATTGAGAGAGGATGACATGCCTTCCTAGCATACGTGACCGAAAAGAAATCCGAAGAAAGACGTCTTGAAGATATTCCCATCGCACGTGAATTTCCAGAAGTCTTTCCTGAAGACTTACCCGGACTTCCACCAAATCGTCAAGTAGAATTCCGAATTGATTTAATACCAGGAGCGGCGCCAGTAGCCCGTGCACCTTACAGGCTAGCATCGTCAGAGATACAGGAGCTATCAAATCAATTACAAGAACTTTCGGACAAGGGATTTATTCGACCTAGTTCCTCACCTTGGGGAGCTCCCATCTTGTTCGTAAAGAAGAAGGATGGATCATTACGAATATGCATTGATTATCGTGAACTAAACAAGTTAACAATAAAGAACCGATACCCATTACCAAGAATTGACGATTTATTCGATCAATTACAAGGTTCAACCTATTACTCCAAAATTGACCTACGATCAGGTTACCATCAAGTTAAGGTTCGTGAGGAAAATATTCCAAAAACAGCCTTTAGGACACGATATGGTCACCACGAATTCCAAGTAATGCCCTTCGGTTTGACTAACGCACTGGTGGTATTCATGGATCTCATGAATCGAGTGTGTAAGTCATACTTAGACAAATTCGTGATTGTATTCATCGACGATATTCTCATCTACTCCAAAAACGAAGAAGAACACAAACAACATCTGAGAACAATTTTAGGGCTACTCAAGGAAGAGAAATTGTATGCGAAATTTTCAAAATGTGAATTTTGGATTCGTTCGGTACAATTCCTTGGGCATGTGATTGACAACACTGGTTTACATGTCGATCCCGCTAAAATTGAAGCTATCAAAGATTGGCCAACACCTACCACCCCTACAGAAATTCATCAATTTCTTGGACTAGCTTGGTATTACCGAAGGTTTATCGAAGGATTTTCCTCAATAGAAAAACCTTTGACCAAGCTAACTGAGAAAAACAAGAAGTACATTTGGAACAAAGATGAAGAAGGAGCCTTCCAAACCCTCAAACAAAAACTTTGTAGTGCCTCTATTCTAGCATTGCCAGATGGGATCGAAGATTTTGTAGTCTACCGTGATGCATCGCACCAAGGTTTGGGTGCCGTGTTGATGTAACGTGAGAAAGTCATGGCTTATGCTTCACGACAACTCAAGAAACATGAAGAAAACTACAACACTCATGACTTAGAGTTAGGAGCTGTAGTCTTTGCACTAAAAATTTGGAGACACTATCTATACGGTACTAGATGCACTGTGTTCACCGATCACAAGCGTCTCCAACACATCTTGAATAAAAAAGAACTAAACATGAGGCAACGTCGATTGTTGGAATTACTATGTGATTACGACTGCGACATTCGTTACCACCCAGGAAAGGCGAACGTAGTAGCCGACGCCCTAAGCCGAAAGGTACGAGTTAAACCATTACGAGTCCGAGCCTTAGTCTTTACCATAAATTCTAATTTTCCCGCTCAAATTCTTCATGCTCAAGCTGAAGCAGTGAGACAAAAATATGTCAAAAAGACGGAAAAGTTAGACGGCATGATACAGAAGAAATTCGAAACCCGTTCAAACGGAACTCTATGCTTCGAAGGTCGAAGTTGGTTACCACTTTATAGTGGCCTACGAGACTTGATCATGCATGAATCCCATAAATCTAAATATTCCGTACATCCAGGATCTGATAAGATGTATCAGGATCTTAAACAACTCTATTGGTGGCCAAACATGAAGGCCGATATTGCAACATACGTTGGCAAATGTCTTACGTGCTCCAAAGTAAAAGCCGAACATCAAAAACCATCCGGTCCATTGCAACAACCAGAGATTCCTATGTGGAAATGGGAAGGAATTACAATGGACTTCATTACCAAGCTTCCAAAGACATCAAGTGGTTATGACTCCATCTGGGTCATAGTTGATCGTCTCACAAAGTCCGCACACTTTTTGCCAATTAAAGAGACATACAAAATGGATCAGTTAACCAGACTGTACATTAAAGAAGTAGTCTCGAGACATGGTGCACCAATATCTATCATATCTAACCGAGATGGCAGATTCATCTCAAACTTCTGGCAGTCACTCCAAGACGCCTTTGGATCGAAACTAGACATGAGTACAGCGTATCACCCTCAAACCGATGGTCAGAGTGAACGAACCATTCAAACGCTGAAAGACATGCTTCGAGCTTGTATAATCGACTTTGGAAAAGGATGGGATACTCACCTACCATTAGTCGAATTCTCCTACAACAACAGTTATCATGCGAGTATCAAGGCAACACCATTTGAGGCGCTTTACGGATGAAAGTGTCGTTCACCTGCCTGTTGGGCCAAAGTGGGAGATGTTCAACTCACTGGTCCAGAACTCATTCGTGAAACAACAGAGAAGATTGTACAAATCAGAAATCGACTTCAAGCCGCAAGAGATCGACAGAAAAGTTATGCCGATACACGACGCAGACCACTAGAATTCCATGTTGGGGATAGGGTTATGCTAAAAGTATCACCTTGGAAAGGCTTGATACGATTCGGTAAACGAGGAAAACCAAACCCAAGAAACATCGGACCATTCAAAATCCTAGCCAGGGTTGGTCTAGTGGCATACAGACTTGAGCTTCCATCCGAACTCAGTAGTGTACACCCCACTTTTCATGTATCTAATCTAAAGAAATGCTTATCAGACGAATCACTCGTCATTCCACTCGATGAAATCCAACTCAATGACGATCTTCAATTCATCGAGGAACCAGTAGAAATCATGGACCGAGAGGTCAAACAACTCAAACAAAGCCGAATTCCAATTATCAAAGTTCGTTGGAACTCACGACGTGGTCCAGAATACACATGGGAACGAGAGGACCAGATACGTCAGAAATACCCACATCTTTTTACCAACAATGCTTCTACACCCAACGCAAATTGATCTCCGGGACGGAGCTCTCCTAAGGGGTGGAGACAGTAACAATTCGCATTTCAGGTTAATTTCTATTCCCAAAATTTTTATTTCATATTCTCGTAAGATAAATTATTTTCATGATAAAATAAAAGTTTGACGCTCGTCGGGTCATTTTCGCAAAAGTTATTAAGGAATTATACGTTTGGTTTAAACGTCGTTTAAACATCCTGCGCATAACGAAAACCAACTGCGACAATTTTCCTCGCATCAGATTAATGTTTGGTACACTCACAATTAATTTTGGAATTTTTAAAAATTAAAAATTCTAAGTTAAAATGTCACCAAATAAGCGTCGTGCCTTACAAAACTAAAAATTGCGTTTTAAGCACTTTCACTTATCCGCAACCTTAGCCTTCACCTGCACCACACTTTTTAAGACATTTAGAAGCTTTTATATTATTAGAAAAGTCAACATATTTCCCCCACCTTTGACCCAAAAAAATCATTCCTTGATTTTATAAGTCATTCCTTGATTTTTAACACTTTCGGTTTTACGTCTAAAAGATATTTAACACCAACCGACACTAGACTGAGCCCAGTCTAGACATTATAGGTCATTTTAATTCATTATTTTCCTATTAGAAATGTTACATTTTATTTTTCTCAATTTTACGCAACTTTCGTACGTTTTACGTATTTCGCGTTTAAGACCCGCGTTTTCAGTTTTATCAGCATTTAAATAACCCGATGGAACTTATCACTCATTTTATATTTTATTATGGAGTATATTGACAAGTTTCATCATTCTTTCAAGTTTCGTATTTTTACGATACCCGGTTTTACGTTTCGTGACTTAACGGTTTACGGTTAGCGATTAACGGAACCAAAACTAACTCCGTAAACAAGATAATACCAAAAACCAACCATGTCATCCACCCTAGCCCTTTCAAACCGCCAACTAGGGGGGGGGGAGTCATCCCTTGGATGGCTTGATCCTAACCATTGAATTCTAGGATTATTACATGTGTAAAAATGTATTTACTAAACTACCCTAAATTTCTCCTATAAATACTAGCCTAAACCTTCATTTAAACTTGCACCCTCCTTTCTTATAACCTAAAGTCCTAAACCCTAAAGGCACTTCTTATAGATTTTGAAATAAAAATCTTGTGTTCTTGAAAGAAAACTAGGTTTTGATCCTCTTTTCTTCAAGTTTTCAAAGTGAAGTCGTTATAATCTTCGAATAGCTTCGGGTTTCCAACAAGACGTCGTTATAATCTTCGAATAGCTTCGGACTTCCAAAAAGACATCGTTATAATCTTAATTTGGTTTAGGGTATTTAAGGATTCCAAGGGAGGAATTGTTCTAGTTCTTGTTCTTAGATCCTTTATTTCCTTTCTTAAGTGAAAGCCAAAAGTTGTAAGAAAACTAACACCCACTCTTGCTCAATATTATTTATATGTTTCTTACATTTATTTCATGCTATATATGGTCCTTATATTATGTTCATGATTTAAATACTTATGGAATTTGTTAAGTTTATTTATTGTATTTATAAACTCTTAATGTGTCATATAATCAAGTAAGCAAAATATATTTTCTATCAAATACTACAACACTAGGGAACTTTGTGTGAGGGGCTTCATTTGGGTAAACGGATCGACGAGTTGTGGATTTACGAGTTAAAGTGTCCTGACTCCTCGAACGTTTACTACATGACCTCTGAATTACGATGGCCCGAACGGTAGTACGAGATATACAAGCTAAAAATGTTTCATAAACCATCTTTATAAAACAACCTACCTGATACACTAAGTACTACATCATGAACAAAAATGCAAGGCATATATAGGCTCGTCTTTGTATTCTTAGACATTACTCCAAACCTAAGTCGCAACGTTCTATTGTAGGTTGCACTTAAAGAATTCCCGACTTATCCATTGAACTCATTTAAGCACCATAACACCATCCAACTCACGGAGTTCATAGCCCCACTTTCTATTACTTAATCGTTTTACAAACCCTTGGGGGAATACATGCTATTATTTTAACCGAACACAATGCTTTGAAATTGTATGCTATCTGATTGTTTTATTATCACTAAGTACCATCATTGCCACTCAAAGTCCCCATATCATGAACCATTTAATCACTAGGATAGTGAGCGCGAATATTGGTGAATAGGCCTATTGGGATTGACGAATCCCGTTTGTATTGACCCGGTCCGGTAATCAAACGCACTATATTGGCACACGTTAACGTATTGGTTACATGAGATTAGTGAATTATAATAACCATTTTGTTTCCAACATGAGTATGAGTCTAATTAACTCACACTACAACTATATTGTGTTCAACTACATAAACAAACTCTATGAATATCACTCAACCTTTGTGTTGACAGTTTTAAGCATGTATTTCAGGTGCATAATGATCAAGGATGGCACGGAGGGGCACGGACTCAATCAAGAAGGCTATAACATATTTTATCATTCAAAACGACATCAAATGACTTTATATTGATGTATTTTGTAAACATGGAACCTTATGGGACCTCTTTTGTAAACTCTGATATATTATAATTTGAATGATAAATCCTTTTTAAAATGACTCATTTAGATATCGTTTTCTATTTATTATGACTATTGTGCCAACGAGTAACACCCAGTTTAAATTCCGCTGCATCATTGAATTGGGGGTGTTACAGTTTTTCTGTCATTGAGTTTTCGCTTTTGGTTATTTTATTTAATTCCTAGGGTATGGTTTATGGTAGGTTTGGTTATTCTTCCTAGATCCTTATAATGAGTTTGCCAATATCACAATAAACATGGATTTCAGATTTCCCGTGATGATCACATTAAAATAATTACATATTATTACTAACAAGTGATCACAATGCGTAGTTATATAAAATCTTGAGAATCAATTAATTACGATGAGTCCTGGTTAACATCGTAGATAAATGATTAACCCTTGATACAACACTGCTAAGGGAGTAAACTATTTGTTTACAAAACTGAAGTTCAGCAACTTTCTCTTTATTCGTCAAGTTCTCTTCCAAAATTTTCTCTTAAAGGGTTCTATGGTTATAGCCTAGTTATAGTAAGTGTATAGAGTCATAATAATCTTAAGTAATGTCCTAGTAAGTCTTGGTATAGGTTCTGAGGATAATAACATGATATTAATAACTTGATTGATTGTTTTACAAAACAATTAATACATGGTCTTTTATTAATATTGCACGTAGTAGGTCAAGGGTTTTCTGTCTCTAGTATAAAGGTTTGATCCTTTGTTGTCACTAGTGGTCCTAGTTTTCTGTCACTTGCTATGCTTTGGGTGGGTTGGTTTTCTAGGTTCGGGGAGAAGGAAAAATATAGTTTATTGGGTTCTAAGTAGGGTTTAAGCTTAAGTCGGGGGAATTTATGGGCTATCTGGTATTGGGGATTTTGGAATGTTAGGTAGTGGAGAGTTTGGATCTTTATATTTCTGAATTGTTTCTTGGTGTGTTTTCTGTCCAACCTCAGTTGTTGTTGGACAACCAATCAACTTTTCATGAGATTCAGTTATTCCTTCCGTTTTCTGACGAGGAGATGAGTGGGTAGATGATAATGGAATTGGGTTTGGGGCGGTTTGGTTGACTTTAGGCGTTTCGAGAGACATGATACTGTAGTAATTTGCAAATAATAATTATAAATAATTATTATAAGAAATTAATAACAGTAAAGTAAGATAAATGAAAATAAAATATCTAGGAGTGTGAGGGTATCTAAAAATGCGAAATCTGGCATAAGATAATCGTAATAGGTAATGTACTAAGAGTGGTATTATCTCGATGTCCGAGTCTGGACATGAGAGGGAATAGAATAGATAGGGAAAAATTAGGGTTCTGTAACCACTCTATAGTTATAAATATTTCATTATGCAGCTTAAACGATTAACAATAAACTATATACAAATAACGTTTCAGTAACTGCGTGGCACGGAGGACTTTGGTTAAGTTTTTATGAAAAGCGGTTATAGTCCAATGTTTGAAAACATTTGGTTCTCTATAACCATGAGCTATGATACCAATCTGTAACACCCCCGTTTTTAATATTCGCAGCGGAAATATAAGTTGTGGTGTTACTTCATGGTTCGTAGTCATGATAATAGAAAACGACTCAAAAAGAGACGTTTTAAATAAAATTGTTACCATTCATTTATTTAACATCAGAGTACATAGTATAGGTCCCAGAGGGAAGTTTAGAAATACGTTATAAAAGATTACATTATTCATTTGAATGATAACAAATGGACACCCTTTTTTATAAAAGAAAGTCTACAGTCACTCCGTGCCAAATTCGTTCTCTTAATTACCTGAGATTAAACATGCTAAAAAGTCAACACAAAGGTTGAGTGAATCCATAGTGTTTTATAATTAATTTGAACACAAGTTATGTTTAAAGTATAAAATCATAATACAGTATATTGCACTAAGCCTCATGACACGCAATGCGTTGACAATGTCCAGGTTCCACAAACATAATTAAATGAGAGTGGTATTGCCCCCGAGTAGGAGTCTGTCTAGAACTCTTTATAGAAATCAAATATAATGCATTTGCATACCCGGCTACCCCAAAAGGGATATCCATCCGGGTAGTACAAATGGGTCGTCAGGCCAAAAGATCTATTCACTATATTCGCGCTCACCCTGCGGGTGACTAATGGTGCATGATATGAGGGACTTTTTAAATAAAAATAGACAATAAGTTAACCTAGTGCAATAACAATTAAAAATACTCATGTTCGATTTAGTAGCATGTATCTCCTCACAAGTTTGAAAAATGTATAAAGAAAAGTGGGAATATGAACTCACCTTGATTAGTCTGAATGATAAACGAAATTAAATAAAGTTGATAAACGTCTCCGGCGTGCAACCTGGGTTGGTACGTCATAATTTAGTAATCGCTCTTGAATATATTTAAGTGTATTCGTTTGTTTTGTAACATTTTCGGTTATTGTTTAAATGTTAATTTTGATACAACATGAAGTCTCTTCAAAAGTTATAAGATTTATCTTATTTCTCATTTTTATGTTTTCGTTCTGTTCGTTCGTTACATATATATTTCATTCGTTCGTTATCGGTGAAAACGTATTTTAATTCTTAATAATACTACTACTACTACTACTACTACTACTACTACTAATAATAATAATAATAATAATAATAATAATAATAATAATAATAATAATAATAATAATAATAATAATAATAATAATAATAATAATAATAATAATAATAATAATTATTATTTGAACATTTTCACTTCTTCCCCAAAAGTTCTACATATTGTCAACTTTTACACTTGAACTTTCGTATATTGACAAGTTTTACCCCTCAACTTTCACAGAATTACAATTTTTACCCCTCAACTTTGGTTAAATGAGAACTTTTACCCCTATAGTTTCAAAAATGACACTTTCTACCCCTAGGGTTTAGGTCGACTGCACATAAAGTCCTTTTTAAAAATCTAGTTAGAGTTTTGGCAAAAATTACCCCTGAGACTCCCGTCGCGTTACACACGACGTCCTTATTTTATAAAAATGCGCTATATCTTACGAATAATGGCAAAACTTTTTATGACTCCTTCGTATACTTATTTATTAGTTCATAAACTAGATTTTTGCAAAAATTCAGCTCGTGATTCGAGCTCACAAGCTCGGAATAAATTATTTTAGGGTGCGTTTGTCTGTTTGGTCAGGGCAGAAAACACGCAACAGGAAAGGGCCGTATCTCATTGAATACTTAATTAAATTACTTCGATCTTTTTCCTAAAGTTAGCTAACTGATAGATCTTCATCTTATCAAAAATCTAGAATTTTTAAGAGTCATTTGATGGTCGAATTTCATTTTACAAAACCAATGTATGCTGTTTTCTCGACAGCGACAAAATGAACAAAAATAGCTTCGTTTTTTATTTTTAACCTTAGAAACTAGGGATCTTTGATTATATTAAGTATCCTTAACATGCTTAGGGAACTTCTAATTAGTTTTAAGTAATTTAGGCTTGTCGAATGAATTTTAAAAGGGTGTTTGTTTGTTCGACAGTTTTGAAAAAGAAAAGGAAAAATTAAGTTTTGGTCACTTAAAGTTTCTAACTTAGATCTTAAGATATTATCTAGGTATTTTGAGCATGTTTTGGCTATTCTTACTCTATTTTAACATGTATGGACTAAAAAAAAATAACTAGGGGTGTGTTTGGGTTTGTTCGACCAAAAACAAAAAGAAAGAAAAGAAAATGCATATTTTAGTTTTAGGGTTTAATTACTACTAGGGTTTGTTTATTAGTGTTATTTAGAGTATTTAGAATATAGAAAACAAAAGGAAATAGATTGAGGACTTACCTAGATAGTATGGATCGTATAGGGCAAGAATTTGGGGCGTATTGTTTGGAAATTGATCTCTAGTGTTCCTACCTTCCTCCTTTAGCTTCCTTAAGTGTTTTTGGACTTGTATTAGGCTGTGGGAATCAGAAATTTGGGTGTGTGTGGGCTGTGGATTTTTGTCGAGTGAGTTGTGAGAGTTAGAGTAAAGTGATGGTCTTGTATTTATAGAGTGGCCTAAGGCTTATAAAGGCTTCTAGGGTTTCTTATTGGGGAAGATGAAGAAGTTTAGGTGATGTGGTACTCTAGTTGTGGCACCACATGGTGTGGGGGAGGGAAAGTGGGATGTGGCATACTACTATCCAAGTATGTAACCTAATTCTAGAAGGAGGGGAGGTGTGGCAAGTTAGGGTTCATCCATTTGGATGCTTACGGATTAAGTAGGTTAGGGTTTTAGTTTGGTTCAAACTAAGTTATAGGATTTGCGAAAATTTGGTTTGAATAGAGCTTTAAGTGGTTGTACATCATGCTTGGTCATGTGGTACTCTAGGGTTTAGAGTTTAGTTAGGGTTCCTAGGGTTTAGGGATTTCTAGAATTAATTTTTAGTTAGATATATATATATATATATATTTTATATATATCGATCTATATAAAATCAAAGAAAATAATTTGGTGCATTGGTAAGTTGCACTTTCAGGCTTAAGGAGGTTGTACTAGGGTTTATAAAATAAGAAAAATATAATTTTAATATTTCCTTAATTTATATAATTTTTATTAAGGTTTTAAAGTAATTAAATGGGTTTTTAAGTTTTTGTGCATTAGAGGGTTGTACCATAGGTTTAAGGGTTTGTACATTTGTTTAATAAATTAATAAATTTATTTTTAAAAATTACTGTGTAAAATTATTACAAAATATGCTTTTTATTAAGGTTTATGTAAGGTTTTTTTTTTATCTATAATTGGTTTTTATGCTTTAAAGACTTGTACCTTAGCTTAGAAGACTTGTACTTATATATTTTATAAAAATATTAATTAGGGTTTGTGGTTTTATTACATATAATAATAGTTTTGGGAAATTAGGGTTTTATCGGGAGTTATAATGAAACTAGGGTTTCTGTGCTTTAGTGACTTGTACATTAGCTAAATAAATTATAATTTAATATTTCTAGGGTTTTGTTATTCATAAATGTTGTTATGGTAGTTTAAGGTTTCATAAAACTCTTTTTAAATAGAAAACACTTAGTTTTAAACGTACGTTGATGAAATAACGTAAAGTGGTAAATGGGATCTTGTAAAGTTTTAGGTCAAAGACGTTTAGATAGTTAAATACTAAATCAGTTAAGGTTGGGTTGCGTGCACGTTCATCGAGGATGTGATCTACGTCACATAAGTTAATAGTTATAACCAAGTAATAAAAAAAAAAAAAAATCTACGTGGAAAAAGGATAAGTGTAGTTTATTATCATGTTTTATTTTTACCAGTGGTTACAGCCATGGTTAGGTTCAATTGATTGTACGGTTTCGGATTTATGGTTTGTTCTTATTGTTTTTCTCTTAAGTTTGTGGTTCGAATAGATAAGTGTGACAAAACAAGATTTGATCTTTTTTCGTGGTTATATGTGTTAAAATCTTCTACTTTAGTGTTCACAAAATCATCTAGTATCAACTCGTGGTAATCTACGGTTAAGTTGGTGTGGTGTTCTTGGAAGATTTAAGGATTTTTCTTAACTGCGTTTTGCTTCTCGGTGTGGTGTTCTTGGCTGCATTTTGGATTTACTTTGCTGGTATTGGGTTGCGGTTTGGCAAGAAAACGTGTTGCATTTTGATTTTTAGCCAAAACGGGAAAAAGACAAAACGCAAAGAAAGCGACATATTTTTCCTTTGCATTTTGTCTACTAGTACTGCATTTTGACCAAGCTACGGTTTGACTGACTGCGTTTTGACTTTTTGCGGTTTGGGTAATCTGTGTTTTAGGTTTCTGTGGTTTGTAATTTTCTACGGTTTGAGGTTTGTGGTTTCTGCGTTTTGGGACGTTGCGGTTTGGACTTCTGCGGTTTGTAGTTTGTGCATTTTGGGTCCTTTGCAATTTGACTGGCTGCTGTTTGAGTGAATGCGTTTTGACGTGTCGCTGTTTGACCAAAGTTGACTTTTTACGTTAAAACTTCAAACGACCATAACTTTTGAACCGTAACTCCATTTTCAGTGAATTACCTGTCAAAACGACCGTGTGACCGAGGAGAAGGACAAGTTGGATAAATATATTCATTCAACCTAACTTTTGAAGCCTGAAATCGCTCCAAAATGAAGTTATTGAGGTTTTAAGTTTTCAGACAAAAAATTTCCCGATAACAACTTGCATCAACCAAACCAAATCACAACTAAACAACATATCACCTAGTCCATCAAATGATCATCACGTTTATCACACCATATCTAATCATTGTACCGATCCAACAGTTATCATAACACATATCAAGCATCATTTCACGGTTTCTTCTTGATTTTGTAAAATCCCGCGAAAGAATATATTTCTCGGTTTAAATCATAAGAGTTGTAAAATCCCGTGCGCGTTGATATCATGTCAAACACTTCGGATTCAGTCATAGCTGAGGTACTCAAATTGTACGACATGATCGATCAAAATAAGATTCCCAACAAAGTACAACCGACTAATTTGAACAGACAAACGTTTTTGGGTCAGATATTGCTAATATGGAATCTTTGTGCTCGAATTCGCAAAAGAGAGTAGTGATCCGTGCTAAAGTGTATATAAATATTCTGAGACGGATACACGTGAATAAAGACAAACCAACCCTTTAGGAAAAAGGCTAACTTGCAAAAACTCACGTTTGTGTGTGTGATACCAGGTAAGTGATTACCCGGGTCGTGTCCCAACGAGGTGTGAATGGGCAATCGTTGAAAGTTTGGATTAGAGTGACTGATGATAAGAATTTAGAATTTTGATTTTTTAATTCTATTTAACAAATGAGAAACAAATTCTCACTGGAAATTTAAGATTAACACAATTTATATTTAAAAACGCGAAACGGGGATTCTAAAAACGGGCTAAAAACTGAAATATTAGGAAATCTAATCTTACAAGTGCAAACTTATTTTTCTTAAATCCTAAATAATAAAATAAAATTTTAGGAAAAAGATTTATATTTTTCTGACTTTTATATTTTTTATTATGAATTAAAAACTATTAGAAATTAATTAAAAGGATTAAAAATAGTAAATGACTTAGGTTAAATCTGAAAAATTCAAGGTAAATCTAAAATATTATTCTGAATCTAGGAAAAATAAAATCAAAAGTTATCTAAACCCTAATAAGCAAATGGGCTAATAAGCAGTTTGGTAAAAAGCACAAAAATAAGCTAAAAAGCTCTAAAAATTACCAAAAGCTAGGAAATAGATTAATATACTAATAGAAGCTTAAAACAACTTAATAAGCTCAAATAACCTAAGGAAATAAGCTGATAAGCAGTTTGGCAGTTTCAAAACTTATGCAGAAATGACAGTTTAACAACCCTACTTGCAGATTAATTTTAAGCACTCAATTAAGCTGTAAAATGAAAAGTAAAGGCAGATATAACAAGCTTATACTACTGGCTACTAATAAATCCTAAAAGCCTCAATTCTAACAACCCAATTGAACTCCAATTTAGCACTAGATCAGATGGTCTAGAAACCAAAAACTAGTTGCAGGCTTGGACAGTGAAATGGGGGAAATTTGCTGACTAACTTTAAGCTGTGAAATAAGCTATAAATTGCAATCCCAGATAATAATCTAAAAGCTAGCTATATGAACTAATTGTAAACCAAAAATCAGGAAGTGAGGACAAGGGAATAAGCCACAAATAAGCTGAGATCAGCAGCTATTTATGTTGTTCTGCTTAGTGTGAACTGATGCAGCAGAGTCACTTTTTGAGCTTAAACCTTTACAATTCCAAATGAAATGGTCCCAATCCTTACAACCTCACTTAACTAACCTAGATACACCTAAATTTTCCAAAAAGAAACACCAAATAAGCCTCAGCTTAATGGAGGCTTATTAAGACAGTTGAGCTTATAATAATGCACCTATGGGTTAAAAACCTAGAAATCTTTCAAAACAGGCAAACAACTTATCCTAACAACTCCTATATGCTGAATTAACTGAGATCAAACTTGAACAAAATGCAAAGGAACAGTGACAACCTCAAATGACCCGTTTGACAGTCTAACCCAAACACCCCTTATTGGACTGATTTTTGAGATTTTCAATATAGATCACCAAAATTAGCTAGGATTCCTAATAACAGATCATTGTCTAAGTAAATTAAGCTGAATTGACTAACTTTTATCTGGTATTAAGCACTAAATAAGCAATCCTAATTTTTTTTAACTAATTTGACTGATTTAAACTAATCAAAGAGAAATGAGAATAAAGCTTAAACTAATTATCAAACTAAGCATATTTTACTTCAAGTACAACAGATAAACTAAGAAATGATAATGAGCAATTAAATAAGCTATGGAACAGTGAAATGGAAAACAATGAAAATTGTGAAAGTTGCTTACAACTGTGAGGTTATGCAACAATGGAATTAGAACAGAACCACACCTAGCTTGTTAACAACAAGCTAGAAACCCAATTTCAGCTTTCCAGAATAGCTTATTTCACCAGAAGAGCTTATTTGGTCCAGGTTTGACTTTCGTTGACTTTCTCCATTTCTTGAATTTAGAACTGAGAATCACTAATATAAGCTTACAAAAAGCTATGATAAGCTTGTATAAGCTTATAGCAAGGGTGTGGAGTGTTTTTGATTGATTCTTAATAGGATTAGAGCTTATTCTTACTTAATAGACAACTTGAAATTTTAGCATAACTGAAATTTAGAACAAGAGTGTTTGAAATAAGATTTATCTTGACTGAATTAAACTTGAATTAACAACTGAATACTTGGAATTACAAAGTTACAAAGACTGAATATAAATTACGACTATTGCTAATTAACTACTTTTAACTACTTGCCCATTACAGGCTACATTGGTTCCTATTTATACTAAAAATGAAGTGGGATTTGTCTCTAATCTCCCTCTGATCCTTTCTTGACCTTTGGATGCCCTTGAATCAATCTCAGCTGTTGAAACTCATTTTGGCGGGAAAACTGGTAAAGTGGCTAAACCACTTGGTTCTGATGGAGTGATATGATGAAGGAGCATTAAATGCTCCTTGGCTTGTTAGGTGGAGTGTGATGAGGAAGAGGGGGTTGGTGTGTCAGGATAAGGGCGGTGGAGGTGGTGGTTTATGGTATGGTTTAAGGTGGGTAATGGTTTTGAAGAAAGGCGGGTTTGATGAGTTTGACCAAAGTCAAACGGTGTTTAACTAAAAAGAAAGAGCAGGCCGGGTTGGGTATTTTGGGATTGGGCTTGGGTTTAGTTAAGTTTGTGGGCTGGGTTTATAACTAGGATGGATTGGGTTTATTTTTAGCAGCTGGGTGGGTTAGTTTTAGGATTAGATTTGGATTTTAGGTTTAATCTTAGGGACCAAAGTTGTAATAAGCTGAAAATCCAAGGACTAAAGCTGCCAAAAATCAAAACTATTTCCAGGGGCCATTTGTGTCATTTTGGTTTTTTGGGGGTTGACTTTGACTCTGTCTTTGACCTTCGTCTTCACTTGATCAAATGTACAATTGTTGTCGAGTCGATCCAAAAATGCTCGTTTTCGTTCTGTTTTCAATCCTTCAGTACCTGAAACACATAAAACACAAACCAATGATATCTGCAGTATAATATGGGTGCTTTAGGTCATTTTAGTGTCTATTATGGGTGTAAAATGATGAGTATTTACACACTCATCAAGTAGCTTCAGCCACAACAATTGCACGATAATGCAAAGGAAAGTTGCATGGAATGTTTTCGACTACTTCATTCACATCTCAAAGTTCTGTTTGAACAACCTGGATACTTGGGAGGTTACAAACGGGCTTTCGCAACACTCTTTGGTCAAAATGTTCAGGACTTCACAGTCAAAATGATTCTGTATTTAGATTAACTTGAACAACAACTTGACAAAGGAGAATTTTCTGAAGGTTGATCCATGGCTGTCTTTTGTGTGATCAACAACCAACTCCAAGTGTTCATTGATTCGCAATTTACTGAGGATTATGATTATGACAGTCAAATGACGAAAAAGTGTTTTGCTAATTACACTGGAATCGAGGTTGACATGTTCAGAGTTACACTACTCCAACTCATGAGTAATGTTAAGGGGTTCATTAATGAAAAAGCACAGCACATGGAGAACGGGACAGAGTCAGATAAGCATGAGGATAACAACTGCTCAACGACTGATATCACACATGGTGTGGATGCAGGTCTCAGACCAGTAAATCACCAAGTACCATCTGCTGAGGTACATCTGTCTGATCAACATGATGTTCTTTCTAATGAACGACAACATACTGATCAAATTAAACTCACTTATGACACACATATGTTGGAAAATACTGATAGCAATATCACCTCTGATTCAACAAATATGAGTCATAAGGGGGGAGGAATTGATCAAGATGCTGAACATGATGATGCGTCAAGGTCATGTACCCAAATGGGGTTTTTTCCATACACCACGAATTTCAAAATTCCTTTCTGGGTATTCTAATTGAAGGTAATGTGATGACGAGAGACTGTTTTGTCGGGTGTTTGGGACAGTGATTTGCGGCCGAGTTTTATGGGGGTGTTTGAGTTTTTTTTGGATTTTGATTTTGGAGCCTTTTTTGGATTCGAGTTACATTTTTGAAGTTTATAAGATGGATTTGAAGTTTGAATATGCGGGAAACGAGGTTGGATACTTTTTTAAAATGACCATTAAGCGGAAAAACATTAATCTATTCATGAAACGTTTGGTGTATAGGATTACATATTACTCCTTCCGTCCCATATTAAGTGTCCATATTATATTCCAACCAATGAGATGAGACTTCAGTGGGTAAAAATGATATTTAATTGGTGGAGTGTGTAGTTAGTGGAATTTCCTAAAACTTTTTGGATTTTGAAAGTGAACACTTAATATGGTTGGAACAAGTTTATGTTATCATTTGGATTACATATTAAAGTGGACACTTAATATGGGACGGAGGGAGTATATTATGTTATCATTTGGATTACGTATTAAAGTGGTGTCATTTTTTTCATTTATTGTCTTGCAAGTTTATGCTTGGAACAACTCAAAGAACCCAAAAACAAATGAACGTTATTTTATCTTAAGTAAATATAATTGAGTAATGCCATTTTCTTCATTAAATGAGACTAAGACATTTCAGAAATGAAAAATCAAGCAATACAACAATTTAAATTAAAGCATGTTGTATATACCAATCAATCACAAAAGCAAAAATTTAAGGAATACAAATATAAAAGTTAGCAAAACTCTAATAATCATGTAAGTGTATATATTGTGATCCGCATGTTAGTTCAAGGGAGTATTATGCAGATAATCTGCTACATCCCTCGGATAAGAAACACGGCCAAATCATCAAAACATGTTGATTTCTTTTTGTACATCAATACCTCCCCATTCTTTATGATTACTTTATTACCATATATCGTCGCCTTTCATCACTGAATTTATTCCGTTATGCTCAACCTTTTTCACATACATAAAAGATTTGTCTCTCTTTTCTTATTTATTTTTAAAATTTCACAAATAAGAATTTGAAATGATGCATGTATATTCTAAAGCAAGTTGTACAAGCACCTAAAACATAATTTTCAACAAAACATACTCTTCAAATTCATATTAAATGCCTATAAAACCCATTTAGACACAAATTATCAATTTTATACCTTTTTCCCTGAAGAAATCAATCCACAAAAACAAACCAAAAGAAACCTACCTAAAACTACAAATAAAGTGTGTGGGCAACAATTACATATGTTATTGCTTATTCTACTGAGCTTATTAAATACGCAAAAACAACAATCACGTTTTTATGCTCAACCATATCAATACACTTTAAATGACAATAAGATTCGAAGAACACTTATTTGGATTATGTACAACTGTGTGAAACTCGGTGTGTGAACACATAATATAACTTAACCTTCACTTGTTCTCACATTGTTACGAAAAAAGGTTATTTCTAACCAAGGAATTCAACATGTAGAAGTAATCTGGATTATGTACAATTGTCTGAAGCTAAGTGTGTGAACACTACATGTTTAGCTAGCTAACAAGTGAATTACAAATCAGTATTTAATGCAAAATTAGAATTGACTAATATCGATTAACAACCACTGAGTCGACTATATGTGAAAGCTATAGTACCCCGCAGCATTTATTTTCAAAAACGAACGATGCATAAAATGTTAACAACCATTAAAATTCGGATGTGACCATTTTACTTATGTCATCACCATCCACAACCCTATACTCTCGAGGCAACCCACACATACAATTAACAAACGTTCCACACATATATATGCATTGAACTCATTGCATTATCATGTTCCTTAACTAATCTAATCTTAATTAGCAATCTATCTAAGCAACTAAAAACGAGTATCAAGTTTTTGAAACATAAAAATCAATCCATTTTGGAACTTATTTGAAGTGTTGCATATAGTTGAACTAGAAACCATCAATCCCTTAAAAGTAGAACAGTCTCCACTACTGACTGCCTTGAACTAAGCAACCAAAATATGTATAACATATGGATGAATGCTAAAAGATAACAAGTGTTAGAGTTTGTGGACAAATATTAAATCGTGTATGACTAGAATCGAACTCGGGACCATGGGATTGCATACTTTATGTATGAATGGTTAATGAAGAATAATTAATATATATAACCGTTATATATTTAATTATTTGAACACAAATAGCGACTAACGGACGTTAAGTAATTAACGGGAATTGACTAACGACCGTTAGTAAATAAAGGAAGGACTGTAGGTGAAATTACTGGACAAGAAAGATCTAGAATCTCTATGGGATTAGTATTGCCGATCAGTTATGGGTTTGCCAAGCCCAATCCTTGGCAAACTTGTTCTCTAAGTTTCACACTCTATAAATACATGGCCTAGGGTTAGGGTTTACACATCTTGTGCACTCTTGTTATAACCCGAACTTTCTTGTCTTCTTCTTTTGCTAAAATCCGATTGATCTTAACCCTAGGAGGGGGGAACGACTTTTTTTATTAAACAAATTGTTTGTTTTAATTATTGTGTTCTTTTACTAGCATCAAACATTAATCGGTTATAGTACATGTGTACAAAACCTTGGCAATTAACTCACTATAGTTAATACCATCTTGGATTCAGAAACAAAACGGTAGGGGTTTCTCGGTAATCCACTTGTTTGTTAAAGAAGAAGTATTTGAAGTTTTGATCCTTGTTCTTGCTAGGGTCATAGGTACATATCTTTATTATTCGGTTAAACTCTGATGTGTTAAATATTGATTCTTTGCTTCCGCTATGTGCTTTAATGTTGTAGAATTATTTATATACTCCCTCCGTCCCACTATAAGTGTCCACAATGGAATATTCAAAGTCATTGTTTTTCAACTTTGACCGTAAATATTTTTGTTTGTGTTATATAATACTTGATGAAAAGTATACCCAATGAAAGCACATCTAAAACTAAATCAATTCATATAACTTTCATCAAGTATTATATAACACAAACAAAAATATTTACGGTCAAAGTTGAAAAACAAAGACTTTGAATATTCTATTGTGGACACTTATAGTGGGACGGAGGGAGTAATAGTTTGGTATTTAAATTCTAACAGTGGCATCATGAGCCGTTTAACATGTAATTGTATTACTGAAACACATAAAAATTGAATTTTTGATTAGGATTAACATGTTAGTCGAAATTTTTAGGGTTTTAGAACAATAAAAAATTTTGAACCCTAATTTGGGGGGGGGGGGGATCCCTCTTTAATTAAAAAAAAACTAGTTTTATAACCCTAAAATTAGGAACATGTGAGTTTATGTGTGTAAAGGGTTACGTTCCTTGACTTGTAAATTAATCTATGATGAAACATGCATGTTTATCATGGATTAGGGTTTGTAATTAATTGTTAAGTTACTTGCTACATGTAATAAAAAGATAGATCTAAAGTTAGGGAAGACCTAATTAATTAAATTAATGAATCTTTTATGTGCAACGTGGTATATGTTTGCTAAGGCTTACGCAACCAACTTGTTTGGTGTATGTGGTCCATTGGTACCATTAGCTCGAAAACCAATGGGAGTCTTAGTAATTATATGCATATTAAAACATATATAGATTATTAATAGGATTTATCAAAAGGTTTGCATGTGGCTATATGATTTAATGGTTATTTATTTTTATTAAATTACTTGCTTTTTTTTGTTTAAATTATATGTTGAATTGTAAGCAAAAAGAGGGTAATTTTTCGAATAGAAAATAAATTGACCTAATAACTATGAAACCTTGATGTGATAAATTATATATTGCAAAGTCTTATGTGCCGACAGTGGTTCGCTTCGCACGGTAATTTGCTCCCAGGCGAGACTAGCAATATTATAGTTTATAACATATTTTTTAAGACTTAGAATCATAAACTTTTAATTGAGTGATGAGTTTTGTACCAATAGTGTGAACGGCTCACCCAGTTTAGACAAACTATAAGAGGGGTATAAGGAGGCTTGACATTAAATTGTCATCCTAAAGGGACACGTTTTTAATTAGCCTTCGGGCGGACGTTTGTCTCTCTGCTCCTTTGTGCATCTAATTGGAGCTACCAAGTAATGCTATTTATTTGTACAAAATCATCTTAAGGGTGAATTGACCTCAATTCCACGCGCCACTTTTGTGGTAATTATCCGAATAACTTGGGTCTTTTGACTCATGCAGCAGTAGGATATAGTGGGTGATAATTGGAGGTAATTATTTGATTGGTGAACCCAATACCTCAATAAAACTTTGTTGATTTAACTCTTAGCCTAATTGGTAAATAATTTTTTTTTGAAAACTTATGATACGAAGATGTGTGCATGCTTCTTCGTACATATTTTGATTGTCACATCAAAATAAATACCCTAAAATTTAAGTCCATGCTATCTAATTATAAAAGACACTTGGAGTTAATATTTAGCGTAAGTGAGACCTTGCCTAGAATTTAATGACAAGGTATATTTCCATGGCGTGAGACCGTGACATGGAGAATTTGCAGTTTCTAAATTAGACGACTTAATTAATTTGTAAGTGAAACCTTGAAACTTAAGGCATGAGATGGGAAGAAACATGCTTACACTGCAAATTATTTTTTGCAAATGTAATTCCCATAATGATCTAGGAGTCGAAAATTGTTTGCCGATTATTGTACGACAGATTACCATCTTTTGTGCTTTCACTACTAGTAGATCAACTGATGTAGTAAAACTATAAAAATTTGGATCCTAGTTTTCAAGAAAATTAAATGGTTATATGTATATTTCCTGGGTAATTTTCTTTTCTTGAAAAATTGTATTATCAGAATACTAATATTTGAATTTTTTCTATGGAAATGGCTCAACCCGAAAATGCTGTACTAAGTTCCGCTATCAAAATTCATTTTGAAAGGGAAAAATTGTCTAGCCCAAATTTTAATGACTGGTATAGGTCACTTAGGATTGTCCTGAGGGTGTCCAATAAGCTGGAATATTTGACTAAGCCTTGCCCTGAACAGCCAGCTGAGACTGAATCTGATGAAGTCAAAGCAGATTGGCAGACGGAGTTTGATAAGCACAATGAAGTTGCGTGCTTAATGCTCGGAAGTATGGTTCCCAAGTTGCAAAAGCAGTTTGAGAACTATTTTCCTAAAGATATGCTGGAAGAACTCCAAAAGACCTATGAAAAGCCACCAGCTGTTGAACTGTATGATTTGATCGATCAATTGCACAGCTGTAGGCAAGGGGAAGGTAAACCCGTTCGCGATCATGTGTTGGAAATGAAAATGTATTTGGACCAACTACATCAGCTGAACTATGTCTATGCTGAGAATGTGTGTGTGAACTTAATCAATAGGTCCTTGAACAAGGATTTTAAAATTACAACATGCATTGCTCGGGGAAGACAGTCACAGAATTGCTCGCAATGCTTGTTGACTATGAAAAGGGTTTACCAGGCAAGGCACCTACTCCTCAGGTATTAGCTATACAAGGAGGTAGGGTTCAAAAGCCAAAACCGCAAGGGAATAAGAAGGGGAAAGGAAAGGTTGACAAGGGTAAACAAGTTATGGCCTATCAACCTATGCCTAAAAAGTACCCTCAGAAGAACAAGGCCAATCCGATCAAGAAGGATCAGACTTGTCACCACTGCCATGAGATAGGAGGACATTGGAAGAGAAACTGTCCTATCTATCTCGAGGAGTTGCAAGTGAAAAAGATGAAGGTTGAGGCTGGGAAATCCAGCACTTCAGGTAACTTTTTCATGATTGAATTATTTTCATTAACTCATAAAATAAATTCCTGGGTATACGATACTGGATGTGGTATTCATATTTGCAATACACTACATGGGTTTAGAGTTGAAAGGAGACTAGCCTATGGGAAGCAATACCTGCACGTGGGCAATGGAGCACATGCAGCTGTTGAAGCCATAGGAATATTTAAATTAGTTTTGCCTTCGGGCTTAGTACTGTATTTGAATAATTGTCATTATGCACCTACAATTGTTAGGGTGTGGTCTCTTTTTCGTGTTTATTGGATATTGGATTTCAGCATACTATTACAAGCAATAAAATTTCTGTTTCGTTAAATAATGTTTTTTATTTTAATGGTATTGCTGTGAATGGTGTATTTGAAATTGATATGAATGAATGCAATGATTATAATTCGATGTATAGCAACAATAATAAGAGAGTCAAGAATGTCTTGGATTTATCTTATCTTTGGCATTGTCTACTTGCTCACATAGGCAAGACTCGCATACAAAAGCTGCAACGTGATGGGCTTTTGCAAGAGATCAATGATGAATCATTTGATAAATGCGAATCTTGTATATCTGGGAAGATGACAAAGAAACCTTTCAATAATCATATGGAAAGGGCAAATGATCTACTTGGTTTGATACATACTGATGTGTGTGGACTACTTAGACATGTGTCAAAGAGAGGTGCTAGCTACTTCTTAACCTTTACTGATGATTACAGCCGTTATGGATATTTTTATTTACTTAAACATAAACATGAGGTGTTTGAAATATTTAAGGTTTTCAAAGCTGAAGTAGAATTGCAAATTGGAAAGAAGATTAAAGCTCTTCGATCCGATAGAGGTGGTGAATACCTAAGTCAGGAGTTTAAAGATTATCTAGCTGAGAATGGAATTGTCCAGCATCTCACATCTCTATATACTCCATAACAAAATGGTGTATCTGAGAAAAGGAATCGTACATTATTGGATATGGTGCGATCTATGTTTAATCTTACTATTCTTCCTTTATCCATTTGGGGTTATGCCTTGGAATCTGCGATTCGCATATTAAATATGGTTCCGACAAAGAAGGTTGATAAGACACCTTATGAGTTATGGTTTGGTAAAATGCCTAACTTGTCTTATTTAAAGGTCTGGGGTTGCGAGGCGTTTGTTAAACGTGACTCAGTAGATAAACTCCAACAGAGATCTGTAAAGTGTATCTTTGTAGGATACCCAAAGGAAACGATGGGTTACTACTTTTACTACCCACCTGAAAACAAAGTAATTGTTGCTAGGTAGGGAGATTTTCTTGAAAAACATCTCATATCTCAAGAATTCAGTGGGAGGATCCATGATCTGGAAGATGATCAAGGAGATACTTACCTTCTGAAAACACTAGTGAACTTCCTATGGAACCTGAAAGTCTGGGTCTCCCACCTGAAGTAGTTCCCATTCGCAGATCTGTAAGGACTGTGAAAGTACCTGAATATCTATGTCTTAACGTAGAGGTTGAGGAAACTATATTAGGGGATCTTGGAGAGCCTGCTAATTATAGAGCTGCCATGAATGATCCTGAAAAGGATAAATGACAGATTGCTATGAATGGGGAAATGCAATCCATGAAAGATAATCAAGTCTGGATTGAAGTAGACCTTCCTCCCAATGCCAAGGTAGTTGGAAGTAAGTGGCTCTTCAAGAAGAAAACTGACATGGATGGCAATGTACACACCTATAAGGCCCGTTTTGTGGCTAAAGGCTTTACCCAAACTTATGGCATTGGCTATGAGGAGACCTTCTCTCCTGTAGCTGACATTAGGGCTATTAGGATTCTCTTAGCCATAGAAGCATACTATGATTATGAGATTCGGAAAATGGATGTCAAAACCGCATTCTTAAATGGTCGCCTAGATGAAGACATCTATATGGCACAGCCTGAGGGGTTTGTGAATCCAGAATTTCCAAACCGTGTATGCAAACTTCAAAGATCCATTTATGGATTGAAGCAAGCATCATGGAATGGAATAAGAGATTTGATGAAGAAATCAAAAGGTTTGGATTTACTCAGAGTATCGATGAGCCAAGTGTATATCACAAAGCTAGTGGGAGTGATGTGATTTTCCTAGTCCTATATGTTGATAACATATTGATCATGGGTAAAAACATTCCAAGATTGAATGAGGTGAAGGCCTATCTAGGGAAATGTTTTTCCATGAAGGATTTAAGAGACGCAGCATACATTCTGGGAATCAAGATCTATAGAGATAGATCAAGGCGGTTGATTGGATTAAGCCAAAGTGCTTACATTGATAAAATATTGAAGAGATTTCAATATGCAAAATTCAAAGAAGGGATATTTGCCGATGCAAGAACAACATGGCTTAAGTAGCAAAGCTTGTGCTTCAACACCTGAAGAGGTGGCGCGCATGAAGAGAGTCCCTTATGCTTCAGCTATGGGATCTATTATGTATGCGGTGAGATGTACAAGGCCCGATGTGGCGTTTTCTCAGAATATTACCAGTCGATATCAGCAGAATTCAGGTGAACTCCACTGGACTGCTGTTAAACATATTCTCAAGTATTTGAGAGCTACGAGAGATATGTTTTTAGTATATGGGGAAAGATGCAGAACTGTGTGTTACAGGTTACTGTAATGCTTCCTGGAAGTGTGATAAAGATGATATGAAGTCTCAGACGAGTTATGTCTTTGTCATTAATGGAGGAGCTGTGGATTGGAAGAGCAAGAAGCAGAGTACTATAGCGATGTCTGCAACAGAAAGCGAGTATATTGCTGCTTCAAAAGCTGCAATGGAAGCCATCTGGATTAGGAATTTCGTTTTAGGGGTTGGAGTTATGCCCTCAATCGAAAGACCTATAAAGATGTATTGTGACAATTCAGCCGCAATTACATTTTCCAATGAACCTGGAATCATGAAGGGCACCAGACATTTCCCGATTAAATATCACTATGTTAGAGAACAAGTGGAGATAGGTGAAATCGAATTACTCAAAGTTCACACAGATAACAATCTAGCTGATCCGTTAACGAAGGCTTTACCTGGTGGAAAGCTTAATCAACATGCTGAAGGCATAGGACTTCGTTTAGCTAGTAGTTTCATGCCCATCTGTGATTAGTGTTTGGATAATGTGATGTTTTGAACAGTTACTATTTTAATGAAATAAAATACTTGTTATGTTTGATTGTCATTTTCTTAATAATATATCCTGTATTTTCATGTTTATATCCTTGAATATATTTGAATATTCTAAATTGTCCGTTTTCGCTTAATGATATGGGAATATCATTAAACTAAGACAAATCTGAGTATTGGCAGAATATACTTGAAAGTATATTGATGCGTTGTCATACCAATTTCACATAATATTCAATGAATTGAATATAGGACTTATCCCAACTTCATGAGTTTACTTTATGGATCTTGTCATTAAGTAAATCATGTTCATATAGTTATCCTCAGACTTGAGATGCCAGATAACTGTCATGGATGTAGTGCATTTCTGTGAAGCAATTTACCGCTATACGCAACTAGTAGCTATAAGGATTGTTTTCAGGAGTGTTGCAAAGTTCATGGGTTATGCTCGTAGTCAAGAGAGAATTTGATCCTTCAAATTGTTTGGAGTTTAATACTGCTGGGCCCTTCATAGGATTGGTAAGATGTATGTGTGGCCACACCCAAGATCTCCCCTGAATATGTTCAGAAGATTTGGTAATCTTGATCAATCAGAAACAACGAGAAACAGAATGATTAATAAAGAATGACTGAGATCCATATCTTTATTAATGTAATATTAGAAACAAAAAGATGAGTATAATGATGAATCATCGAAGGGTTTTTCCAGGAGACCACCACCTGAGTTGTACTAGGGGTATTGGCGTGTTGCTAGACGCTAACCAATGTCATTACACTTTTAATAGATATCCAAGTGGGAGTTGTTAGAGTTTGTGGACAAATATTAAATCGTGTATGACTAGAATCGAACTCGTGACCATGGGATTACATAATTTACGTATGAATGGTTAATGAAGAATAATATATATATATATATATATATATATATATATATATATATATAATGCCACATAAATGCTATCTCAATGCCACATAATCATAAACTATGCCACTTGGCATTTCTTGCTGCAGGAAAAATCAGACATAAATTATGTTAAAAATTTGTACTTGGTGAGATTCGAACTCTAGACCATGCATATATTTTGTGGTATGTTAACCACTGTACCACCACAATTTTTTGAAGAGATTTTGTAACTCAAACTCTATATAGGATAACAAGTAATTATCTCTTTTAAAACTTACATATATTTTTCTTAAATATAGTTTCACAATATAGCCTTTTGACTGATCACATAAAAAAAACATACGCCTCTTTTCCTCAAAACCCTAATGATGAAAAGAGGTACGTATCAATGAATTCATTCCCAATTCATGAAGAGGTTTAGCTATTTCTCTGTGTTAACAACATGTGTATTCTCTCTCAGGTTCATAAAACATAAAAATGTAATGCTATATTGATCAATCATGTGATTTTTGATATTTTGTGTGGATCTCGGCTTTTATTTTTCCCAGAATAGCCATCTCAAAATAAAGGTAGATTATATCTAAGTGTTGCATATACTACGTAGCAGATGAAGTCATTAATATATTGCATACACACTAACTGACTTTTTGTTAACCCTTTGAACTTCTTTGATGGCATGTTTTATGGTTGTCAAACAAGTAACTTCAGGATTGCTTTATATTTGGATTTTGGTGCATGCAGTTTGGATTTCATAATTCAGGTTTGCGCCAAATAGAATTCATGTAACTTGTGAATCTAATTGGTGTATAAGCAAACACAATCGGTCTAATTACAAGGTTGTGGACTTGTGGCTGCAGTTTTCCATCACTAATAGAAATTGAATTTTGTATTTGCTTTGATATTTTTGTAAGATATTATCCAAGCTTTCAATTTCTTTTTTCAGTGTTTGGTTGATAAAAATTAACATCAGGTAAATATCTAACGTTAGTTACAAATTTGCAATGATTCATCTGATTATCAGTTTTGTAGCAGCTTTAAATTTTTGCCGTACTTGCAGAATGCTGCCAATCAAAGTTTTGCTGATGTTAGGCCTAGAACTGGCTTCACCTGGTGGGACTGGGACACCGTCCTTTGACAACACGACAGCATCACCACTGCCATATGCAAGCTCACCAAGGTCTGCTGCAAACATGATGAATACACCCTCCCCGCAACAACAACAAACTCAACAGCAACAACAACAGCAGCAATTTCAGCAACAAAAAAGGCAGAGATTGATGTAGTTACCACAACATCAGCAACAACAACTCTTTGCTCAGCAGCTTAGACAAAATCCGATGGCTGGACTAGCCCAGGTATGGTTACACATTAAATATTAATGAAGAGTCACACTAGATAGATTTACTATAATATGGGTATATAATTATCCCTTTATATCAATTTACAAAAAACAATAGTTATCTTCTCGGTAGGTTTTGATTTGACTTGCTTTTACCAAATTTTTTCTACATATTTGTATTTACTAATGCTTTATGTGATGGATCTGGTTATCTAAATTTCATTCTGACCCAAAGCGCAGAAAATTAAACTTTGTTGTAACCTTGTTGATGTCATAGTTACCAGTGTGGTTGGAAGATGCTAAAAAGATCAAGGAAGATGTTGACAACATTCCAAGCAACAACATTGGATGCATTAGTGTTAAAAAGAAGTTTCTAGCAGGAAGAAATGCATTAAGGCTTACCAAGGTTATTGAAGGTCTTATCAGAGATGGTTTTGACATGATCTCTGATGACACCATCTGGCGTGAACCTGAAGGATATTTTGGCAGAGTCAATTCCAAAATCCCGGCATCAACATCAACACCAGGTGTAAGTGTGTTCGACTCAAGAGTAACGGCATTCAATGATGCACTTAAGCTCCTTAAAGAAGATGAGGTACTACATTGACGTGAATTCTTTTAATAATCATTTGGATCAGCGCTTTTATGTGTATTATACTTTATATTCTGCTATGTAAATAATGCAGTTTCTAATTTACCAAAAAATAAAAGAAAGGTTCACTACCCATCTATCGATCGACGTCGTCTTCATGTGTGATCTATTGGAGGAAGAATCACCTATTCATTACGTAACAGAAAATGTGTAGCCAATCAGCCCGTGGTCATCAAACGAGGGCATCAAATCGTTGCAGTCAACTCGCAGGTAACATTAGACTGAAATTGTCAACACAAGCCACATCAACCCATTCATAATTATAGACTGAAATTGTCATCTACAGTCCTGCAGCTCTACTATTTATATCTGTGTAAAATCAAACAAGGGAAGGACTCACATACTTATTTGTTGATACCTATTATACCGCTTACAAAACTTTTTGGGTTAAATGTGTTACTGAACATTTAGTTGAACCTAGGTGATATTTTTTTTGTTTAATGGACTGGATTTCTTTACATGATACATTATCATTAGTTTAGGATTAGTTCGAACAACATAAAGTTTGGTTGTGGTTGTTGTCTCTTTTATTGTGGCTTATAGGGGCGTTTGGTGTTGGTCTAGAATGCCATTTAACTTAGATATATATGATATTTTTATAGATTTGAAAGCTCAACCGTGAAGATACAAAAAGCAACGTGGATGGCTGATGCTACTTACTGACCTGGAACCTCGATGATACCATCCCCTGAACACTCCAAAGTTAATCACGCTGACATCATACAGGTTAGTTATAATGAAATTGTGTTTGCTATTACTTCAGCAGATGTCGTTAGGTTGAGAGAAAAAGCTGGTCGGTAGTATCGTTAGCCGAAGCACGGCCTGCATTATAGCTCTCTGATCCAATTTCTAAAAAAAACCCAACATCGTTATAACCATAAATCTCAAGAGTGAATTTCCACTTACCTTGAAGTTGTTGCTTTTTTTGTTCCATATAATGAAATATATATACGCACATACCTGTGACACTTGAGTGTGGGGATGTTGGAATTCTGAAATTACTGAATTAACATCAGTTACCGTAAAATAGATGTACCAGATTTTCAATTGGTTATTTTTGCTGGTGTACACAGAGGTGTGTAAACTCATATTATGTTGTAGCGCAAATAGGTAGTCTGCTGCACAATCAAAGGAAAGAAAGATGAGGATACATAACTGAGCTTGAAAGGAAAGTTCATACATTGCAAACAGAAGCAACGTCCTTGGTGGCTCAGCTGACCCTTTTACAGGTTTGTCTATCCTCATACAATGCTAATCTGGTCAAGCTTGAATGATATAATTATCTCTTTTTCACCGGTACATGAATTTGACGTTGTTTACAAGGCTTGATTGCAATGACGCATATAGAAGCGTTAATTAATCATAAGAATTCCAGAATACCAAATAGTAAACCGAAACAAACATCTTCAATCCACGTCACTATTTGATATGGCTTAGAGGTCGCAAGTTGACCCTATTTCTTGAACTAAATTTCTTTTGAACTCAGAGGAAGAGTAGAGAAAGCTAAGCCATAGGTTCATTGCTCTCTCGGCTATGCTCCTTAACCTCAGAAAGGTAAAAGTTTGTCCTTTTTTCTGTATTGGGTATGCATCTTTAGCGTCAGACACTTATGGGGTATTCGGCATTGCCTTTTTACCTTTGCCCATGCCCGAGGACATAAGATGGGCTGATTTAGGTTATATTGCATCTATATTGGGTCGAATGTGCGAAATTACATTTTTATCTGAACTGTATGGGAATGTTTGGAAAAAAGTGTTTATTTATGATCTATCATCTACGTATATATTTTCTAAATCTGTTCAAGGTGTTGTTTAGTCAATTTATTATTTATGTTTTATTTGTTATTTAATTATTTTTTTTCTTCAATATGCGTTATTGTAGATAGAATCTAAGGAAATGTATGCTTCGTGTTCATTAACCTTACACCAGATATTATTGTTTGGAGCTCTATTTTAACAGTTTTATAATAAGTTGTGAAAAGTCCTTGCTGACCAGTATCTTTTTTTTATGTGCTACTGTTAATAGTAATGCTGTTTTGTAATCTAATGTTTCTTGAGATATGACTTATTACCTGTAGTAGCTACTGATATCGGCTTTCTTGGTTTCACAGTATTCAAAAAGGGATCGAGTTGGATTGCCACTGGTGAATTTGATGATGTCCATTACCATATTCAGGTTAGCCAATCAAAGTTTCTCTTAAAAATGACTCCATTCTTTTTGGGTGTGAAGCAGTGTCAAACCAAAATACCCAACAAGCATTAGCTCGAATGAGTTTCATATTTTTTTGGCTGCTCGAACCCTTACGTAACATGACTACATTTTGTTAATTTATTTGCAATCCACTGATGATGCTAATGGGCCTGGCAGCATAGATGCACTAAAGGGTCTTCTGGCATCCATACCCGATAATGCATTTCAAAAAATGTTTGCTGGGAAGGACTGGAATGTTGACCATAGGGCAGCTTCAGATCAACAAAAAAAAAAGATCACCAATATTGAAAACTGCAGTTGTTTACAGTGGCTTTCTTGGGACATCAGCTAATCTCCGGTATCAGGTATCCCAACTTCACATATCCCAGTTTCAGTATAATAACTGATTTCACAAGATCTCGAATTTTGATATGAATTACATGTATATTATGGGTAGGTTGGTTAATGAATTCGGAAAACAGGTAATTTCTGGTACAGGTAAAAAAATGCCAACCAACTCACCCACCTAAACTTTGTCCATTTATATAATGTAATACGTTGATGTTCTAATTATGAATACATAAGTCACAAAGTTAAGATAATGGTCTGCGTATTTGAATACCACAACAATAGTGAGTGTTGCAGCCGAGCGAGTCGAATGAACCAGCCAGCTTCGAAAAATTACATACAACTTATATAGAAGTACTTAAGCTGATCACCCGGTTTGTCGCATTTGTTACAATTTATAATTGAATGTATTATTTGCAGGTAACAGATGCTCTTGCACGTGCAAGACTTGACTCTTTTAACCTCATTTTTGGTATTGATTTCACCAAGCATGATGAATCCTCATAGCCGCTATTATACAGCGTACGCCCCATTAACAAAACCCATCAGCAATACCCATCTGACCTTTTTGTTCTCTTTAATACAATGTATATTGTTTGTCTTATTTTTAACAAATCATTGTATTTAATCTTCCAATTTAATAAATATTTTGCCGTTAACCTTTACTGTAGTTGATTCACTGATTTCATAATAACTTTATAAGAAAGTAATGTATAAATTTTTAAACTTTTAATTTTCATCGATGCATGTGCTGGTTTGCGAAATTGGCTTATTATATTTACATGAATTTATATCAATATTTTTCCTTCTGCCTTTAATTTTACTTATAGAAGGGTAAATATAACTGATATCTGTGAAAACGGGTCATATTGGGTTATATTTTATTGCCAATCAGGGTGAACAGTTTAAAAGTCAGTCAAATCATATTGAACATTTTATAACCTCCTACATTGCTTTATACTAATTTCTGTTATAAATTTTGTATAAAGCAAATCTTAGTTCCACCCGATTCTACTTATTTTTTTAATTGTCCTAAACTTCTGTTCGTATTGACCAAGAAGCAATCCACACGACCTGCCTATTTTGTGGCCTACAGCTAATTGTTTACTCAATCATGCCTATGTTTTTAGCTTCTTATAATGCAATACTTCATCTTTCGTAACTGAGATCATGTAAGCAATTCATGAACTAACTGGTCCTACTTCATTTGGTTCAGCCCTTGATTGTTTATTTTCTTGGAAATTAATCGTCATTTTCATTTTGTTCTAGGCAGCAAGGTAACTAAATTACTACAACTACCTGTATTGGAATGACATTGTGATTATGTCGTTGCTCGATCAAGAAAATTGGGACAATGTGATATCACGTAAATATTTTTATCTAATTGCAAACCAACAGTTAAGGTAAAACTTTAAACAAGTTTCATACCATGCGTTGCAGTTTATCATAATCCCTCTTTATTTTTTTCAAACCCTTTCAAGTTGATCAATGCAGTTACCAACTTCTACTATGTTTGATAATTGCGTAACTCATCCAAAGATGATGTTTCAGTTCATTCATTGGATGCTGCTATCAATGTCAGTGGAAAACTTTAGCTTCTTGACAAGGTATTTTTGACAGGAAATTTAGACATGTTAGCGTAAGGCGCCACATATTTGTTTAGTCATTTCGGGTCTGAAAATGTATCATCAGTTCCAAGAACACAAACAACAGATGGAGTCTCACCAAGTTCTCAATCATATCGAAGGTATAGAAAGATTGTGGTTTGTTTTTTGCAGGACTGCTTTACTTTTAGGCAAAAAAAAAAAAAAAGGAAAAAAAGTCACACACACACATATTAATAATGTGACAACGGATATGTTGGTAATTTTATTACCATGCTGAATTTTCTTTAAATGGCAGACAATAACCATTATGATTGTTTTTTTTAGCCGTATATAAGTTGGTTACCAAAAATATATAGCAGACTAAAAGTTGGATATTATCTAATTTCGTTGCTTTTGTTTCTATGAACTCTTTTTGCAGGGAAAATACATGTAGAAAGACTGAGGCAGCAAAGGCAAAACACAAAGATTTTTTTATTACTGTTAGAAGATTGATAATAAGTCGAATGATATGGAGTGAGTAAGTTTAGTTGGAGGGTGGTCAAAACAATATATGTTAGCTGGCTATTATTTGTGCAGCATTTGCATTTCAGATTTGCAATTAAACACATATTATACACATTCCTTGATGATTAGCAAGTTATATGTGAAATTTGAATTATAAATAAAAAAAGCATTTAAATCAGTTGCCACATGTTGCAGCAACAAATGCCTTTGCTATGCAACCTCTTAAAGATGCTCGACTTATGTGACAACAGTATTGGACCAAGATGCTCGACTTATGTCACAACAATATTGGACCAAAAGCCGAGGCTTAAACATCGCCAACTGTTCAGATGGTAACTTTATCATTCCTATAATCTAGACGTTGTTATATCTGATTTGCGTATCATTGAAAAGTTAATTTATTTTCATGATTCGGTGTGCTTGATTTGGGAATCATATTATGCGTTAAAACATGAGCATAAGCAATTATAAGTCATCATATACAAATTTAATGCAAACCATTTTAAAAGAACCTTTTGCTAGCACAAAACCTAAAATAGTTGAGTTACTATGATAGCCACATAGAAAGACTAGCAAAATAGAATCTATTTCACATTAAATAGTGATATAGGCAAATTTGCCTATAATCCATAATGCAGTCAATATGTATTATGGGACAACTACCCTATGTTTCAATATGAAATCACTGCTATAATTGCCTATTTTATATCTGCTATAGGGGTCTATAAAATAAGCAATACTGTTCCATTTTACCTATAATGGAATATTTTATATATTTATCTATTATGACAGTCAGTAGGGTTATGCTATGCAATATGATTATAGTTGTCACAGGATAAATATATCATTCAAAACAGATATTCTTATACATATAATACATAAACGTTAGACACCTCTAACATATTCGCCAATGGCTCCAAACCTACACAAACACTAATCCTACACGATTACTGATGACATGAAAAATATCCTTAATCTTTATGTTAAGATACGATTGTGCTATCAACATCGAAGATCTTTTAAAACTCAGTGATGTGATCAATGGATATATATTAACATGCATCAGATGATCATTTTCTACTACCTTTCTTTCGCTACATTAAAATATGCCAACAATAATTATAAGACATGCCCGCCTGAGGTGTATGTCAACGATAATTATAAGTCATGTTGTAACACCTCGAAAATCGGGTCCAGCGGAAGCATACATGTCACTGGGGCGCTACTCAATTGGTATCACAACACATGGTACAAAGAACGGTTTTACCTTAACCGTTTAGAATAAAATTTCATTATCAAAACCTTATGTTTACATCATTTAAAATATAGTGCGGAAGTAAGGCCCATAAATAAATAAAGCGGTCCCAAATATAAATATCAAAGTCATCTATGACCATGCCTCTTGCCAAGCGCCTCCAGAGATAAGCTATAGCATTAAACCTTAAAATACATGCTAAAAGGGTCAGCTTACGCTGGTGAGTTCATAGGTTTTAGTTTAAAACAGTATGGTTGAACCAAAAGGTTTTCGAGTTCAAATCATCGTTCACAAACAAGTCAAGTCCAACGTAGGCTAACACTGCCTAAGTCATAGTTCCAGAACCAAATCCGCAAATAATAACATAGTCAAACATCTCGAACCATAATCAATCATAGAAATGCTACACTCATATAGTGTCACGTAAGTTTAACTGTTACGCTGGCTAAGTCATGAACCAAACACATGAGCCGCACTCAAGGAGTGTCTCATATCATAACAATAATCCGCTATAGGTGCACACTATAGTCTATAGGCACAGGAGCCATTACTACTAGGCACAAAGAGCCCTTACTAATGATAAGGCACAAAGAGCCTTCGTATATAATAACCATAGCCAGCTCACTTAACAGTTTCATAACCACAAACACAATTTCAGGTCAAATCAACAAACAGGTAAACACATAACGCATTCAAATAACCAGGTCAGATATTTCAGCCAAACAATCAGTTCTTGAGTAAACAATTCGCGTATCCAAATAAACAATCTTTGAGTTTAATGAAAACGAGCATGTATTCTCCCCCAAAAACAGTTTAAAAACCAGTAAAAGTAGGGGCCATGAACTCACCTTAGCCACAGCAATGCAAGATCACAACTGACACGACTGGCATCGAGAAGCAAAACACAACAGTCTCAAGACATACAGCACGATAGTTCCAAGACATACAGGCACGACGGTACACGGAGGTACAAGCACGGCGGTACACAACGGTCTAGGATCGGCACAACCTAATACGTATACAATTATCTCAAAATACGTCTCGCCAAATAATAAAGTCTATAAAAGACAATGTGTCGTAGTTTTCGTGGATTACTCAGTTTCAAAACTTATCAAAAGCTTAGTTTCAACGTTTCGTGTGGTGTGGTAAGAAGACATAGACTCGACGGACAACTCACGCCAAAGAGAGGAGACATCAACAAACTTGGGAGTATACTGACGAGAACTCAAATCAAGGAAGACAACTCTAGAAGTTTACGACAAACAAACACCTCAAATAGAATAAATCAGTTGTACGTTTCGACATTTACCCGTTATCCCCAAATGATTTGTTATAAAACATAAATGTTTTATAATAAAATAAGTTTAACTAATAAAATTAGTTTTTCTCAAGTCGTCAAGACTTGGGTTAATCAAAACTGGAATTACAATATTTAATAAGTTTATGTCTCGCTATTATTCTTGTAAATATTAGTTTTGGTTTTATTGAAGATTTTGTGTCCGGTCCGAGTTTAATATATTAAAGTCTTTTCAAGTTTAATATATTATACCGTCTCATGTCTCAAAATGTTCAATAAGTCCAATATCTAATGTTGTACACCCGATAACGATCCATGATTTTCCAAACGTCCAAGTATAATAATCAACATCCGTATTCAATTTCAAATCATGATTTCAAATATAATCCGAAACGTACTAATTGATCACAAGTGTCAAAACACCATATATATATCACAAGTTAAATGGGTTAAAATGAACCCAATAAATTTTGTAGCCAAAACACACCTTCAACTCTAATGGGCTTTGGCCCGACAACCAAATAAGCAAGTCATCCTTACATGGGCTATTGAACCCCAAACCAAATCTAATCACAAAACCAGTATAACACAAACTTGGACTACAAACCCAAACAAAAACCAAAACGCACCCTTCTTGACTCGGCTGATAACAATGCAACTCACTCTTTGTTGTTTTTGGCAATACCGTGACTTAAACCAACAACTCGCGACCTGACGAAGACACAACAATGGCAAAAACGATATAACAACGACAACAATAACACAACAACAACGACCCTTGCCGAGACCATCTAATGGTCTCGGCCTTGACTCTCGGCTGCCAAATCCAAACAGCACCCTCGTGGGTGAATTTGTGAACCGAATAACACCCAACATCAAGAACATATTAACTCCATTATGCCGGACCATGGATGGTCTCGGCTGTGAATCTGTCCGCACAACTAACACACAAGAACACAAAAACCGGAACCAATCCAAGATAAAACTATCAACTATCCATAACCAAAACCAAGTCTCAACTGAGACACAACTCGAGACCAAAGACGAAGCAATCCACGATAATACATGTTTTTAACCACACGAAATTATTATCTCAAGTTTAATCCGGTTTTTAAATCATAAAACTAATAACCTTGTTTTAAATCCACGACAAACCATAACAAAATAAATCGGTTTCATGAAAGAAAAGGTGAAATAAATAAACAAAAAATCGTCTTCTTGATTTTTACCATGTCGAGAAGGAGGAATAGAGGAGAAGGAAGAGACGGCGGCAGCAACAAACCAAGCAAGACCTAAAACCGCTTCAAAACATTTGATCTAAACACAAAGCCCTCGTAGTTCTCGGTTCTTTAAACGGGGTGGTAGTGGCGGCCATCGACAGTTGGCCGAAAAACTCACCGGAAACTAAGTTATTCGAGAGAGAGAGAAATAAGAGATGGAAAGTGTTGATGGTTTTAATGGTGGTGATGGCGGTGTAAGTTGGTGGTTGATGGTGGCGGCCCAACTGGCCGAAAATGAAGACCAGGAGAGGGAGGGTAGGGATTGTCGGCTGGAAGAGAAGAGATGGGTTTTATAACCTTAAAAATTATTATAACAATATATATATATATATATATATATATATATATATATATATATATATATATATATATATATATATATATATATATAGTGTTAGGGTTAGGGTTGGGGTTAGATTAGAAATACCCTAGGGACCAATGTTGTCACAATCCAAGTCTAAGGGAAGAGGGATAAAATTTTCTGCAGGGACCATAGTTGTCATTTTTGCTATCTTTCTTGAAATGAGGCTCGGGGCTCGATTAAGATAGCAAACGATCAATTCAAGACACGGGAATATCACCACTGCGCTCAGAATAATTTTTCCAATAAAAACGGCTATTCATACGCCTCGTTTCTCATGAATAATAAAATAATCAAAACAAATCGTCGGTTGTGCCAATACGCGTTGTGTACAAATTTCATGTTTTGCGAGATAACTTCACGTTTTCAAACCAAATAAGTTCAGAAAGGATCCGTTTATGAGAAATAGGGAAAGTCTCGTATAAAAATATATTCGGAAAATTTCGGGTGGTTACAGTCTCACCTCCTTAACGGAATCGCGACCTCACGATTCAATTCAAGTTACTCGTTACGGTTGAAAAGAGATGTGTATATACACACGAGGATTCATCATCACGTTCTCACGTGAATTCAGGACTTTTTCGCGAGCTTCGACGAGCTTTGTCGATAGGAATGCGACTTTACTAAAGTCGTTTGATTTCACGGTTCATGATTTCGATAGGTTTCCCAACAAGTTTCAAACATTCATCAATTTGGATCTCTCCAGGAGGAATAGCGGTTGCCTCATCGGCAAGTCATTTCTTCACGATGCGCATAAAAACGTTGCGAACACTATCGAGTCCTGACGGTAGCTCGAGCCTGTGTGCTACCGGTTCAACTCTAGCAAGATTTTCAAAAGGATCAATACAGCGAGATTAAGCTTCCCACGTTTACTAAACGTATCACACCTTCTCGTGGTGGAGTTTTGAGCATAATCTAGACTTTGACTGGGAATTCAAGGGGTTTACGTCATTGGTCAGCATACTCTTCTGACGATTCGTGAGCAGCTTGCAACTCGGTTCTGATCCGAATGATCTTCACAGTAGTCTCATGAACAAGTTCAGGGTCCGTGAGTTGGGTATCACCAACTCCTACCCATCAAGTCGGCGAACGGCACTTGCGACCATAACGTGTCTAGTACGGTGTCGTTGGAATACTGGAGTCGTAAGTATCGTTATAAAAGAATTTGGCCAACAGGAGGTGTCTATACCAACTATTGCCAAGTTACGCAGGAACACAATATGTCCTCTAACACTTGAATGATTTTTCCACTTCGGCCATCAGTCTGGAGATGATACACAGTATTCATCTCCAAATATGTTCTCATGGCTCTTTGGAGTGATTGCTGGGAATTTGATGTGAAACAACTATCCCAATCAGAGAATGGTAAGAGTCGACACTCTATACCGATTAATGATTTCATAGGAGTACGGACGAGCAAGTTTGCTAATACTGTCGTTTCATTGATTAGCAGAAGGTGGGTAGACTAAGTAGGATTATCAACAATTACTCTGGTAGCGGCGCGGGATTTATTTCCAAGGTTTCGTTCATGATGTAATTAATTATCCAATAAGAAGGCAACAAGGATCACTGGTACTTCCGAGGGACGAGTGAAAAGTCAGGTGGTTGTCCCAAGGAATCATGGTTTTAGTTACTCCTTAGAGTCTCAAGATTTCTGATGGGCGTGGAATCTCTGTCAAATAGAGTGTTTAGCGAGTTCAAAGTATAATTCTGAGGGAAGATGTTGATTGCCACAAGCAGTCAGTTGATTGAATCAGTAATGTACAAGGTACTCAAAACGGAAGGTACAACATTGATTGAACAGCTTCGATTGAACAACCTCGGTTGGAAAAATGAATATCATCGATTGAGCACAAGGCTTAGAGTAGGGGCGACTGTAGCAAGGCCACAAAAAAACAAGGCTGAATAACGAGTCCAAATCCAGGATGACGTCCAAAATCACAAAATCAAACAATCCGAATTAAATCAGAATTAAGACTAATCCAAACATAGTCAATCTCGAATCCAAACGTAGTCAAAAATCGAATCCAAAAGTAGCCAGAATCAAATCCAAACGTGGCCAAAAATCAATTCTAAACGTTGCCAAAACTCAAATCCAAACGTGGCCAAAATTGATTCCAAACGTAGCCAAAAATCAAATCTGAATGTAGTCAAAATCGAATCAAAACGTTCCAGTAAGCTCGGACGGCTTATAAAGCTCTTAAGGGGTTACAAATAAGTAACTCGGATTCAAACGGTGCCAATTGGGCCTAACCCGACCCGATGCAAACTACGGCCAGACGGCGACAAACAGGAATTCCATATAAATGGAGAAGTATGGTGGTGCCAGAAGCATTACGGTTCATGAGGTATTGTGATGCCAGTGTGTTATGTGTGTGGAAGTAAAATTCCATGTCCGTGTACACACGCAAACTGTACCATTCCAAAAATCAATGACCAACCTGAACATAATTCCATTATAACTACTCTGAGTATTGCAAGATTCACCTCTGAGTCGGACATAGGTGATCAGGCTATGCCCCACTGTCCCTGGCTGAATATAGGTGATCAGTCTATATTCACTCGAGGTTCAATGAATTTTGGAATACTAAGCCTAGTTATACTAGTAGTATGTCCTTTACATCCAAAATCATTCCCAAAATCACGACAAGTATACAAACACGACGTTCAATAGTGAGATTACGCATGGAAATAGCGTAACTCTGTGACAGGTTCGGTGCAAGTATAAGCATATGGAAATGCTTATAGTGAACAGCTAAAATGAGCGGATATAAAATATCCAATAATCATGCACACATCTCGACAAACATAAAATCAAGCATCTCATCAAACAACTCTTCAAATATAACATGAAAATCTCATCTAATATATCATCAATTATCTCGTCAAACAAGGTCATACGCGAGGCATCGGCTTGGCAGGCAGGCACGTGTCGGTCATAGGGTTAAATTTTTGCCAAAAGTGGTTATAGTCCAGGTTTTTGAAAATAAACCCAGTTCTCTATAACCTGGCTCTGATACCAATCTGTAACACCCAAAAATCGGGTCCAGCGGAAGCATACATGTCACTGGGGCGCTACTCAATTGGTATCACAACACAAGGTACAAAGAACGGTTTTACCTTAACCGTTTAGAATAAAATTTCATTATCAAAACCTTAAGTTTACATCATTTAAAATATAGTGCGGAAGTAAGGCCCATAAATAAATAAAGCGGTCCCAAATATAAATATCATAGTCATCTATGACCATGCCTCTTGCCAAGCGCCTCCAGAGATAAGCTATAGCATTAAACCTGAAAATACATGCTAAAAGGGTCAGCTTACGCTGGTGAGTTCATAGGTTTTAGTTTAAAACAGTATAGTTGAACCAAAAGGTTTTCGAGCTCAAATCATCGTTCACAAACAAGTCAAGTCCAATGTAGGCTAACACTGCCTAAGTCATAGTTCCAGAACCAAATCCGCAAATAATAACATAGTCAAACATCTCGAACCATAATCAATCATAGAAGTGCTACACTCATATAGTGTCACGTAAGTTTAACTGTTACGCTGGCTAAGTCATGAACCAAACACATGAGCCGCACTCAAGGAGTGTCCCATAACACATGGGCCGCACTCAAGGAGTGTCTCATATCATAACAATAATCCGCTATAGGTGCACACTATAGTCTATAGGCACAGGAGCCATTACTACTAGGCACAAAGAGCCCTTACTAATGATAAGGCACAAAGAGCCTTCGTATATAATAACCATAGCCAGCTCACTTAACAGTTTCATAACCACAAACACAATTTCAGGTCAAATCAACAAACAGGTAAACACATAACGCATTCAAATAACCAGGTCAGATATTTCAGCCAAACAATCAGTTCTTGAGTAAACAATTCGCGTATCCAAATAAACAATCTTTGAGTTTAATGAAAACGAGCATGTATTCTCCCCCAAAAACAGTTTAAAAACCAGTAAAAGTAGGGGCCATGAACTCACCTTAGCCACAGCAATGCAAGATCACAACTGACACGACTGGCATCGAGAAGCAAAACACAACAGTCTCAAGACATACAGCACGATAGTTCCAAGACATACAGGCACGACGGTACACGGAGGTACAAGCACGGCGGTACACAACGGTCTAGGATCGGCACAACCTAATACGTATACGATTATCTCAAAATACGTCTCGCCAAATAATAAAGTCTATAAAAGACAATGTGTCGTAGTTTTCGTGGATTACTCAGTTTTCAAAACTTATCAAAAGCTTAGTTTCAACGTTTCGTGTGGTGTGGTAAGAAGACATAGACTCGACAGACAACTCACGCCAAAGAGAGGAGACATCAACAAACTTGGGAGTATACTGACGAGAACTCAAATCAAGGAAGACAACTCTAGAAGTTTACGACAAACAAACACCTCAAATAGAATAAATCAGTTGTACGTTTCGACATTTACCCGTTATCCCCAAATGATTTGTTATAAAACATAAATGTTTTATAATAAAATAAGTTTAACTAATAAAATTAGTTTTTCTCAAGTCGTCGAGACTTGGGTTAATCAAAACTGGAATTACAATATTTAATAAGTTTATGTCTCGCTATTATTCTTGTAAATATTAGTTTTCGTTTTATTGAAGATTTTGTGTCCGGTCCGTGTTTAATATATTAAAGTCTTTTCGAGTTTAATATATTATACCGTCTCATGTCTCAAAATGTTCAATAAGTCCAATATCTAATGTTGTACACCCGATAACGATCCATGATTTTCCAAACGTCCAAGTATAATGATGCGTGGTTTTGCAACCTTACAACAGGTTTTACCTCTCGAGGGATCTCAAGAGGCTTACAACCCCACCAGGCAGTGTACCTGACCGATGTAGTATAGTGTAGTGGTAAGTACGGGGGATTGATCGTTCTCCACAGGGAATAGTGTTCGTTAGGTATGAAAAATTACTCTAATAGGTCTAAGGGTGAGAGAAGATTCTTTTTATGTTTTTATATTTTTTTATGAAAGCAAGTAAAATCTCGGGTTTGAAAGAGTGGGCGGAATTAGTTGCTAGTCAACTAACCCAAATTACTACGAATGCAAATAAAATAAAATAACTGAAAATGAAAAGGTTGGTGGAAACTTATATGGAGAGAAATGTGTTTACTTAGATTTCCTTACTCCCTAACTATCTTTTACCGGTTGATTAGTGTGTATTAGTTGCGTGGATGACGGGTGTATTCCTTAATACCATTTGTGGGGTGGCGTACGTACTTCCCCAACTCTACAAGCTCCTACTTCACTCCTATGTCGAGCCGGCTAGGAAGCTCCTAACATGGGATCACTAGAATTCGCTTGTGCATTAAATACAACCATAAAAACCTTTAGTACGCATTGGTTCATGTTTCTTAAGACGTTCAAGCAAGTTACCGAATAGGAAGTTAGCCAGTTTTCTTAAGCCTAACATAGATGAACAATCATCCAATACAACTAATAACACACTAATAACCAACAATCAATAGCTAGGTTTCATTAGATCTAAGCAAACACAAGATAAATCTAGCCTAGCATGTTAAACAAAAGACTAGAACAAGATAAAATCAAACAACACATAGATATATTGAATGATTAATTGATAACTTATCTTCAATGTAACATGGAAGATCTCAAGGCAAAAAGCCTTGAAAAAGCTGCCCAATTCGTCTTAGGGTTTTCACACACAAAATTCCTCAATAAGTTCCACACTAATGACAAAAAATTAGAAAACTATATATAGACTTTCAGATCTGACGGCGTCACGTTATGGAGTGTGACGCCGTCACCTCGCCGCTTTTAGGGTTCCCGGATGACCTTCTTGACGCCGTCCCTCTTTAGCTCTCCAAAATCCGTTCTGGCTTATCAAGGCTTGACGCCCTCAGACTATGAACGTGACGCCGTCCCTCTTTAAATTATAACGTGACGACCTTGATCAAATTAAAGGGTGACGCCGTCAGAATTCCCATGCAATTTCTCTGGCTTATCATGAGTAAATTTCACATCCACCACTTTTGCCAAGCCATGACGCCGTCCAGGGTTAATCCTGACGCCGTCAAAGGTAACTTCCAGCCGATTTTTGAGACTTTGTCGTTTTCTTCACTTTTATGCTCCAAAAACGTCCAAAATGCTTCCTTTTCCAGATTTCTCCTCAAAAGTACCTAAAATGACAAAAGGAACGATTTAGGGCAATATTTGATCAAATAAATACGATTTAGGGCTTAAATGACCCCTTAAAAGTGGTACACTTTTCGCTTCATCAAATACCCTTACACTTGAGATTTGCTTGTCCTCAAGCAAATGTGCTTTTATTCTAATCAAAATACAAGTTAGGGGTCATTTAATGCTAACATAAAAGTAATTACAACAAATAATCATTCCACTTTAATCATAATAAGCACGGAGATTATAAACTAGCACCTCACAAGTAGTGTTTAGATACTCACATCTCTCAAGTGTCATCAAATTAAATCTCATAAATGAAAACGGATAATATCTCTCACTACCTGTCATAGCAAATAGATTACCATAGGCTTGGGAAAGGATCGAAAACCTCCTCCACTAGGCGTAAGCACCTAAGATAAACTATCAAAGAGGGCTTTTACATGGGTTATAACGTTAGGTGTAGGGATATGATAAGCACGGATTTGTTGGATAAGGGATATTTTACTGGTGGCGAGTTAAAGATCTTGATTAATTACATGTACTATACAATGTTGCTAAGCCAAGAATCGACTCGATCTTAAGCTAAAAACAAAATAACAAAAACATAAAATGAAACGGGATGGTAGTCCGTATGTTTTTTCTATTTTTTTCTTTTTCTCATTTTTTTTTTGTATCTTTCTTGATTTTTTTTTTTTTTTTTTTTTTTTTTTTTTTTTTTTTTTTTGTTTGGCATACACTCTTGCCCTACCATCCAAAATAATACATCATAGGGGCGTTGCATTCCCCTTACACTTGAACTTTTACATAACTTTACAAATAACTATTCTAATGACTCGAATTAAGATAATCGAAAAACTTGGAGTACTTTTAAAATATTTAGCACATATGGGGGTAATAAATGATGTTCTTCCCCATTACTCCATTACACTAGTACTTCACCCATGAGTCCCAATCGTCCCAAAACAATATGTACAAGGATATGACTCGACTTAGCAACCATGTAATCAACTAGATAATTAACTTGGGTTTACACAAATGTTGTCACAATAATGCACTAAAGATGAGTGCATACAAGGTAGGCTAAGGCGATTTGGGTGTACATTTTAGTGGGGTGTAACAAATTCTTCCTTTAAGTAAAATGCTTAAAGGTTGAAACGAAAAGATAGGCTCTGAGGGGTGTACTAGGGGTATCGTGTACTAAAAATGAGTACAACGCAAAGGGTGTGGGAGAATTACTTGACCAATGTAGCCAAAGTAATTATAACAAAAACACAGGTGTAAAACAATGGGTTAATCCTAATGCCTCTTATCATGTAGTAAATCTAACTACACGAATGTAGTCTCACTTGTGACCTCGGAATGGTCCTAACGCAAGTTCTAGAATCTAAGTGCTACCGGTACACACATCATAGCATAAATGCTTTTCCTACCAATTCTAGGGGCGAACCTCACATATTTGGGGGTGGAAAATTTTTTAGTGGTACGGTTTTTGTGCTAGTCATATAACTCCTATCCGTGAGACGCTTATTAGGATCAAAGTTTCACTCCTATATGTTGTAAAAAATTTTAAATTTGGCACTAAAATTGCCCTAACAGGTATTTATCTCAGTTTTATTACACATCTACTATTAAACAAACAAAAATCAAGCGTAATAGCATTCTCTAATCGTACTTTTACCCCCCCCCCCCCTTACACTTAAGATGAACATTGTCCCCAATGTTCAAATAACAAATGTAAAAGCATAAAGGTAAAAGAATGAAATCAAATACTCCCCTGATTCGTTAGGTGGATAATGAAGTAACACGGTTAGATCTTCTTCCAAAGAGAATGTAAAAGCTTCATGACTAATGCATCGCCAAAAGCTTGATTCCACAAACATTTCCTTGTCCAAAATAACCTGTTAAACCTGAGAAAACAAACACAAAAACCTGCATAACATCGGCGGGATAAAATCTATATATAAGGATATAATGCTTGTGGAATGATAATTTTGCAGATTCCTGGAGATTATAAGTTAGAGATTTAATAAAAACTTTCTATGAAAAACAAAACTTTCAAAAATTTTCAAAAAATTAAACCTGACGCCGTCAGGTTGTAACTCCTGACGCCGTCAGAAACAATCTGACAGAATTCTCATGTTACGTTTCCGGAAAATTTTTGGAAAAACCTATACCTTACTTCCTGGAATTCCTGCAAAACATCATTATGACTCGATACAAGCATTTGACTCAAACAAATACTAATATGTATGTTCATTTAATTTTATTATGATTCATGTTCATTTGTGTTCTAATAAACCGATTTAGATTTCCCTTACACTTATCTTTTGCAAAATACCTTTATATGTAGTTAAGACGAAGTTAAAAACAAAATAAAGCATTTTCACAAATTAGTTTTGAACATGAATCAATAATAATAAAACTTAAACACACATACGGAAACAAATAAAATCAAACAAACAAATAAATAAACACACAAAGCAAATAAAACTTGGGTTGCCTCCCAAGAAGCGCTTGTTTTTGTTCGAGTCACGAGCCTGACTCTACCCTTATTTAACGGAAATAGGGGAGGTTTTCCCTACACTTAGGATTAAGTGTGGGTGAAAGTAGCGATACACACCCTTAGGGTGGAAATATGCCACGTGAGGTGAAGGGGGTGAGTGAATGGCTTCCTTCATCCTAAAACTACCCGGATAATAAGGGTTGATGGGTGGGTCGGTTCCTCTTTTGTCTCCTAGAAATATATCTAAGGATGGAAAGTTGTGTAAAGGTTGAGGTTCCGGTTCATCAACACTAGGAAATTCCCTGGAACTAAGAGTAAGGTTATCACTATAAGTATTCAAACCTATATCCTCTAGTGGTGCTTGGTCCAAGGGTTCTACCTCCATTGGGATTCCTAAAGTTTCTTCTACTTCTTTCGGGTAAGTCACGGGCGGGTGTGTGTGCCTCAAGTGATGGTAGGACTTGTGGGGTACTTTGTGGGCTTGGATTATCCACCTCATCCTCCATTTTATCTAGATTACCTATGTGTTTGTTTTGTACTATGATGTTACATGACATCCACTTAGGTATCCCAAAATAGTCATCCCCAGACAAACTTGTTTCATGATCCTTGGAATTTGTGGTCAATTGACTTGTACTAACGTTTGTTGGGTTGTCTACTCTATAATAATATTGGGCACAATCTTCAATGGCATCCCATGCTTCTTCAACATTTAATCCCCTATGGTCCCAATTGACAAAATCATTAATGCATATTTGGTCACATAGGTCGACACGATCGTAAAAGATTTTAGCTAGGGACCATAAATCGAAGTTATGATGAGGGACTATTCGGAGTAAATTTTTAAAACGAGTCCATGCATCATATATGGGTTCACCTCGATATTGTTTAAACATCAAGATGTCATAAGGAGTGGGTGAATTTCGTGGTGGGTAGTATGGTGGATTCGCGTACTCCATAATGGTGAACGGAAGAGTCAATGGAATGGTTTTTACGAACAAAGACACAAAGAAAAGATAGACTACGGGAAAGCTAATAAAAAGAAAATAAAAATCTCACTAAGATAGGAATCTAATGAGTAGACCTAATAAAATAAAAATTCAACCTAAACAATAACTATTCCCCGGGCTGCGGCGCCAAAAACTTGATGCGTGGTTTTGCAACCTTACAACAGGTTTTACCTCTCGAGGGATCTCAAGAGGCTTACAACCCCACCAGGCAGTGTACCTGACCGATGTAGTATAGTGTAGTGGTAAGTACGGGGGATTGATCGTTCTCCACAGGGAATAGTGTTCGTTAGGTATGAAAAATTACTCTAATAGGTCTAAGGGTGAGAGAAGATTCTTTTTATGTTTTTATATTTTTTTATGAAAGCAAGTAAAATCTCGGGTTTGAAAGAGTGGGCGGAATTAGTTGCTAGTCAACTAACCCAAATTACTACGAATGCAAATAAAATAAAATAACTGAAAATGAAAAGGTTGGTGGAAACTTATATGGAGAGAAATGTGTTTACTTAGATTTCCTTACTCCCTAACTATCTTTTACCGGTTGATTAGTGTGTATTAGTTGCGTGGATGACGGGTGTATTCCTTAATACCATTTGTGGGGTGGCGTACGTACTTCCCCAACTCTACAAGCTCCTACTTCACTCCTATGTCGAGCCGGCTAGGAAGCTCCTAACATGGGATCACTAGAATTCGCTTGTGCATTAAATACAACCATAAAAACCTTTAGTACGCATTGGTTCATGTTTCTTAAGACGTTCAAGCAAGTTACCGAATAGGAAGTTAGCCAGTTTTCTTAAGCCTAACATAGATGAACAATCATCCAATACAACTAATAACATACTAATAACCAACAATCAATAGCTAGGTTTCATTAGATCTAAGCAAACACAAGATAAATCTAGCCTAGCATGTTAAACAAAAGACAAGAACAAGATAAAATCAAACAACACATAGATATATTGAATGATTAATTGATAACTTATCTTCAATGTAACATAGAAGATCTCAAGGCAAAAAGCCTTGAAAAAGCTGCCCAATTCGTCTTAGGGTTTTCACACACAAAATTCCTCAATAAGTTCCACACTAATGACAAAAAATTAGAAAACTATATATAGACTTTCAGATCTGACGGCGTCACGTTATGGAGTGTGACGCCGTCACCTCGCCGCTTTTAGGGTTACCGGATGACCTTCTTGATGCCGTCCCTCTTTAGCTCTCCAAAATCCGTTCTGGCTTATCAAGGCTTGACGCCCTCAGACTATGAACGTGACGCCGTCCCTTTTTAAATTATAACGTGACGACCTTGATCAAATTAAAGGGTGACGCCGTCAGAATTCCCATGCAATTTCTCTGGCTTATCATGAGTAAATTTCACATCCACCACTTTTGCCAAGCCATGACGCCGTCCAGGGTTAATCTTGACGCCGTCAAAGGTAACTTCCAGCCGATTTTTGAGACTTTGTCGTTTTCTTCACTTTTATGCTCCAAAAACGTCCAAAATGCTTCCTTTTCCAGATTTCTCCTCAAAAGTACCTAAAATGACAAAAGGAACGATTTAGGGCAATATTTGATCAAATAAATACGATTTAGGGCTTAAATGACCCCTTAAAAGCGGTACACTTTTCGCTTCATCATATAATAATCAACATCCGTATTCAATTTCAAATCACGATTTCAAATATAATCCGAAACGTACTAATTGATCACTAGTGTCAAAACACCATATATATATCACAAGTTAAATGGGTTAAAATGAACCCAATAAATTTTGTGGCCAAAACACACCTTCAACTCTAATAGGCTTTGGCCCGACAACCAAATAAGCAAGTCATCCTTACATGGGCTATTGAACCCCAAACCAAATCTAATCACAAAACCAGTATAACACAAACTTGGACTACAAACCCAAACACAAACCAAAACGCACCCTTCTTGACTCGGCTGATAACAATGCAACTCACTCTTTGTTGTTTTTGGCAATACCGTGACTTAAACCAACAACTCGCGACCTGACGAAGACACAACAATGGCAACAACGATATAACCACGACAACAATAACACAACAACAACGACCCTTGCCGAGACCCTAATGGTCTCGGCCTTGACTCTCGGCTGCCAAATCTAAACAGCACCCTCGTGGGTGCATTTGTGAACCGAACAACACCCAACATCAAGAACATATTAACTCCATTATGCCGAGACCATGGAAGGTCTCGGCTGTGAATCTGTCCGCACAACTAACACGCAAGAACACAAAAACCGGAACCAATCCAAGATCAAACTATTAACTATCCATAACCAAAACCAAGTCTCAACTGAGACACAACTCGAGACCAAAGACGAAGCAATCCACGATAATACATGTTTTTAACCACATGAAATTATTATCTCAAGTTTAATCCGGTTTTTAAATCATAAAACTAATAACCTTGTTTTAAATCCACGACAAACCATAACAAAATAAATCGGTTTCATGAAAGAAAAGGAGAAATAAATAAGCGAAAAATCGTCTTCTCAATTTTTACCATGTCGAGAAGGAGGAATAGGGGAGAGGGAAGAGACGGCGGCAGCAACAAACCAAGCAAGACCTAAAACCGCTTCAAAACATTTGAACTAAACACAACGCCCTCGTAGTTCTCGGTTCTTTAAACGGGGTGGTAGTGGCGGCCATCGACAGTTGGCCGGAAAACTCGCCGGAAACTGAGTTATTCAAGAGAGAGAGAAATAAGAGATGGAGAGTGTTGATGGTTTTAATGGTGGTGATGGCGGTGTAAGTTGGTGGTTGATGGTGGTGGCCCAACTGGCCGGAAATGAAGAGCAGGAGAGGGAGGGTAGGGATTGTCGGCTGGAAGAGAAGAGATGGGTTTTATAACCCTAAAAATTATTATAACAAGATATATATAGTGTTAGGGTTAGGGTTGGGGTTAGATTAGAAATACCCTAGGGACCAATGTTGTCACAATCCAAGTCTAAGGGAAGAGGGATAAAATTTTCTGCAGGGACCATAGTTGTCATTTTTGCTATCTTTCTTGAAATGAGGCTCGGGGCTCGATTAAGATAGCAAACGATCAATTCAAGACACGGGAATATCACCACTGCGCTCAGAATAACTTTTCCAATAAAAACGGCTATTCATACGCCTCGTTTCTCACGAATAATAAAATAATCAAAACAAATCGTCGGTTGTGCCAGTACGCGTTGTGTACAAATTTCACATTTCGCGAGATAACTTTACGTTTTCAAACCAAATAAGTTCAGAAAGGATCCGTTTATGAGAAACAGGGAAAGTCTCGTATAAAAATATATTCGAAAAATTTCGGGTGGTTACACATGCCCGCCCAACGGGCGGGCTTACCTGCCTGTTAGGGCTTATAAGTCATGCCCGCCCATCGAGCGGGCTTCGACAACTAGTGTATATATATATATATATATATATATATATATATATATATATATATATATATATATATATATATATATATATATATATATATATATATATATATATATATATATATATATATATATATATATTTGTGTGTGTGTGTGTGTGTGTGTGTAACCGTTATATATTTAATTATTTGAACACAAATAGCAACTAACGAACGTTAAGTAATTAACGGGAATTGACTAACGACCGTTAGTAAATAAAGGAAGGACTGTCGGTGAAATTACAGGACAAAAAAGATCTAGAATCCCTATGAGATTAGTATTGCCGATCAGTTATGGGTTTGCCAAGCCCAATCCTTGGCAAACTTGTCTTCTAAGTTTCACACTCTATAAATACAAGGCCTTGGGGTTAGGGTTTACACATCTTGTGCACTCTTGCTGTAACCCTAACTTTCTTGTCTTCTTCTTTTGCTAAAATCCGATCTATCTTAACCCTAGGAGGGGGGATCGACTTTTGTTTTATTAAAAAAAATTGTCTGGTTTAATTATTGTGTTCTTTTACTAGCATTAAACATTAATCGGTTATAGTACGTGTGTACAAAATCTTGGTAATTAACTCACTATAGTTAATACAATCTTGGATTGAGAAACAAAATGGTAAGGGGTTTCTCGCTAATCCACTTGTTTGTTAAAGAAGAAGTTTTTGAAGTTTAGATCCTTATTCTTGCTAGGATCAAAGGTACGTATCTTTATTATTCGGTTAAACTCTTATGTGTTAAATATTGATTCTTTGCTTCCGCTATGTGCTTTGATTTTGTAGAATTATTTATATAATAGTTATGGTATTTAAATTTTAACAACAAGATATAAGAAGAATGTAGTGTTAAATGCAACAAAACAAACAAAAGGGACAACAATTCCTTACATTTAAAGCATGAAGAGCTGCAATCGCTGATGGATGGTTAAATTAACAAAAGTTGCAAATGCAACAACCTGCAAATAAAAGCATTCAACATCATATAGACATATAGTTAAAAAGGAAGTTCGTTACATAAAACAACAAAAACGTGAAATTTCGTTACATATTCGTACAATTTTCCCTATCGAGTAAGCACAATTCCACAAATTTCTAATCACTAAAGACGTAGATTAAAATACCTAATAGTTCACACTACATCTAACTACAATCAAACCATAATTCATTGTTTCTCAATTACTAGTAATATAATTCTCATTAATGTAAAAATTTCTATTTAGAAGTGTAACGAGTCGAGACCATATATAGTCACATGAAACGGGGATTGTTCTGGAACGGGATCGCAATACAGCTCCTGAACTTTGAAAACTGAATCAAACAGGTTATGATTTAGATACAAACCATGGCCTCGTCAACTTTTACCACGATTGGGAACGTGCAAACTTGATCGCAATTCATGGCTAGTTGAGTAGATTATGTTTCTCGACACAAGACTGCTCGTGATCTTCTCTAGACCGGCTCAAAATACACTCAAGTAGATTTTCAATTCAAGCTTAAGCACCAACGTATTAAACTCTTAAGCTCAATAGCCTTATCGCACTTTTAACCTTTGTCTAATTGTACATAATCACATTCTAATCGAGTTGAGTCGAGGAGAGCCGAGCTAAAAAATATTGCTAATTACTAATCAATTCAACTACCGGTATAAAACAAACTGGACCAATTAAACATTCAACATCATTTCTCACTTTAACATTACATATCTTTTATATAATAAAGGAAAACGCCAAGTGGGGAAATCTGTATTTCGGAAAAAATTTAGTAATATTTTTTTAATTAGATTTTTGTTTTTAGATGTATAAAAATATTAAAAGCTAATTGTTTTCTAATTTGCCTAAAAAAAGAAGGATTTTGTACTCATACGTAAAAAAAAAAAAAAAAAAAAAAAAAATAAAAAAAAAAAAAAAAAAAAACGCATGGGCCTTAGTGCTATTTTTTAATAATTGCAGGCCAAAAATGTAATTTAAATAAAGCACGGACTCCTACCACTGCTATCTAAAACACGTATCCAAAACACAGTTCACATAATCAACACTCAATCACTGGGCAAAGAATATTGTCCTTTGAAGTTTGAACTATGATTAAAGGTAGACAAATCATACCTCTACCCAAAGGTAAACCCAAGAATAGGGAAGCTACTTACATAAAAACCTCCGACGAGTGAATGTGTGCTTGCGTGCGTATAAGTATATATTGATGAGCTTAAATTAAATAAACTAGTTCGGCTGTGTGCATACCAATTAGAGCTTTTATTTCATTTAACTTGTCAAAAATATAAGTCGAGCCCGAGCCAAGCTTGAGCTAAAAATGAAAGGCTTAAAACGATTTAATAATTATAAATGAACCAAGCATGAGATCTTACAAGCTCGAACTTGTTTCGGCTTGTTTCCACCACTATTAGTAGTTTATGGAGAAATGACAAACACAATCGTATATGGTTTGATGTTTGAGTCAGATGTAACTGGTTTATGTGGTTTGCTTAAAATTATTGGTTATGGACTTTAATGAGTAAAAATGTTTTCAATTGTATGCCCTTTTATCTTCAGGTGTTGTTTTACGTGTTTTATTTATGATGTTTGAAAGAGAAAAGATGGATTTGAAGTTTGAATATGCGGAAAACGAGGTTGGATACTTATTTAAAATGACCATTAAGCGGAAAACATCAATCTATTCATGAAACGATTGCACATCTACATGTATTACAGTCTATGAAGCTCTTATGAATGAAAATCAAATACCACCTTATGGTTGATAGGAATACACATTATACTATGTTATCATTTTGGTTAGTAAGAGTTTTGTTTTGTACCATGTTTCAAGCAATGGCGGATCTAGGAATCCGGAACAGGCTTATGCACTTGTCTAGTACATATATTAATAAATTCGATTTTTTGGTTTGGGTTTCGGGTCAGGTTTTTGGATTCGGGTTAGGCTCCGTTGTTTTGTTTCTTGTATCCGAGTAACTAAATTGGTTTATCAAATTGGGTTATTGAAGATTGAATTAGTTTTTGTTTTTTGTGTTAATCCAATAAGATTAAAGGTAAAATGGTAATTATTGACCTTTAATCACTATGATCAACTTGAACATAAATATCTATCTAACGATAATATATTGATAAACCTAGCAAGGAGTTAAAATGATACTTGAAACTTTCAAGTATCACATTGTGTCCGCCTAGTTTTAGTCGTTTTAGGTTGAGATTCGGATAAAATGAGGTTAAGTCACTATATGTTTTGTATTTTTGTTTTGTACTTTTAGGTCTCATCCTTCACTTAATTTGCTTGATTAATTAAGGTGTGGTGCATTTTCTTTGTATTTTTGTTGTTTTTGTGGGTTCTATAGCATTGTTGTTTTTCTAAAAAAAGATCATCTTGCTTAAAATTTCTAAAGTGTGTGTGTAATCAGTTTTGGGGGTATTTATAGGGATGTGGAAGTGAGGGGTGTTTTAGGCATTAAGGCGAATCAATTTTTGAAAATTAAAAACAGTTTTGTATAAAACATTTTGGGATCCGCATTAAATGCCACCACTCCACTTCTCGGGTTTTGCGCAACTTTCGAGGTGAACAGTTGAGCAGTTCTACAAAAGTGGAAGTTGCAGAGTTTTGATCATCACATAGTTTTATGTGTGAGAGAGGGCATTAAATGCCTAGTGGGAAAATGGGGGCCCAGAGGTGGATGCCAGAAAGGCAAAGGAACAAATATTCTTATATTAAATAAGAATTCAGTTACCAACCTCGGACATTTACTAACTAGATACTTAGAGCATTTAAGTTAGCATTGAATGTCTCTTGAGGGCCTTGAATGATTTTTCATTCAGTGAACCTGTTTGTTCAGGACTTGGGTTTAGTTCCTGATGGTTCAAGGGTTCAGGGACCTGGGTTTAGTTCATGAGGTTCAAGGGTTCAGGGAATTGGGTTTTAGTTCCTGAGGTAGGGGTTCAGGGACTTGGGTTATAGTTCCTGAGGTTCAAGGGTTCAGTGAGTAGGGTTCAGGGATTCAATGAGCGGTTCAGTGACAAGGTTCAGGGTTCATGGGGTCCTGAGGGTTCACTTTGACATGTTCATTGTTTGTCTCACTGAGAGGGTTCAGGTTCCTGTGGGGTTCAGGTTCTTGTGGGGTACAGGTTCCTGTGGGGTTCAGGTTCCTGGGGGTTTAGGTTCTTGGGGGTTCAGGGAGCTGACAAGATTTCAACATAAAATAACCTAACTCACTGATAAAGAAATCAGTGAGTGTTGTATAAAGTTCGTTGTTGAAGAAACACTTTACTTACTGATACGGTGTCAGTGAGTAAAGTATATGAGCTACAAACAACTCCAGTATCACTGAGAATTGACAAATGTCTCAGTGACCCTGAAGATACTATCTCTACAAGCAGACTGATAAATATGGGCGCGAACTTCTACAAGAAAAGATAGAAGTCATACAAAGACAAAAGAGGGAGAAGAAGAGGGACCACTTGGTGGATGACAACTCACACCAAGTGGATGTCTACTCATACCTACCCCACATGTCTTTGTTTAGTTACCTATATATATTGTTTCTGTTGTAATAGAGATAGTATGTTTTCCTAAACAAACAAAATAATACACAATGTATTAGTTGATAGGAACATCCTCTCATTGAATCATCAAGCATAGCTTGGATCAATGAGAGTTTATTTGTCACCCAAAGGGGATCCTTTACCGAAAGTATCCCCTTTAAGAAGTTGAAGATGTTATCATGTAGTGGTTTGTATTTTGAGTAATCTTGTAACAATGTTTTCATTATCAATGAAGCTGTTCTTTGTTTACTCGATTTCATGGACCAACAAGTGGTACCAGAGCCATAGGTTCATTCTTATGAGCCAGATCCATGTATGACTGCTGATAACATTCTTCAATTTCAAAAAATAAATAAATGTGAATCTTCAAAAACTGCTACTGCTATAGCAATTTTTGAGGGGGAGAAACACATTTATTTGGTGACTGACAAACACCAATCCCCTCCTTGAACCCCACAAAACACACACCCATCACACAAATCTTATCCAACACAAATAAGATTATCCCCTCCCTAAAGCCCACAAAACCTCCACCATACACAAAAAAAAAAAAAAAAAAAAAAAAAAAAAAAAAAAAAAAAAAATCATCAAAAAAAAGGATGATAAACCACACCACACAAAAAAACCTGATCTACACAAAAATAAAAAACACAACACTGATCTACAAAACACACACTCAATCGATAAAAAAAAACAACCAAACTCTGTCAACCAAACCACATCCAACAAAACTGAAAAAAATCACAAACATCTCTATCAATCTCAAACAAGAACATACCCAAGAGTTATTAACTCTCGATCTACAAAATACACCAAGTCACAAATCATTTGTCCCAAAACAATCGATATCACCATCAAATCTCATATTCACTCTGGTGACTGCAGCGGCGGAGGTTACAGTTCCAACGAGAAAACGAAAAATGATGGTGTGTTGAGTTGAGAAAGAAGGGATAGCTAAGATAGAAAATGTTTTTAGATTTGTGGCTTGCGATTAAAAGGGTCGAATGGGATTTTGAGGTTTTGGATTGCAAATGAGTGTGTAATGATGCGATATTTAGAGGTCTCGTGATGTTTCAATAGAGTTATGATATTAAAAATCAAAATCTGATGAATACTGTTGGGAAAGATGTTTGGGCGGTGAAATGTAAAATGGGTTGTAATACTTGTCAATATGCCTAAGGAAATCAGGCGAAGAGTGTTTTGACAATGAGTTATAAGATCAGAAGAATGGGTCTTTTGGGTCAGCTGATGTTTGTGAATCAGTGGGTAATAAAGATCAGAGGAAGTGTTATTGGTTTTTTGGGCTAGGCATTTGTGTACTCAGGATGTGATAAAGATTAGAAAAGGTTGGGATTCAATCAGTGATTTTATTTATTGTTTTGGGCTAAGCATAAAACAAGTCCCTAATGAGAAATAAAAAATTTAGACATGAGTCCCTGATGAACGATGGTCACTAAATTTGCAATAGCATCAGTGAACTGAATTCGTAAGCTGGGTTTGTTCAGTGTAATAGGGGAGCTGATAAATTTTAGCGAATGCATTGTTCAGTGAATGCATATCAGTGTTGGGCATATGAGGAACTGAGGCAAAAAGAATCAGTTAGAAAAATGGGTTATTCATCAGGGAGTTGTTCGAATCAGGGATTGGAATTTGTATCAGGGAATGGTAAGATATCAGAGAGTCATAAGATGAGGAATTGAAATCTGAATATCAGTGGTCAAACAAAACCACTTCCTGAACCCTGAACCAGGACCCTAAACCAGTGAACTAAACCCAAGTCACTGAACCTCAAACCAGCTCCCTGAACCCCCAGCTCCCTGAACCCCCAGGAACCTGAACCCCCAGGAACCTGAACCCCACAGGAACCTGTACTCCACAAGAACCTGAACCCCACAGGAACCTGAACCCTCTCAGTGAGACAAACAATGAACCTGTCAAAGTGAACCCTCAGGACCCCATGAACCCTGAATCTTATCTCTGAACCGGTCATAGAACCCCTGAACCCTACTCACTGAACCCTTGAACCTCAGGAACTAAAACCCAAGTCCCTGAACCCCTACCTCAGGAACTAAAACCCAAGTCCCTGAACCCTTGAACCTCAGGAACTAAACCCAAGTCCCTGAACAAGCAGGTTTGAACCCAGGCTATTTGTATATTCAAATAGGGAGAGATTGTTGGGTCAAGAATTTGACCCAAGTACCCTGACAAGATTTGAACATAAAATAGCCTAACTCACTGATAAAGAAATCAGTGAGTGTTGTATAAAGTTCGTTGTTGAAGAAACACTTTACTTATTGATACGGTGTCAGTGAGTAAAGTATACGAGCTACAAACAACTCCAGTATCACTGAGAATTGACAAATGTCTCAGTGACCCTGAAGATACTATCTCTATAAGCAGACTGATAAATATGGGCGCGAACTTCTACAAGAAAAGATAGAAGTCAGACAAAGACAAAAGAGGAAGAAGAAGAGGGACCATTTGGTGGATGACAACTCACACCAAGTGGATGTCTACTCATACCTACCCCACATGTCTTTGTTTAGTTACCCATATCTATATTGTGTCTGTTGTAATAGAGATAGTATGCTTTCCTAAACAAACAAAATAATACACAATGTATTAGTTGATAAGAACATCCTCTCATTGAATCATCAAGCATAGACTTGGATCAATGAGAGTTTATTTATCACCCAAAGGGGATCCTTTACCGAAAGTATCCCCTTTAAGAAGTTGAAGATGTTATCATGTAGTGGTTTGTATTTTGAGTAATCTTGTAACAATGTTTTCATTATCAATGAAGCTGTTCTTTGTTTACTCGATTTCATGGACCAACACAACATTAATTGGCTGGCGCATTAATTCCATCTTGCGTATTCATATTTTATTCGATCATGGAAATCGGTTTGGGTTATACAAGGATCTGATCAATTCTATCAAAAGGCTGAATATAGTATTTGATTTGTCGTATTATGCACATGGTTGATTTGGCTTTTGATGTGAATGAAGGGTCGTTGTCTATTGCTACACTTAAGTCCTTTATGATTGGTTGATTCTCGATGTGTAGTACTGCTTTTGATCGAAGATGGTTTTGTTGATTATTTTATTCGGTTTGTGGGGCTGGATATGATACTCATGGCGATTTGTGGTCAATGATATATTCATGTGGGTTTGTCATACGCATGTGGGGCTTTTCAAGGTGTAGGGTTGCTGGTCATTAATATTGTTTTCAATATTAATTCTGGTTGCTCTGATGGTTAATTCTGCTATCCTATTTTTAATACTGCTCAGTTAAGTCTGCTTGGTTTCTGTTGTACTGCTGGCTCAGATAATTAATTCTGCTCTCATTCATTTTGTACTGCTCACCTTAGCAGTTAATACTGCTTGGTTTTCAAGCTTGTACTGCTAGAGCAGTTTTGGATCGCGAACAGAACTTTATTTTTATGGCTCGTTTTGGTGATTATTTGAAGAAGAAAATTGAATATTGCTTATTTGATGTTGTAGTTGAGTTTCACAGGTGCATGTTCTTATCATATCTCAAAGTGGGTGTTACACTTTGGAGATAACTTGTTTGTTTGTTAATGCGGTGGCAAAGACTTGATGAATCTAGCAAAGGTGTGTGATCTACAAACTAGGGTGCTTAATGCTCACATTTGCTATCACTTTAAGGAGTTACATTGTAGTGCTTAGTGTCTCATATAGTTGAGGATTTGTCAAGAGGTTGCGACCTACTTCTAGTATGAGTTTGGAGTCACGTGGATAGTACAAGATATAAGACGCAAGTTTGGGAAATTCAACTTCTTCATCAAATTCGTTATACTCGGTTTTCTTCATCAGTAATCAGTTCATAAAGCCTACGAAGTTCGTGATTCAAGAGATGGTAAACATATTGGCTTCAGGGGAAGCTTGTTGATTAAATGTTTAACCATCTACATGCACCACTTAAGGGGAAGTGTTTCGATTCAAGTTGCAAGGAAGACCCCTATTCGATGATTAAAAAAAGAGGAAGATGATTGATTTGCAGCTTATCGTATGTGGTGACATGTTCAAGAAGACCCTAAGGAAGCATTGAAGGTTGTTTCATGGAGGTAGTTTTGTAATATCAAATAGGGGAAGATTGTTGGGAATTAGATTTGATGATTACAAAACTACATATGTCTAAATAAAGAAACGTGAAACAACAGGGACTTAATGTAATAATATAGTTAGCTTCTTGTGAAAGATAGGTTTTCTTGTAAATCCTATTTATAAAGGGTATTAGGGCGGCAGTATAGATCATCCAGAAATGTAGAACTCTCCAATGAGAGTCTAATAGAAACGTGTGTGTGTACACGTTATGTAGTAGTAGCTAGTTTGTTATTTAGTATCAATAAAGATGAGCGCACTTGTTAAAATAAAAATCTTGTTTAATATTATTGATGTTTGTTGATTCCGCTGTGCATATCAATGATGTTTGTAAAACATATCCTAGATGGGCTAAACGATTCTCAACAATTTAGGCTTGGAGGTGCGGAGTGCATGCCTATTTGAATTTATTAAGATCTTAGGGAAGGGACGGGGGTCCGGGGGCAGCGCCCCTGGGAGCAGGGTCCAAGGGGCGGCAGCCCCTGGCAGGGTCCAAGGGGCAGAGCTCCTGCCTGGGTCGAGCTGCCAGGTCAGCTTGGAAATTTTTTATTTCCACTAAGCTGTTATGTTAAAAGTTCCTCAGAAAATCAAATTTTCAAAAATTAAGGGACTAATTTTGACAACTTTGAAACTTGAAAAACAGCCTAAACGGCAGTTATTGCCCTAATCCCTGTGTTTATATATATATATATATATATATATATATACGTTTTTCTTGGTCATTATCATGCTCTCTGGTTCATTAATCTCAAACAAAAACATTCAAAACGTTCTTAATTTCTGAATTCTATCCGATTGAATAGTTCGTGAGAACTACCGAATTGATTCAATCTGAAAGTGTTCACACGCTTTTCAAAAATTCAAATAATATCCGATTTTTTTGTTCGTTTATTTTGTTTGTCCCCTACATTTCTTGTACAAATGCGAAATAAAACACTACTACTATTTATTAAAGGAAAAAAGAACAAAACAAAACAGAAAGTTTCAAATCTTTATTATTATCCACCAAACAGAAACACAAACAAGTTACAATATTATTTCAAACACTACAATACCACGATGCATACAATACAACAACTCAATGCATGCAATGATTGCAAACCCCCTATAAGGGTCCGTATAAACTGCCCTTATTTCAAGATCCACAAATCCAAATACCGGAAATGCGAGTGTGAAGGTAAAAAAATAACACAAATCCAAACTAAAACATTCAAGACATCATAATAAAAAACTTATTATTTTTTTGAGGAGGCAGGATTGTCCAAGCTATCATTTTTCTCCCCAGGTTTGACATCTGAGATTGAAGCTTCACCCGATTGAGATGGAGTTCCTTTTTTTGAAGAGGCAGGATTGTCCAAGCTATCATTAGAATTATAAATTTCACCATGCTTTCTTTTTTGAGGAGGTGGGTGAGGAGGTGGAATGTCCAATACAATGCCAGTTTCACCTTTGTCATAATTACTCATTAGTTTATAATTGCCATCGCTGTCATCGCTTTCAAACACAACATTGTTCATTGACGGTTGGAGTAGTAGTGGACGCTTCAGCCAATTGAACCCTAGTAGTGGACGCTTCAGCCAGTTGAACGCTAGTAGTGGACGGAGTTTGTTGCTCATTGTGTGTGTGTTTTTTAGTGTGTGTGTGTGAGATGAGCGTTGAGTTCAAGTAAAACTATCTCTTATATAGTAAAAATGATCACATGACACCATCGAAGCTTGCCATGTGCCCAACTGTACGTATGATGCTGACATCCGGATTTTAAGGTGGTTAACATTTTTCTCGCCAGGTTTTTGAAAATAAATGCTGCGGGGTACTAGACATGTTTTTTTTTGAACAGCTGTACTAGACATGTTAAAGGTGAGTATTTGTAAATGAATGGTAGGCTGAAATAATTAAATGCATTAAAAACTGACGTTGGCAATATGACGTTTGGAGGTGTCATTCATTCTTTTAGAATGTGATGGTCTTATTTTCGATTTAAATATCTATACTAATTTTCAAAAAAAAAAAATATCTATACTAAGTATAAAAGTAAAAATAATTAATGTTGAAATGTTAAGAAATGGTAAACTTTTAGCACATTTAGAAAATATTGAAACAAAGTTATGGATTTAGAAAGTATTGAAGTTTTGAAATGTTTGCTACTAATACATATTGAAAACCGGATTGACCCGGGACGCTTAAATCCCTGTAGGTTGACCCGGTTTAATTGACCCGTTTTTGATCCAACCCTTGGGATGACCCGGTTTAAATTAACTAATTTTTCGACCGGAATGGTTAAACTGGTTGAACCACCCGGGTCGAACCGGGTTTCAAAACATTATGTTTAATACCCAAATTCATAAACTTTTACTATTTTTCGTTTATAACTCATAAACTTTTTTTATCAGTAAAACTATCTGCCCCTATAAAATCACGTTGTTATGCACGGATAATCGTCTAGTGAGAGATAATGTTTAGTATGTTTTGTGAGGAAGTTTAATTTTTAATAAAATAATGATCCCACAATAGATAACCAAATTTTTTTTCTTGAAGCCATGCTAGACCCACATAAATAATCCACAAAAAATATCCCTTCGCTGACGTGTCAGTTTCTCTCTTCTCTCTATTATTATACTAATCATCCACTGACACATTAATGAATATATATTTTTTTTTTTGAATTTTTTATGTGTGTCAAAATGGGTTTTTTTTCTCTCTCACCAAAACTCAATATTATCTCTTATATTTAAATTTAACATAAAGATCTTAATCATTTTTTTTCCTTCTAATTTATAAGACAATATGACACCATAAAAGCTTGCCACTTGCCCGCTTCTAAAGGGTAAAATGGTCACATCCGAATTTAATGGTCGTTAACATTCGTAAAGCAGACATTTTTTTTCCTTCTAATTTACTTTTTTGCTGTCAAGTTATTGTGCTATTTAAAAATGTTCATATATGTTATTTTCTTGTTTATTTAAGGGGTTTTACTATAGTAACACCCTCTAATGGGTGAGGCCCCCCAATTTTAGTCAAATGATACAATTCGTAAAGCAGATATTACAAGCGGCAGCAGCACCCAATCATTGAAACACCACTTACAGGGGGTGTTCCGATAATATCCGCAAGTTCTAGTCTGAGCAAAGACCCGGTTTTTATCCGGCTGTTACTCCAGCAAGGTAACTTGTGTGGAGGCAGTACGGTTTCCGGACTGAACGCGAAGAAGTCCCCACTGGCCAGCGTGGGCCCGGTTAAGATAACATAGTCTGGCTTAGTGGTGGATGAGGCCCGCCGAATGTGGTGGGTGCGCCTCAATCCAAATAAACTGGTGAATGTGGTGAATTTGGTGATTTGAAGTGCGCCGTTCAAAAAAAAAAAAAAAACTACTAGGATAATTTATTGGGATCAGTTACCAGATTTTTTATTATAATATGATGATGTAATTTGTATTATTAGTTTCAACCAAAGTAATATATTGAACTCGATCAAACTTTTTAATAATGAAAAATTGAATTGAAACATCCAAAATAAAAAACGTGAAATATTAATTTGGAACGGAGTTAGCGCTTTATACATCACTACTTTAACAGGCCACTTTCAAACAAGTTATCGCTATTACCCAAGTAAAACTTAGTTACTTTAATACAAAAAACTACTCCCTCCGTCCCAAATTAATAATCCCTCTTTTCATTTTGGGTTGTTCTAAAATTATTGTTCCCTTTCAAATATAGTGGTGAAGAATGTAGTAAGTTTAGTAAATTGAACTTAATGATACTAAAAATTACAAATATCATTCAAGATTTAATTAATTGTATAAAAGTAAAACTGTCATTTTACATAAAAGTAAAAGAGATAATACAATAATGATTATGTTTTATTAAACTTTGTGGTTTTTATTAGGGGACAATAATTTTGAGACGAAGAGAGTAATTAAGTGGAGTTTTTTTACCAACTAATTGCTTTAAAAAAAAATAATGACCAATGTATGGCATGTTTAAAAATATTATCCATTGTATGGTGTTTCTCTTTATTATTCATCTCAATTTAAAGTTTAATTCATTTATTTGAAGCACATGATATGCTCGACCATTAAATGAATGACTCTTATTCTAGTTTGAAAAAAACATCACCTGATTCTTCAAACCTACATGTCACATATAGATATTCATACATTTTAAATAATCAAATTATATGCTACAACATGTTGAATTCTGGGCAAATGTTATATTTAAGAAAAACATTCGACAATGCAACATATTCACAATAATGAGTTACAAATGCATTTCCCCAATGAGTTTTTATCAAAACAAAATCTAAAAGGTAATTGATCCAAATAACAAAATAGATTCAAACAATAGTTCATGTCAAGTAAAAAATATTGCAAATTGTTTGTAGCATCAATTCTTAATCAAGTTATGCTCCCAACATCATTTGGTGACCTCCAACATGTTGATCTGCAAAGAACCACGTAAAAGCAACTTATATGTCAAACAAAAGGTTTAAAAAACGTAAATATTTATTTATTACAAGAAAAGAGTAATCAGATACCTTGGTAGTAAGTTATTTAGTGATCAACATCCTTTCTTCTTGGCCTTGAAGGACACGTTTTTCTATTATGATCACCTTTTTTGCAAATTCCAAAAAAGTTGTTTTTTTTCCTTCTTTAATGTCTATCTCATTATGAATTCTTGTCGAGGATGACCTGATTTCACCCGTTTAAGATTGGAATTTGGAAGTAGTTCTCCAACAAATGATGATTGTGGCCAATACGCTCCATGAGGGAGTGGAAAAAATTCGGACGCCCAAGTAGGACAGTACTCTCGAATTGAGTAACACTTATGAACATATTGCCAACTATTCAAAGAAAGATTGGCACATGCGCTCAAGACGTGAGAACACGAATACTTATATACCTCCCACTTGCCACATGTACAAGTTTCTTTTTCCAAATTAATTACTTGCACATTACTTCCTTTTTGAGTTATCACCTCAAATATTCCTCTCTCCCGATTAAATGATCTTACGGCATGTCCGCTTGCTTTCAACTTTAAGGCTTCTTGTTTTGCAACAACATGAGGGGCACATCGTTCTCCACTAGCTTGAGCACGAATTCCTTGAGGACGCCTTACATCAAAGTAGTGCACCACTCCAATTATCAACCGTACTCTTATCTATTCCTTCAATATTAGTAAAATTAGTAGGTACTTGAAATTCATTAACAATTTCATCTCCGTCCTCATTTAAAGCTTCAGTTTCATCTCCAATTCCATCTTCTTGAACTTCATCCACATCAAAAAATTCGTTATTAATTTCATTGTTCACAATAGCAATTCTTGACAAGATGAGCCAAACATTTTATTATCAACTAAGTAAGGACAAGATGAGCCAAACATCAATAACATACGAGGCCACTTTCAATAATCAGTTTTTTAACTAAAAGATGAAATCAATATGGAACAAAAGCTAAACACTAATTAATCATTTACAAATGAATTCTAAATTCTAAATGACAAGACGCATGGCACAATCACAACATGGATTAATACAAAACTATACAATTTCAATTTGACATATATATGAACCAAGATATTGATGATAGCCTACGTAAAAATCATTACATATATGAAACAGTACATCTAAAAGATTCTTTTCAAATGAATGACTCACCATGAATGATCGAATGATTGAGTGAAGAATTACGGCAGAAGAGTTTTACGTAGGGTTTTTCTTTCTCTGTTTACAAATTGTAATTTATTTAATAAAAAAATACCAAAATATAGGCTATATTATTTAATATGGTAAGTCATGCCATGTAATGGATAATATTTTTAGACATGCCATACATTGGTCATTATTTAAAAAAAAAGCAATTAGTTAGTAAAAAACTCTAATTAAGTGTGTGCATTGTCATTATTTTAACAAATGGATCTCACTAATTGCTTTCGGTCCACCCACGTTGTTTTTATTAATAGATCTTTTGGTTTCCACTTTACCATTAAGGCTAATGTTCATGGGTGTGAATACTCACTAAGTGAGGTGCACTTATGGTGAGCTCTCTATGTCCATCACTAAGTGATATGCAAAAAAAATAAACTTATGGTGAGCCACTCACCTTAATTATAACCGAGTGAATTGGGGTCTTTTATTTATTTATTTATTTTATTGTTATTTTATTTTGTTTATAAGTGTATGTGGGGTATTTAGTGGGGTATATTTGTATAAAATATGTATTTTAATGAAAGGTGCGGTAAGATGACCATGTCCTGTGAAAGGTGCGAGGGAGTAACCAATGGGGGTGACCCAGTGGTAAGGGCTTAGCCTCTTAGGACGAAAGTGCCAAGAGGTCTTGGGTTCGAATCCTGGGGAGAAAATTCATCCCCCATTGTCCACGGAGGTCCACCTGCGATTACTGCGGGCTATCCAAAAGGGTAGTCGTTTTGGGATTAGTCGGTTCGCAATGTCGAGTCAGAAAGCCAGATATACAAAAAAAAAAAAATAATAATAAAAAAAAATAAAAGTGAGAGGGAGGAAGGGAAGTGAGAGGAGAGAGAAATCTGATGTGACACTAATGTAAAAGGTGATGGAGTATTATCATGGCTTCTAGTCTTAGATACTTTGATTTGACTGAACGGTTGTCAGTCAAAATGTAAGAATTTGTCCAATTTTAAGTGAGGAAGACGATTGATTAAAATTTTCATAAGGAAAAATTACAAAAATAGAGCAGTCGCAACGCCGTCAAAAGCTTTTTGGACCTGTTTTCATTTTAACTCCAAAATAGACAGGGCGACTGGGCAACCTCTAATTTTTTCTAAAATACCCCAGTCCCCTAGTCCTTATTTGAATAGAAACTGGGCGACTGGGTACTTTAGTATTCAAGTACGGTCTATATTTGACATATTTACAGGTTTTCCAGTCGCCTAGTCTATTTTTGAGATAAAATAAAAATTGGTCCAAAAAACTTTTGATTGGGTTGCGATTGTGATATTTTAGTTATTTTCCCCTTTCATAGTTACAATTACAATTTGGAGTATTGTTTATTTTTCTTATTGTAATCAAGGATTCGAATTTTTCACAGTTGAGGTAACATTAATATTGATTTGTTGTGTTTGGAACATGGTTGTTGATCCCAGTTATGCACTTGATCGAATTCCTTAGCTTGTGACGGTTAGTTATCTTAGATAAATCTAAAACAACTAACTATAGAAACTGCCTTGAAGTTTATCAAATACAATGCGGAATTTTGTATTTAATCTTAAGAAGAACTTTGTATTGTATAAAACAGTAAACAAGAACACAAGTATATCAAACTAAACACTTCAATATCATTGATATAATACGAATACTCAAAAGTATTATGGTTTACAACCTTGAAGTTCTATACAAAAACCGTATTAAGATGTATGTATCTCTATGTACTAGGACCTCCTTTTATAGATTAAGGAGTTCTAGTCGGCTTACAGTGACTTGCTATACGAGATAAATCTTTATAGAATCTTTCTATACTTATCAAGACATACTATACATAATAACGACTCTAATACTCCAGCAACACTAATAATGAATCATCAGTATTAACTCTCTGTTCCGACAACATTAACTTAGTACTAGCAGTACTAAGTTTTCTTGTAGCAGCATTAACTACTTAGAGTATTTTTTTTCTTGAAGTCTGTCAGCAGTCTTAATGTACTCTAGCAGTCTTAACTTCCATAAGCAGCATTAACCTTTATAATAGCGACATTAATGACTTAGAGCATTTCTTATGTAAACAATGAGCAGTTGTAATTATACGAGCAGCAATATCTTTAAAACCCAACAATCCTCCCCTAAACTTGATATTTTCTCCTAAACTCATCAAGTTTCAATCATAGCTTGAACAAACACTTGGAGGATGCTTCCAAACACTTATTGTGAGGATTATACAAATACTTAGGATGTTAGTCCTTGTAACGTGTTTGGGATATTTTGAGTGAATGTGGTTGAGTATGCGGAATCTACTCAATCACACTTAAAAGAACAAAGGTTTGGTTTAATGAAACAGTAATGGATATATGACAATAAACACAACACAAGTAACACAAAACGATTCAATATTATTGAGAATAATACGGGTGATCTTTCTTATCACCAGGGTTACAATTAACCTTGAATCTTAGACAAATAACTACGTTACTTAGGAAGGGTTATGGAAGATATGAGTGAGGGATGTATGAATGAGATTGAGATATGTTTTGCTATCTATCTAAGGACTCCTTTTATAGGAGAAGGAGTCCTATTACAATATTCGTTTGGACGACATACTAGTACTATAAGAAGAATAAACTATTCTACTTTACACCTAAGATTCTACTTTACAACTATGCTACCCACGCTTAACTTTACACCACGTGGGTAACCCAAATTGCTTATTTTGTTTAATACAAATACATCTAATCTACAAGTACAACTAATCTATTGTTTAATACAAATACAACTAAAGTACAAAAGATATATTATAACTAATAGTCGACCATCCGTAGCTTAGCAGTACCATGACAAAACTAGCAGTACTAACTTTCCCAGTTAGTACTGTTAGTGTATCTTCAACAGTCTTCGTACATACACTAGCAGACTCAGTCTGCTGGATTTTTCTTCTAGCATTTCCTTCATCATGGACATTTTATTCCCAACAATCCTCCCCTAAACTTGTTATTTCCCTTAAAATAAACAAGTTTCTTTTGAATAAAATACATACCTTTGAGGATTGTGAGTACTCTTCCAAAAACTTCATCTTCTATTTTTCCTCTTCCTTTCATACTGATCAAGTATGTTCTGCATCAGACTTTGAATAGCTTCTGAGTATTCTTCACACTTTATCCTTGTAGAAACCATGACTGCTAACACTTCATAGCTTAAAGGATACTCCTTCTATGCTAGCATGAAAAGTTCTACTCCATTCTGTGTTGAAAGATAGTGCACATTGCTCATGCTGAAGAATTCCCATGAAACAGTTAGATCATAGTAAGGGAACTTCCAATGTACATCTTTAGGATCTGGATCATATAATCTTTGGAACTCCACCCATAGCTCTTGCTCCTTCACATCTGGTTTATACTTTGTCTTGAGCTTTTGTTGAACTAACTTCCATAATTCATCTAGGTCTTCTCTGTCACTTGCTCTGAGCAGATTCTCAAAATTCTTGTACACAGCAGACTTACCACCAACTCTGATTACCTTCCATGCTTTACCAAATTTGTCTTTGTGGATTTCCCAATCTATTATTGGGTGTCTTGACTGCAAGGGATCAGCATAAATAACTTCAGGCACAGTTACTATCATTTTACATACCTGATCTGGTGCCAATTCTGCTTTCTCTTTTTGAGCTTCTTGTTCCTTTTTATCAGTCTTTCTCCTTTTTGAAGGCCTTTCTTCTGTGTCTTTAGGGAATTTGAACTGATTTCTTTTGTAGGCATTGATGTATAAGAATTTTATTTCTTCAATTCTTTTCCCTTTGAGTTGAGATTCCTTCCATTTTGCTTGGTTTCTCAGATACATCTTCATGAATTTTAACTGATCTCTCTCAGAAGGAACCATTTTATATCCTTTCTTCTTATTCTCCATGATCTTCTGAAATACATCATTTAAGGCTGCTTCTCTGTACTTCTTGTTGATGAATTCTTCAAGTCTGGATGTCTTCTCTTCTGTACTAAGGTCTTTATCTTCAAGAAATATAGAAGCTTGAGCCCTTACAATTGGATCATTAGCAATAATCCATTGAATTTGTTCATCAAATGTTTCTTGAGCAACAAGCACTCTTGATTCTGCTGCAAGTCTTTCTTGCTCTGCAGCTTTCATTTCTTCTTCTTCTCTAAGCCTTTTGGCTACTTCTTCATCTAGAGCCATTTGAGTTTTCTCCTTCTTTGATAATTTCCTAGAACTTGGTTCATCTGCTACTAGAATTCCCTTTCCCTTGTCTTTAGAGGTTGGTTTTGCTGCCAAAGTGCTTGTAGCAGTATCATGTGTTTCTTCTTCATCAAGATTCACCAACTCTGTCTCTTCATCTAGATGCACAGGTTCTTTACCCTCTTGAGTACCTTCTTCAACAAACTCTAAGGTCCTCCCCTGAGTTTGTGATCTAGTTTTTCTCTTGTAAACTTTACTAGCCATACCTTTGTATCCCATAGAAACTAATCTTTGAAGAGTAGCAGTATCTTGTATACTGGCAATACCATGCTCTGCCCCAGCAGTACTGGCAGTACCTTGCTCTGCCCCAACCGTACCTTCACCAAAATCTTGTGCACCTTCATTAAATTGATCTTCAAACCTCCCCTGAGAATTACCTTCTTCTTGTATCATCCTCCCCTTTTTGGAAGAGTTATCTTCCCTATCTGAATCTGAACTTGAGGAGGAACTTGAAGAGACTATATTTGAGGACCTTTTTCTCTTGAGCTGCTTCACCTGTGTTTCTAATTTCTTGATCCTCCTAACCAATTTAGTGTTAATCTCTGAAAACTTCTGATTTTGTGTCTTAAGAGCATGTTCCAAAGATTCCACCTTATCCTTCAATTCCTTGAGAGTATTGCTGCCCTCATCATTTCCTGGTGTGTGACCACCTTGGATAGATGAATCATGGGGCAAAGTGTCAGTATCCAAATTGAGGTTTGTGTCCGGTTCATGGTGAGGTTCTGAGGATTGTGATAGATGATGTGAAGATGGGTTGTCTGATGGTATGGGAGTGTTTTGTGAAGCAGGTTGGTTTGGTGAGGTGGGTGTGTTTTGTGAAGCACTTGGGATTGGTTCTTCTTCACTTGCTAGTTGTATCATTGTTTCAAAAAGTGGTGTTGCCTCACTACTAAAACCAATTTGCATATTTGAAAAGACTTTGTGGGTAAGCTTTGGAGTGGGATGAATTGTTTGATTGGGGAGCAAGTGAAATCTTGATTGGTTCCTAAGAAATTTATTTATGATTTGTTGGAGGAATCTGGGGTACATCAAGAATTTTGAGGTGCTATCAACATTTTTCACCATTCATTCAAAAATAAGTTTTGAAAAATTGAAAATCCTATCTGTTGCCAAGCAAATGAGTGCAGTTGCAATATTGCTACTAAACTGCTCCCATGCGGTTTTCTTGGGGCTCAGACAGTGAAGAATGGTGTGTATTAAAAATCTCCATTGTGGGGCAAACTTTTTCTTTAGAAAAGTGAGTTTAGTTGAATCAGCAGTATACCCCATTCTGGAAAGAGTTTCAAAAATCTCAGTGTCTGGCAATTGACTAATACCATCTGCATCATCCAAATGAAGATGCCTTCTTATGGATGATTCGGTAATAGTCAAAGTTTTGCCATCCACTTTAGCAATAATATGTCTGTCACCATTTTCAAATGTTCTAACACTAGCAGTGTGCCAGAACTGTTTGATATGAGTGACATAAATAGTGGGATTCAAAAGTAAAGAATACCTGATATATGAATTGTTTAGAAAGTCCACTATTTCATGAAACGTCTGATTATCCTCTGTTTTCTCCAAATATGCCAATTGATTGTGTCGTTTAACAAAATAGAGGGTAACCATCGTGGAGTTAAGTAAAAATTTGATAGGATTGGTGGGATTTGGGTATGGTACTGATATAAAATGGAAGATGAGAATTAATTGTGATAAAGAATGATGAATTAGATTATGAGGGTTTCACTGTAACCGACTATGAATAATTAATAAGAAATAAACAAGGAGACGGTTAAAGAGATATTTTAAAAGTAAAATATATTATATATGAAACCCATAAATCGAGGAAAACATCATTAATTAACAGAATAACCCCCAACGGCTATTTTTAGTTAGCAGACCCAACGGCTATTTAGCAGTACCATTTTACTCTACCAGTACCAAATTTTGAACTAGCAGTACCATCCTTTTTGAAAAATTTTTGACTTAGCATTATGATTATTATTTTAGCAAAAATACCATACTAACCACTTATAGTTTTTAGCAAACTATCAGCTATCAACGGATTTGATATGTCTTTACCAATAGCCGTTTGCTTTGGACTAGTTAACTATTAACTGTTAAGCATGGTTAGTTAAATACCATATAGTTTTTGGTAAACTATCAACCATAAACGGATTTGATGAGTCTTTACCAATAGCCGTTTGCTTTGGACTAGCCAGTTCTTGTTGTTTGTAAAACATGATGAACTGATTACCATTTGATTGTGCTCCATATCCAAGATCAAGACCAGTATTTGCATTTTCAATGAAGTGTCATGATCTTTGTTTTGTTGTCAACTTGAGAACCTGAAATTGTTAGTTGAAAAGCAAGAGAACAAAGTGCAAAGCACTTGTTTTATAGCTTTGTAAACCTGGAAATATCAAGATGAACAAAACAGAGCAGATTGTGTACTAGCAGTACCATTTTCAATGCCAGTACCATTTGACCAACTAGCAGTACCATTCCAGTTTATGTACAAAAACACATATTTTTAAAGATTAAGCATTCCTATGCTTGCAACCAAGTATTTAAACCTTCCTAAATCAAAAGCTTTTGTGAGAAGGTCTGCAAAGTTATGTTCAGAATCAATTTTGACAACTTGTATTAACTTCTTCTCATTGCAATCTCTTATGAAATGGTGTCTAATTTCTATGTGTTTTGTTTTTGAATGTTGAACTGGATTTTTAATTATGCAAATAGTACTGCTATTGTCAATGTATATCATGGTGTTTAGGAAATTATACCCATAGTCAAGCAGTTGATTTTGAATCCAAAGCACTTGACCACAACAACTTGTAGCAGCAACATATTCAGCTTCAGTTGTAGAGTTTGCCACCATTGTTTGTTTCTTGCATTGCCATGATATAAGTCTGCATCCAAGGAATTGACATCCACCAGTTGTGGATTTTCTGTCTAGGCTTGCACCAGCATAGTCACTATCTGAATAAGCCACCAAATCAAAAGATGATTCTCTTCGATACCATAGGCCCAACTTAGGTTGACCCTTGAGGTATCTGAAAATTCTTTTGACAGCTGTGAGGTGAGACACTTTAGGATTAACTTGAAACCTTGCACATACACATACAGAGAACATGATATCTTGTCTTGATGATGTAAGGTACATCAAAGACCCAATCATAGATCTGTAAGTGTGTACATCCACATCTTCTCCTTCAGCATCTTTGAGCAATGGCTTTTCTGGATCAATAGGTGTGCTTGCCATCTTGGAATCAACAAACTAAAACTTCCTTAGGATCTCTGCTACATACTTATCTTGGCTGATAAATATACCTTCATTTGATTGCTTTACTTGCAGACCCAAAAAGAAAGTAAGTTCCCCCATGGAACTCATTTCAAACTTATTATGCATAAGTTTCTCAAACTCCACACACATCTCTTTGTTTGTGGATCTAAAGATAATGTCATCAACATAAACTTGTACTAGCAGTATGTCCTTCTTGTTTCTTTGATGAACAAGGTCTGATCAATCTTGCTTCTTTGAAAACCATTTTCTGACAAATAGAAAGCCAATGTTTCATACCATGCCCTGGGGCTTGGTGTAAACCATAAAGAGCTTTGGTAACCTTGTACACCTTATCTGGATATTCTGCATCAATGAAGCCTGGAGGTTGAGACACATACACCTCTTCTTCAATAGTACCATACAAAAAGGCACTTTTGACATCCATTTGGTAGAATGTGAAACCTATGAAAGAAGCATAGGCCAAAAATAGCCTGATTGCTTCAAGTCTTGCAACTGCTGCAAAAACTTCTTCATAGTCTACCCCTTCTTCTTGAGTATACCTGATGAAGCGAAAAGTGTACCGCTTTTAGGGGGTCATTTAAGCCCTAAATCGTATTTATTTGATCAAATATTGCCCTAAATCGTTCCTTTTGTCATTTTAGGTACTTTGGAGAAGAAATCTGGAAAAGGAAGCATTTTGGACGTTTTTGGAGCATAAAAGTGAAGAAAACAACAAAGTCTCAAAATCGGCTGGAAAAGTACCTTTGACGGCGTCACATATTGCTCTTGACGGCGTCAAGGCTTGGCAAAAAAGGTGGATACGAAAAATACACATGATAAGCCAGAGAATTTTACTATGGAAAATCTGACGGCGTCACCCTTTGAAGTGATCAAGGCCATCACGGTTTAAGCTAAAGAGGGACGGCGTCAAGCCCATTTCTGACGGCGTCAACCTTTGATAATCCAGAGCGGATTTTGGAGCACTAAAGAGGGACGGCGTCAAGAAGGCCATCCGGGAACCCTAGACACGGCGAGGTGACGGCGTCAGGATCTACAACGTGACGCCGTCAGCCCTTAAACTCTATATATAGTTTTGCAATTTTTTGTCATTAGTGTGCAACTTTGTGAGGAGAAACCCTAAGACGAATTTCTGCCATTTTTAAGGGTTTTCATACCCTTGGATCTCCCATGTTTAATTGAAGATAAGTGTTCATTTAATCAATCAATATGTCTATGTGTTGTTTGATTATATCTTGTTCTTGTCTTTTGATTAACATGCTAGGCTAGATTTATCTTGTGTTTGCTTAGATCTAATGAAACCTAACTATTAATTATCGGTTATTAGTGTGTTATTAATTGTATTGAATGATTGTTCATCGATGTTAGGCTTAAGAAAACTGGCTAACTTCCTATACGGTAATTTGCTTGAACGTCTTAAGAAACATGAACCAATGCGTACTAGGTTTTTATGGTTGTATTTAATGCATGAGCGAATTCTAGTGATCCCATGTTAGGAGCTTCCTAGCCGGCTCGACATAGGAGTGAAGTAGGAGCTTGTAGAGTTGGGGAAGTACGTACGTACGCCACCCCACGATTGGTATTAAGGAATACACCCGTCATCCACACAATTAATACACACTAATCAACCGGTAAAAGATAGTTAGGGAGTAAGGAAATCTAAGTAAACACATTTCTCTCCACATAAGTTTCACAACCTTTTCATTTTCAGTTATTTTATTTTTTTTGCATTCGTAGTAATTTGGGTTAGTTGACTAGCAACTAATTCCGCCCACTCCTTCAAACCCGAGATTTTACTTGCTTTCATAAAAAATATAAAAATACAAAAAATAATCTTCCTTCACCCTTAGACCTAATTAGAGTAGTTTTTCATACCTAACGAACACTATTCCCTGTGGAGAACGATCAATCCCCCGTACTTACCACTACACTATACTACATCGGTCAGGTACACTGCCTGGTGGGGTTGTAAGCCTCTTGAGATCCCTTGAGAGGTAAAACCTGTTGTAAGGTCGCAAAACCACGCATCAAGTTTTTGGCGCCGTTGCCGGGGAATAGTTATTGTTTAGGTTGAATTTTTATTTTATTAGGTCTACTCACTAGATTCCTTTCTAGTGAGATTTTTATTTTCTTTTTATTAGATTTCTTTAGTCTATCTTTTTCTTTGTGCCCTTTGTTTGTAAAACCATTTTCATTTGTCACCATGGCGGATGAAATTCCATTTAGATCATTAACAATAGAGGAACAATTACTTTACACGGATAGATTTGCCTCCTGTTGTTCCAATGAGTTTTTAAGTGATCTTAGATATATACAAGAGGAGATGGGTATAAAGTTTGATAGGTTTGATGAATTATGTGCATGTGTGGCTTCTATTAAACAATCATTGTTAGGATCAACTCCTTTTAATAAGACCCTTTGGAAAATTTTTGAGGAAAGCCTCCTAACCGTGAACCATAAGTTTAATGAATTAATGGGTTCGTATACATCACAACTTGAGGAAACAATTAAGGAGGATTTAGCCGAACATGAGCATATTGAGCAAAAAGACCTAGGTTTTATGATCAATGACTTTGAATCTCAAGGAACACATGATGAATCCTTTAGGCAAATTGAACATAGTAATCATGTTATCGGGGAAGATTCTTATGAATCGGACTTAGAACTTGAAATGGCTAGAGAAGGATTTGAGATACTTAGGAACATGTTTGGGTTAGATTCTACTAAAACACATGATGTGGATATAATTGATATAGAGACAAGGAAGGATGAGGTAAATAACACAAACCTACAAAGTACCCCACAAGTCCTACCATCATTCGAGGCATACACACCGCCCGTGACTTACCCGGAAGAAGTAGAAGGGATTATAGGAACCCCAATTGAAGTAGAACCTTTGGAAGAAACAAAACTAGAAGAAATAGGTTTGAATACTTGTAGTCATAACCTTTCTTTTAGTTCTATGGAAGTTCCTAGTTTTGATGAACCGGAGCCTCAACCAAAACCGTTACCTAATCTTCCATCTTTAGATGTGAATTTAGGAATTAAAAAAGGTCCTGATCCACCCATCAAACCATGTAGTCCGGGTAATGTTAAGATTAAGGTAGTAGACTCAAGGCCATCTGGAGTGGAAGCTAATATAGGAGTGAACCATGACCTTACATACTTACATCACCCATTCATGATTGATCACAAGAAACATTATGGGTTTAAACCGGGTTTATTAGGTCAAGATGGATTCCCAACTAGGAATCTCTCGAAGTTGATAGAAGATGATCCCTTTTTAGGAGAAAACTTTAATTCACCCATTGACCAAAGTGAACTAGGTAAGGTTATGATGAAAGGAGCACACCCCTTTGAGTATATAATTCATCCACCACTCTTTCCTCACGTGGCATATTTCCACCCTAAGGGTGTGTATCGCTACTTTCACCCACACTTAATCCTAAGTGTAGGGAAAACCTCCCCTATTTTCGTTAAATAAAGGTAGAGTCAGGCTCGTGACTCGAACAAAAACAAGCGCTTCTTGGGAGGCAACCCAAGCTTTATTTGCTTTGTGTATTTATTTATTTGTTTGTTTGATTTTATTTGTTTCCGTATGTGTGTTTAATTTTTATTATTATTGATTCATGTTCAAAACTAAATTGTGAAAATGCTTTATCTTATTTTTAACTTCGTCTTAACTACATATAAAGGTATTTTGCAAAAGATAAGTGTAAGGGAAATCCAAATCGGTTTATTAGAACAAATGAACATGAATCATAACAATATTAAATTAACATACATATTAGTAATTGTTTGAGTCAAATGCTTGTATCGAGTCATAATGATATTTTGCAGGAATTCCAGGAAGTAAGGTATAGGTTTTTCCAGAAATTTTCCGGAAACTTAACATGAGTATTATGTCAGATCATTTCTGACGGCGTCAGGATTTACAACCTGACGGCGTCAGGTTTTAATTTTCTGAAAATTTTGAAAGTTTTGTTTTCATAAAAAGTTTTTATTAAATCTCTAACTTATAAACTCCAGGAATCTGCAAAATAATCATTCCACAAGCATTATATCCTTATATATAGATTTATCCCGCCGATGTTATGCAGGTTTTCGTGTTTGTTTTCTCAGGTTTAACAGGTTATTTTGGACAAGGAAATGTATGTGGAATCAAGCTTATGGCGATGCATTAGTTTTGGAGCTTCTACATTCTCTTGGAAGAAGATCTAACCATGTTACCACATTATCCACCGAGCGAATCAGGGGAGTATTTGATTTCATTCGTTTACCTTATTTACTTTTACATCTTGTTATTTGAACATTGGGGACAATGTTCATCTTAAGTGTAAGGGGGGGTAAAAGTACGATACTTTAGAGAATGCTATTACGCTTGATTTTTGTTTGTTTAATAGTAGATGTGTAATAAAACTGAGATAAATACCTGTTAGGGCAATTTTAGTGCCAAATTTAAATTTTTTTACAACATATAGGAGTGAAACTTTGGTCTTAATGAGCGTCTCACGGATAGGAGTTATATGACTAGCACAAAAACCGTACCACTAAAAAATTTTCCACCCCCAAATATGTGAGGTTCGCCCCTAGAATTGGTAGGAAAAGCATTTATGCTATGATGTGTGTACCGGTAGCACTTAGATTCTAGAACTTGCGTTAGGACCATTCCGAGGCCACAAGTGAGACTACATTCGTGTAGTTAGATTTACTACATGATAAGAGGCATTAGGATTAACCCATTGTTTTACACCTGTGTTTTTGTTATAATTACTTTGGCTACATTGGTCAAGTAATTCTCCCACACCCTTTGCGTTGTACTCATTTTTAGTACACGATACCCTAGTACACCCCTCAGAGTCTATCTTTTCGTTTCGACCTTTAAGCATTTTACTTAAAGGAAGAATTTGTTTACACCCCACTTAAATGTACACCCAAATCGCCTTAGCCTACCTTGTATGCACTCATTTTTAGTGCATTATTGTTACAACATTTTTTTAAACTCCAAGTTAATTATCTAATTGATTACATGGTTGCTAAGTCGAGTCATATCTTTGTATATATTGTTTTGGGACGATTGGGACTCATGGGTAAAGTACTAGTGTAATACAGTAATGGGGAAGAACATCATTTATTACCCCCATATGTGCTAAATATTTTAAAAGTACTCCAAGTGTTTCGATTATCTTAATTCGAGTCATTAGAATAATTATTTGTAAAGTTATGTAAAAGTTCAAGTGTAAGGGGATGCAACGCCCCTATGATTTATTATTTTGGATGGTAGGGCAAGAGTGTATGAAAAAAAAAAAAAAAATCGAAAAAAAATCAAGAAAAATACAAAAAAAAAAAAAAGAGAAAAAGAAAAGTAGAAAAAACATACGGACTACCATCCCGTTTCATTTTATGTTTATTTTATGTTTTTGTTATTTTATTTTTAGCTTAAGTCGAGTCTAGTCTTGGCTTAGCAACGCCATATTGTACATGTAATTAATCAAGATCTTTAACTCGCCACCAGTAAAATATCCCTTATCCAACAAAACCGTGTTTATCATATCCCTACACCTCACGTTATAACCCATGTAAAAGCCCTCTTTGATAGTTTATCTTAGGTGCTTACGCCTAGTGGAGAAGGTTTTCGATCCTTTCCCAAGCCTATGGTAATCTATTTGCTATGACAGGTAGTGAGAGATATTATCCGTTTTCATTTATGAGATTTATTTTGATGACACCTGAGAGATGTGAGTATCTAAACACTACTTGTGAGGTGCTAGTTTGTAATCTCCGTGCTTATTATGATTAAAATGGAACGACTATTTATTGTAATTACTTTTATATTAGCGTTAAATGACCCCTAACTTGTATTTAGATTAGAATAAAAGCGCATTTGCTTGAGGACAAGCAAATCTCAAGTGTAAGGGTATTTGATGAAGCGAAAAGTGTACCGCTTTTAGGGGGTCATTTAAGCCCTAAATCGTATTTATTTGATCAAATATTGCCCTAAATCGTTCCTTTTGTCATTTTAGGTACTTTGGAAAAGAAATCTGGAAAAGGAAGCATTTTGGACGTTTTTGGAGCATAAAAGTGAAGAAAACAACAAAGTCTCAAAATCGGCTGGAAAAGTACCTTTGACGGCGTCACAAATTGCTCTTGACGGCGTCAAGGCTTGGCAAAAAAGGTGGATACGAAAAATACACAATATAAGCCAGAGAATTTTACTATGGAAAATCTGACGGCGTCACCCTTTGAAGTGATCAAGGCCATCACGGTTTAAGCTAATGAGGGACGGCGTCAAGCCCATTTCTGACGGCGTCAACCTTTGATAATCCAGAGCGGATTTTGGAGCACTAAAGAGGGACGGCGTCAAGAAGGCCATCTGGGAACCCTAGACACGGCGAGGTGACGGCGTCAGGATCTACAACGTGACGCCGTCAGCCCTTAAACTCTATATATAGTTTTGCAATTTTTTGTCATTAGTGTGCAACTTTGTGAGGAGAAACCCTAAGACGAATTTCTGCCATTTTTAAGGGTTTTCATACCCTTGGATCTCCCATGTTTAATTGAAGATAAGTGTTCATTTAATCAATCAATATGTCTATGTGTTGTTTGATTATATCTTGTTCTTGTCTTTTGATTAACATGCTAGGCTAGATTTATCTTGTGTTTGCTTAGATCTAATGAAACCTAACTATTAATTATCGGTTATTAGTGTGTTATTAATTGTATTGAATGATTGTTCATCGATGTTAGGCTTAAGAAAACTGGCTAACTTCCTATACGGTAATTTGCTTGAACGTCTTAAGAAACATGAACCAATGCGTACTAGGTTTTTATGGCTGTATTTAATGCATGAGCGAATTCTAGTGATCCCATGTTAGGAGCTTCCTAGCCGGCTCGACATAGGAGTGAAGTAGGAGCTTGTAGAGTTGGGGAAGTACGTACGCCACCCCACGATTGGTATTAAGGAATACACCCGTCATCCTCGCAATTAATACACACTAATCAACCGGTAAAAGATAGTTAGGGAGTAAGGAAATCTAAGTAAACACATTTCTCTCCACATAAGTTTCACAACCTTTTCATTTTCAGTTATTTTATTTTATTTGCATTCGTAGTAATTTGGGTTAGTTGACTAGCAACTAATTCCGCCCACTCCTTCAAACCCGAGATTTTACTTGCTTTCATAAAAAATATAAAAATACAAAAAATAATCTTCCTTCACCCTTAGACCTAATTAGAGTAGTTTTTCATACCTAACGAACACTATTCCCTGTGGAGAACGATCAATCCCCCGTACTTACCACTACACTATACTACATCGGTCAGGTACACTGCCTGGTGGGGTTGTAAGCCTCTTGAGATCCCTTGAGAGGTAAAACCTGTTGTAAGGTTGCAAAACCACGCATCAATACCCTTGGGCTACAAGTCTTGCTTTGTTTCTGATCACTATACCCCTTTCATCTTTCTTGTTTCTGAACACCCATTTGGTTCCTATTTCCCTCATACCCTTGGGCAGATCAACAAGAGACCAAACCTTCTGAAGCTTAAATTGAAGAAGCTCTTCTTGCATTGCTTCTACCCAACTTGAATCATCTAAGGCTTTGATAATGTTTTTGGGTTCAACCTGTGAGAGGAAACATGAAAACAGGCATGTGTTGGCAGTATCATGGATCTTTTCTTGATAGACAGCAGAGATAAACCCTTCTTGATCTGATGTCAAGATTTGAGTTCTTATTTTTACACCAGAATGAATGTTACCAATCACATTATCAAGGGAGTAACTTTGAGAATCCTTGTGTGGTTTGTAGTAGGAACATCATAGGTAAGTGGAAGATTGCCAATCCCCACAGTATCTTCTAAGAAATCATCAGAATGAACATTTAATGGGCCAGCAGTACCATTGCTATCTGGTGAACTAGCAGTACCATTGCTATCTTGACTGCTTTCTTGATTTCTTTGATTATGAGTTCCATATTCATTGTGTTCATCATCAAAACCTTTATTTACTTCATTTGAAGGTTCTCTATTCTTTGAAGATGAATCTACTTCTTTCCAGATTGGTATCAAGACATAGTCTTGATCTTCATCAGTTTCAACATTGTCTTCAAAACCTGCATTTTCATTAGCATTTGTACCTGTGATAGGCACATAATTCATAGATTCTGAAAGTCTGTCAATGTCAAAAAGCCAATCTGGACCAATACCTGCAACATTTGGTAGTTTCTCTTGAAACTCAATGTGCAGATTTTCTTCTACTTGCCTAGTGCACCTATTATACACTCTAAAGGCTTTACTTTGCAAAGAATACCCAACCATGAAACCTTCATCAGATTTCCCTTCAAATTTTCCTAAATGGTCTTTGGTATTGAGAATAGTGACATGACAACCAAAAGGTCTCATAAAACTTAAAGAAGGTGTTCTACCTAAGAAAAGTTCATAAGCAGTCTTATTGTGAGGTTGTATTATTAGAACCCTGTTCTGTACATAACAAGCAGTACCAACTGCTTCAGCCCAAAATGAAATTGGTAACTTAGAGTCTACAAGCATAGTTCTAGCAGCCTCTATTAGTGTTCTATTTTCCTTTCAGCTACTCCATTTTGTTGTGGGGTTCTAACTACACTAAATTCTCTCTTAATACCCTTTTCTTTGCAAAATTCATCAATAACTCTATTCTTAAATTCTGTCCCATTATCACATCTGATTACTTTCACTTTCTTATCAACTTGGTTTTCTACTTCAGTTATAAAGGTTTTAAGGATCTCACTAGTTTCATCCTTAGTTCTTAAAAAGAAAACCCAAGTAAATCTGCTATAATCATCAGTAACCACAAGACAATATTTTTTATGATTCAAGCTACTCACAGAAGTAGGACCAAACAAGTCCATATGAAGCATGAATAAAACTTGAGAAATTGAGTTATGGGTCTTGGGCTTACAAGAAGTTCTGTGTTGTTTGCCTTTAAGACAACTAACACAAGTTTGGTCATTTTGAAAAATCTTTTTGGGTAAACCTCTAACCAAATCATTTTTAGCAATTGAATTGATGGTTTTAAAGTTTACATGACCAAGCCTTCTATGCCAAAGCATAGATTCATCAAATGTGGCCTTTGCTACCAAACAAGTTAGAGTGTCTTTAGGAACAATTTTCTTTAAATCAACACTGTACATATTGTTCTTTCTTGGAATTCTAAGAAGAATTTGACTTTCATCAGGAATCTTATAATTAGAAGAAAGAACAAGGCATTCAGTATCAGTAAAAAGAACTTTGTTCTTTTTGTCACACATTTGTGAGACACTAAAGAGGTTAAACTGAAGTTCTTTCACAAAGTACACATTTTCAAAATCTAATTTACCGGTTTTAATTGTACCTTTACCAGTAATCTTGCCTTTTATTCCTCCCCCAAAGGTAACATATCCTCCATCATATGATTTGAACTCTGAGAGGTAAGACATGTTGCCTGTCATGTGCCTTGAACATCCACTATCTACATATCTTTGATCTGTACCATCATTTGAATGTTCCTGCACATAAATAAGGAAATTAGTTTCCTTGGGGTACCCAAGCCATTACTGACTTGGGTTTGCCTCGTGCATCAATGTAATCAAATCTTTTTAGGACTGTTGGTGCACCATTGGATTGGAGAGGGGTCCATACCCAACATGCTGAGGCCTTAACAGCATTTGCCCTCTTTTCCCTTTTTGTGGTTTTTGGTCTGACAGTACCATCATTTATGATAGCAGTACCATGTGTGCTAGCAGTACCATCTGCAAGCTTTGTGGTTTTTGCCTTTAGTTTCCAAGTTTGTTTTTCAACCACAGTTTTCCTTTGAAAGAGACTTTTTACAACTATTTGTGCATGTCTAAAAGTTGTTCTTGCACCCTTAGTTGTTGAATTTGGGTAGACAGACTTATTTGGTCTAACAGTATCATTAACTTTTGTTGGGTTAGACTTCATAAAACCTGTTCTGGGAGTTGTTCTATTTGAATTAAACCTAGATGTATTCCCAGAAACCCTTTTGTTACAATAAGCATGAAGATGATTAAAACTACCACAAGAATAGCAAGCCTTATTGTACATAATAAAGTCATCACCAAGTTGGCGTGACTTGAGAATGTTCCAGTTTCTTTGGCTACCTCTTGGTTTGCTTGTGGATAAACATCTTTCACAGCATTCAACTGTTTTCCTAATAGTTTTAACCTGTGTCTTATGCTCTACAGTTTTAGGAATTCTTGTTCCTACCTTGTTTCCTGATTCAGGTTTAAGGACAGTCTTTTTATCCTCATTATCAGATGTCCAATCATCAATGGTTGGACCATCTGAACTCTTATCAGTGAGCACCTTTTCCTCAGATAGTGAAGCATCACTTGCACTCTCAAAAGGTTCACTGTCCTCTATAGGTTTTACATTTTCTAATGGTTTGTGAGTGAATTCATGTAAACCTGATTCTACAAGCTCTATTCCTGGGGGTGCAGGGATTCCTCTGTAAGGAGGTGGACATGTATTGTACCCTATCCCAGATTTGATCATTTTGTCCATTTGACATTCAACTATTTTTTGTGTACATTTGGAAGCATGTTCTAATGTTGTAACAGTTAATTGAATGTTTTCTTTTTCCAATTTTACTCTACTATACTCAGTTCTTAACAGGTTAATTTCAGCATCTTTATGAACTATTTCCCTATTAAGAATAGCTTTTGTATCAGAAAAAGTAATTTATTTTCTCTATAGTGAACAATCTGCTTTTCTAGTTTAGCTATACCACATTTATGATTTACTAGGTTTTGATGAGTTTCACTTAGTTCTAATCTTAGATTATCATAAAGTTTTCTTAGAGTTTCTAATTCTAAAAAAGCATCACATGATGTAGAACATTTTGTAATTTGTACCTCAGGGTTAGAGAAAGCCATCAAAGCCATTTCAGTGGTTGTTGATTCCTCCTCTCCCATGAAACTCCAATCAAAGCCTAAGCCATCAATAGCTACCATAGCTTTTGGTTCAGTAACTTCCACAGCCTTGAACTTGTTCTCAAAGCCTTTTCCTTTTCCATCTTGCTGCCTTGGTCTTCTGCATTCCCTTGAGAAGTGACCTTTCATGTGGCAATTGTAGCACTCTATCTTTGATTTATCATAACCAGCAGGGTCATTGCCGTTTATGGTAATCTTTTTTTCCTGTTCTCATAAGAAATTTCTTAGCCCTCATGCTAAGAAGAGATATCTGCCACTTGATGTCCATCTCTTCAAGATCATCATCATTGATTTCTTGTATATCTTCAAAAGATAACACTGTCCCATTGTGTTGGGATGTCAAGAAAGCACAACCAGTTGTTTCATCCAGAATTGTTTTAGTACTGCTAGATGTACTAGCAGTACTAAAATTTGCATTAGCAGTACCATCTTCTCCACCATCTTGCACTTCATCTACTAATCTTGAGGTACTGGGAGTTGACACAAAAGCCATATTCCCAGAGCTTGATCCAGTAGATTTCTTCAAATCATGCTCTACAATCTTGATATTGCTATAAAGGTCCATGAGACTCATAGAGTCAATGTCTGGTTTATTCTTCCAGACAACAACATGCATAGCCTATTCTGAGGGTAAACTCCTAAGGAACTTGGAGTTTAAGTCTTCTTATGGGATTTCAATTTCATGAATGGCTAGTTGACTTGCAAGTTTCTGGAGTCTGTTGAACATGTTGTCCAAAGACTCATTTGTGGTTGCTGAGAAGTTTTCAAATTTTTGTTTGAGGAGTGTCTTCTGGGTCTTTTTGGTGGCTTCATTCCTACCAAATCTAGCAACAATGGATTGAAAGAGTGTTTTGGCACACTTGTATTTGTTGAAGATTAACAGCTGATCATTTGGAATGGTCATGAGCAGCATGCTTCTAGCTTTGAGATCATTTCTTTTCTGGATTCTTTCTTCAGCAGTTGTTGGAATTGTTTGCACAGTAGTCACTACTGTGCCATCAACTGTTGAGGTGGTGGTTGTGGGTTTGAACGAGTTTCCAGTTTCAATTATTTCCCATAGCGCATAGTCTTGCACTTGAAAATATTGTTCTACCCTCAACCTCCACATGTCAAACTCATTCTGTTTGAGCATTGGAAGTTTAGCAGCTACATTCGTTTGAATGTTTTCAACGTCCATTTTTGTTCTTCTAAATAAAAAATATCAGCCTACTCTGATACCACTTGTGAGGATTATACAAACACTTAGGATGTTAGTCCTTGTAACGTGTTTGGGATATTTTGAGTGAATGTGGTTGAGTATGCGGAATCTACTCAATCACACTTAAAAGAACAAAGGTTTGGTTCAATGAAATAGTAATGGATATATGACAATAAACACAACATAAGTAACACAAAATGATTCAATATTATTGAGAATAATACGGGTGATTTTTCTTTTCACCAGGGTTACACTTAACCTTGAATCTTAGACAAATAACTACGTTACTTAGGAAGGGTTATGGAAGATATGAGTGAGGGATGTATGGCTGAGATTGAGATATGTTTTGCTATCTATCTAAGGACTCCTTTTATAAGAGAAGGAGTCCTATTACAATATTGGTTTGGACGACATACTAGTACTATAAGAAGAATAAACTATTCTACTTTACACCTAAGATTCTACTTTACAACTATACTACCCACGCTTAACTTTACACCACGTGGGTAACCCATATTGCTTTTTTTGTTTAATACAAATACAGCTAATCTACAAGTACAGCTAATCTATTGTTTAATACAAATACAACTAAAGTACAAAAGATATATTATAACTAATAGTCGACCATCCGTAGCTTAGCAGTACCATGACAAAACTAGCAGTACTAACTTTCCCAGTTAGTACTGTTAGTGTATCTTCAACAGTCTTCGTACATACACTAGCAGACCCAGTCTGCTGGAGTTTTTCTTCTAGCAGTACCTTCATCTTGGACATTTTATTCCCAACACTTATTTCTGTTTCTTTTCTTCGGGTGTGAGAATGCTTTCCATCTTTTTGAGTAGCTGATATGTTGTTTCATCATAGGGATACTGAAGTTGAAGTCTTCTATTTCCATGTAGCATTTGATGAACAATGTCCTTCTGATATTGTAGAGGATAATCCTTCTCTACAAGCATGTAAATTGACAGACCATGTACATCCAAAACATGAACTCCATAAGACCGATAAAGCTTCCAAGACAAAACTGTGTTGTGTCTTAGTCTTCTCCACTCTTCATCTTCATGATGTGGTTCAAACATCACCTTCAAATATCCCTATATTACTCTATCATATATTTGTTATGGCTTGTCAAGACCAAATTTATCTTTATACAGCTTCCATAGAGTTTCCATATCCTCTCTATCAAAATGATGTACCATCTGTAGAAAACTAATAAATCTCACAGATCTTCCACCAACTCTTTTAATATCCCAATATGCTATCTTACCATGTAGTCCATCATATGTTTACAAAAGCTGGAACATATATCTACATGCTGGTGGAGAAAGACTACCTACTGTCAAGGGGAACACTTACATTGATGTTGGTAGCAAAACTTTTGGTGGATGAGCATACAAAGATGGCAAGAGAACTTCTGAGGAAGATTTTTATGCAGGCTGAAATATCAGGAGATCAAGTGTTTGGAAGAATCCTCTCAAAGTCAAAGATTTAATTCAAGAAACTTGATGATTTGGAGGTAAATCACAAGTTTAGGGGAGGATTGTTGGGAATTAATGTATACATACTTAGTACTGCCAAGCCAAGACTTAAGACTGTTCAAGATTAACACTGCTAGTACTAACCAGTTAGTACTGCTAGAAGGAAAGTTAGTACTGCCAGAGTATTAACTTCAGACTGCTGAAGAACTTACTACTACTGAAGGAAGATAGTACTACTAAAGAGATAAAGATGCGTTAAGTGATATGTATTGAGATATTCAGTGTATATTCTATATAGTTAGAAAGATATGTATATTTTATATGTTTAGAAGATTTGTAATTATCTTGTAAAGGACTCCTTAGTGTATAAAAGGAGGTCCTAGGTTATGATGTTTTATACGTCTTTTTGATATAGCTTCAAGGTTGTAAACCCTAGTACTACACAGAGTACTCGTATTATTGATATAATAATATTGGAGCGTATTCGTGATATCATTCTTCATACAAAGTTTACTGTTTCATTGACAATGTTTACATTCGTCTATGTATTAAAGAGTAGATTCCGCACACTCTTTAGTATTCACAAAGCTTCTAATACAAGCTCATGTGTTTGGGATCAACACAACCTTTGTAAGTGTGAAAATTGTTGACACGACGTTATTCAACTAAATATCACAACATCAATCAACAGTTCTCAACAATCTCAATACCAACAAACTAAAACACCACTTTCAATCAAAAACAACATCTCATATCAAAGATCCACCATCATAATGTCTACTCCTTATGATACTAGTTATGCTACAATGATGTTAGGAACAAAACCTAGACCACCCATGCTACTCCCAGGAACCTACACAAATTGGTCATTTAGGTTTAAGGTATGGTTAACAAACTTTCATGATGCTGAACACATGATTAACTCAATCAGAAAATGTCCATATGTCATGAAACAAATTGTTAACCCAAGTCTTCCAGAATTCACAAAAACTCAAACACAAGATGATTTGAATAAAGATGAACTTACTCAATATCGGGCTGACTTTCGGGAAAAGTACTTCATCATGTTGGCTATTCCAAATAACCTTTATTTGCATGTGGATCACCATAACAATGCTCATGATATGTGACAAGCTCTAGCATCGTTGCATAATAAGGAAGAAAATCAACTCATCAAAAGAGATCTTAATAATGGAACTTACTTTCATATGGATCATATTCGAACAATTCTCTCTGAATCATCATCAGCGGAACCTCCAAGTCCTCCTAAAACAGATCATGAAGGACTATATTTTTCAACAAGGATGGAATTTTATTCACTCCGAAATATGATGATAGTGAGCAATCACTAATTGATAACTTGGTCCATCTTGGAAATGACATTCAACGGCACACTCTTAATGGCAAAGGCAAAGAAAAAATGGAGGACAATTATGTATGCTCAAGGATGAACACCAAGAGTAAGATTCGTGACTCAGAATATTACAAGAGGAAGATGTTAATTGCCTTAAAGATGGAATCTGGATGTGAGCTAGACAAAGAACTACTCAATTTCATGGAGGATACAGATGATGAAGCAGATGACTTAGGACCAAGCATGGCATTCATGGCACACATTTAAGATGTGCAAAGTATGGAAGCTACAATGGAGGATGTTTATGAAGCTCAAGATGAAGATTCAACTCCAAGCTATGACACTGATGTTGAAAAAAATCACACACTTGTCAACCAGGTACACTCATCAGATGCTTGTGATAATGATGATCTTGATGAATTCAACATGGTCACATTCTTACAATTAGTAAGACAACTGATGTTAACAAAAGTAGTGCAACATCTACAATTGCTAATCCTCAGTTATCTACTACAAGTATAGAATGAAATCATGAATCCACAAGTTAAGATCATCTTGATATGCTTCAAAACTATGCCACTATTCAATCTTAAATTCAAAATTATGCTAACTTGATAAAATGAGAACATGATAAAAGTGCTTCTTTTGAAGAGAAAATCAAGGACATGTTATATGCAGAGAAGTCTGAACGACCATTAGTGCTTAAACGTAAAACTCTTGAATTACAAAATGAGATTTTTCACCTTAAAGGAAATATTTCAACTTTTGATAATATCAAAAAGAATTATGAAAACGAAGTTTCAAAACTTAAAGATGAAAAGGTTACATGTATTAAACGGTTAACAAGAGCTAAAACCAAACTTCGCACTACCAATCAGACCACTCAGACTAAGCACATGTTAATACACAAACCAAGTTCAATTTTGGATCTAAAACAGTGTCTTGGTTGTCCTAAACCATCTTATCTTGACATGGTTAAATGTAAAGAAACAAGTTTTTAGAATGCTGATTACATGAGACGTGATACTTTCAAAGATTACTTGTTTGTTCCTAACGACATCTCTCAAGAGGAAATTAAAAAACGTTCAAAAGTTAAACAAAAGGAAACCAATTTCTTCTACTTTAGTGCAGACTATGGATTGATAAATAAGGAAATTGTTCTTTCACGAAAATGAACAAATGTGAACAAACATGTGGAACAAATTTCTGAAAACACATATGATTCCAACAAATTTGAGAGTTTAGCGAGAAAAAGTTTTTGTAATCTCAAAAATCAAATAAATTGAACACTAGCTGTTATTCGTGGAAAGCAAGAATTTAAACCATCTAAACTTCTGATTTCCCGTGATGATCGCGTTAGAATAATTACATATTAATGCTAACAAGTGATCACAATGCGAAGTTATATCAAATCTTCAGAATCAATTAATTATGATGCGTCTTGGTTAACATCGTAGACAAATGATTAACCCATGATATAACACTGCTAAGGGAGTAAGCAAGTTGTTTACAAAACTGAAGTTCAACAACTTTCTCTTCATTCATCAAGTTCTCTTCCGAAATTTTCCTAGGGTTTTCTATGTTTATAGCCTAGTCTTGGTGGGTTTTAATATGTCGGGTTATAACATGATATTAATAGCTTGATTGATTGTTTTACAAAACAATGAATATAAGGTATTTTATTAATATTGCATGTAGTAGGTCAAGGGTTTTCTGTCTCGAGTATAAGGGTTTGGTCTTTTGTTGTCACTAGTGGTCCTAGTATCTATCTCTTACTATGCTACCAGTGAGTCGGTTGTCTAGGTTCGGGGAAAAGGAAAAGGTAGTTTATTGGGTTTTAAGTATCGTTTGATTTGGATGAAGTCATTTTACTAAGGGGGGGGTACTAAAGGGTGAGATTTTTGGTATGAGTAGTCATTACATGTATGCACAACATCATAGTAAGACATAATAGGATGAATTTGTTCACAACAGTAAATATATAACAAGAGTGGATTGTTATAGATTTATTGATTGATTACAAATTCTGAAAATTTCAGGCTTATTTAGAAAATATAGGAAATACTAACCAAATACTATATGGTTTACAACAACGATACATGTGACTTTAAGATCAGTTACGTCCTTGACGTAAATGCTTAATTTTAGTCTCAAGTCTTAATTGTGTAATTTCCATTTCTAAGAAGTGTTCCTGAAATTTCTGGTACAGTCACGATGTTTTCGGTATCCAAGTCCGACATAAGAGTAATAAAATGAGTATGGGAAACCATAACCCTGTAACCACCCGGTAATTATAAATATTTTATTAAGGAGTTAAGTAATAAATAATAAACATAAATAATGTTTCAGCAGCGTTGTGGCACGGAGGACTTTGGTTAAGGGTTTTTTTTTTTTTTTTTTTTTCTTTGTGAAAAGCGGTTATAGTCCAATGTTTGAAAACATTTGGTTCTCTATAACCATGAGCTCTGAAACCAATCTGTAACACCCTCATTTTCAGAATACAGGCTTGAGGTGTTTCTTCAAGTATCACAGTCATGAGAATAGAAAATGTCTCGAAAAGAGACGTTTTAAATAAAATTGTTATCATTCATTTATTTAAATCAGAGTACATAAAATAGGTCCCAGAGGGAGGTTCGAAAAATGCGTTATAGAAGTTACATTATTCGTTCGAATGATAACAACGTGGACACCCTTTTTAGAAGAAAGTCCACAGCCACTCCGTGCCGTTAGTCATACTCCTAGTTACCTGAGATAACATGCTTAAAAAGTCAACAATAATGTTGAGTGAATCCATAGTGTTTAAGGTTATAATTAGTTTTGAACACAAGCCAAATAAGAGAAATCAGTTATATCACAGTTTGGAATATTGCACTAAACCTCATGACACACAATGCGTTGACACGTTTTAGTCTCACTAACATAATTAAATGATTAGTGGTTTGCCCCCAGGTTAAGGTCTCAAAAATATTGCATGTCTAACCAGCTACCACACAGATATCCATCTGGTTAGAATAAATGGGGCGTCAGGCCAATAGATCTATTCACAATATTCACGCTCACCCAACAGGTGACTAATGGTGCATGATAAAAGGGTCTTTAAAATGTAAATATAAATTCAGATAGGTAAACGTTAGCTTAGTGCAATAACAATTAGGAAAATACTTGTGTTCGGTTTAATAGCATGTATCTCCCCACGAGTTTAGAAAACGTATAAAAAGTAAAAAGTGGGACTACGAACTCACCTGGACAGTCTGGATGGAAAACAAAGTTAAACAAAGTTGATAAACGTCTCCGGCACGTAACCTGGGTTGGTATGTCAAGTTTTCAGTAACCGTTTCTGAATATATAAGTTTTTTTATTATTCGTTTCGTAATGTTTTCGGTAAATGTTAAATTTGGGACAACATGAAGTCTCTCCAAAAGTTATAAGATTTATCTTATTTCTTATCTGTAGGTTTTCGTTCCGTTCGTTCGTTAAATAGATACTTCGTTCGTTCGTTATCAAAGAAAACGTATTTTAGTTTATTTAAATCAAATATTATTACTAATACTAATAATAATAATAATAATAATAATAATAATAATAATAATAATAATAATAATAATAATAATAATAATAATAATAATAATAATAATAATAATAATAATAATAATAATAATAATAATACTCCTAGTTACCTGAGATAACATGCTTAAAAAGTCAACAATAATGTTGAGTGAATCCATAGTGTTTAAGGTTATAATTAGTTTTGAACACAAGCCAAATAAGAGAAATCAGTTATATCACAGTTTGGAATATTGCACTAAACCTCATGACACACAATGCGTTGACACGTTTTAGTCTCACTAACATAATTAAATGATTAGTGGTTTGCCCCCAGGTTAAGGTCTCAAATATAGTGCATGTCTAACCAGCTACCACACAGATATCCATCTGGTTAGAACAAATGGGGCGTCAGGCCAATAGATCTATTCACAATATTCGCGCTCACCCAACAGGTGACTAATGGTGCATGATAAAAGGGTCTTTAAAATGTAAATATAAATTCAGATAGGTAAACGTTAGCTTAGTGCAATAACAATTAGGAAAATACTTGTGTTCGGTTTAATAGCATATATCTCCCCACGAGTTTAGAAAGCGTATAAAAAGTAAAAAGTGGGACTACGAACTCACCTGGACAGTCTGGATGGAAAACAAAGTTAAACAAAGTTGATAAACGTCTCCGGCACGTAACCTGGGTTGGTATGTCAAGTTTTCAGTAACCGTTTCTGAATATATAAGTTTTTTTATTATTCGTTTCGTAATGTTTTCGGTAAATGTTAAATTTGGGACAACATGAAGTCTCTCCAAAAGTTATAAGATTTATCTTATTCCTTATCTGTAGGTTTTCGTTCCGTTCGTTCGTTAAATAGATACTTCGTTCGTTCGTTATCAAAGAAAACGTATTTTAGTTTATTTAAATCAAATATTATTACTAATACTAATACTAATAATAATAATAATAATAATAATAATAATAATAATAATAATAATAATAATAATAATAATAATAATAATAATAATAATAATAATAATAATAATAATAATAATACTCCTAGTTACCTGAGATAACATGCTTAAAAAGTCAACAATAATGTTGAGTGAATCCATAGTGTTTAAGGTTATAATTAGTTTTGAACACAAGCCAAATAAGAGAAATCAGTTATATCACAGTTTGGAATATTGCACTAAACCTCATGACACACAATGCGTTGACACGTTTTAGTCTCACTAACATAATTAAATGATTAGTGGTTTGCCCCCAGGTTAAGGTCTCAAATATAGTGCATGTCTAACCAGCTACCACACAGATATCCATCTGGTTAGAACAAATGGGGCGTCAGGCCAATAGATCTATTCACAATATTCACGCTCACCCAACAGGTGACTAATGGTGCATGATAAAAGGGTCTTTAAAATGTAAATATAAATTCAGATAGGTAAACGTTAGCTTAGTGCAATAACAATTAGGAAAATACTTGTGTTCGGTTTAATAGCATATATCTCCCCACGAGTTTAGAAAGCGTATAAAAAGTAAAAAGTAGGACTACGAACTCACCTGGACAGTCTGGATGGAAAACAAAGTTAAACAAAGTTGATAAACGTCTCCGGCACGTAACCTGGGTTGGTATGTCAAGTTTTCAGTAACCGTTTCTGAATATATAAGTTTTTTTATTATTCGTTTCGTAATGTTTTCGGTAAATGTTAAATTTGGGACAACATGAAGTCTCTCCAAAAGTTATAAGATTTATCTTATTTCTTATCTGTAGGTTTTCGTTCCGTTCGTTCGTTAAATAGATACTTCGTTCGTTCGTTATCAAAGAAAACGTATTTTAGTTTATTTAAATCAAATATTATTACTAATACTAATACTAATAATAATAATAATAATAATAATAATAATAATAATAATAATAATAATAATAATAATAATAATAATAATAATAATAATAATAATAATAATAATAATAGAGAAAGTTACACTTTTAGTCCTTATAGTTTCATATGTTGACAACTTTTACCCTTGAACTTTTGTAGAATGACAATTTTTACCACTTAACTTTGGTTAAATGACAATTTTTACCCTTATAGTTTTAAAAATGACACTTTTTACCCCTGAGATTTATGTCGACTGCATACTAAGTCCATTTTATAATTTTAGTTAGAGTTTTGGCAGAAATTACCCCTGAGACTCCCGTCGCGTTACACACGACGTCCTTATTTCTTAAAAACGCGCTATATCTTTAGAAAAAGGGCAAAACTTTTTACGAATCTTTTGTATACTTATTTATTAGTTTATAAACTCAATTTTGACAAAGTTTCAGCTCGTGATTCGAGCTCACGAGCTCGAAATAAATTTTTAAATGGGTACGTTTGTTCGAATAGGCTGGGCAGAAAACATGCGAAAAGAAAGGGTCGATTCTTGGTGAAAACTCAATCAAATTACTTCGTTCTTTTTCCTACATTTAGACAGCTGAGGGACCTTTATTGTATCAAAAATATAGAATTTTTAAGACTCGTATAAGGGTTGAACTTTAGACCACAAGTCTGTGGTCTGCTGTAGTTCTCGATAGCGACAAAAAGAAGAAAAAGAAATTGGTTTTCGATTTTCAACCTTAGGAACTAGGAAACTTAGATTATATTTAGTATCTTTAACATAATTAAGAGACTTCTAATTAGTTTTGGGTATTTTAGGTTTGTGAAATGAATTAAGAGGGTGTTTGTTTGTTCGAATAGAATGAAAAAGAAAATGAAAAATTTGGTTTTGTTACTTAGGGTTTCTAATTTAGGTTCTAGTGTATTACTTAAGTATTTTAAGTATGTTTAGGACTACTTTATCTTGTTTCTTACTAAATAAAAATATACTAGGGGTGTGTTTGTGTTTGTTCGAACCAAAACCAGAAAGAAAGAAAAGAAAATGTATAATTTAGTTTTAGGGTTTAACCATTACCAGGGTTTGTTTATTAGTGTTATTTAGGGTATCTAGAGTATAGAAAACAAAATAAAATGGATTAGAGACTTACCTAGGTATTTAGGGATCGAATAGGGCAAGAAATGGGGCGTAGTGTTTGGAAATGGATCTTTAGTGTTCCTACCTTCCTCCTTTGGCTTCCATAAGTGTTTTTTGGACTTTTACAAGGCTGTGGGAACCAGAAATTTGGGTGTGCGTGGGCTGTGGGGATTAGGTCGAAGGGTTTGTGGGTTGTAAGGTGGTGTAGTGGTCTTGAATTTATAAAGGGAGTGATCTAGGGCTTCTAAAGAGTTCTAGGGTTTGTATTGGGGGGTGTGAGGAAGATATGGGTGATGTGGTAAGCCATTTGTGGCGCGACATGGGTTGGAGGGGGAAAGAGTGGTGTGGAAAGCTACTAACCATACATGTGGGCATTTCTAGAAAGAGGGGGGATGTGGAAGATTAGGGTTCTTCCATTTGGACATTTAGGGTTTAAGTAAGATAGGATTTAGTTTGGGTTTTAGTTGGTTTCGAACAAAACTAGGGTAAATGGGGGATGTTTGGTTCGAACTAGGCATTAGGGGATTGTACATTGAGCTTAGGCATATGGTACTCTAGGGTTAGGGTTTTAGTTTGGGTTTCTAAAGTTTAGGGATTACTTAGAAATAATTTTTATAGGTTTTCTAAATATTTTTAGTTATATCGAGCTAGAGAAAATTAAGAGAAAATAATTTTGTGCATTGGAAAGTTGTACTATAGGCTTAGGGAGGTTGTACTAGGGTTTAGAAAATAAGAAAAATATAATTTTAATATTTCCTTAATTTATATAATTTTTATTAAGGTTTTAAAGTAATTAAATGAGATTTTAAGTTTTTGTGCATTAAAGGGTTGTACTATAGGTTTGAGGGTTTGTACACTTATTTTATAAATTAATAAATTTATTTTAAAAATTAATATATGAAATTATTACAAATTATGCCTTTAAAATAATTATTATTAGGGTTTATATAAGGTTTTTATAAATAATTAGTTTTATGCATTAAGGACTTGTACCTTAGCTTAGAAGACTTGTACATATATATTTTATAAAATTATTAATTAGGGTTTGTGATTTTATTACATATAATAATATTTTTATGAAATTAAGGTTTTATCGGGAGTTATAGTGGAATTAGGGTTTCTGTATTTTAGTGACTTGTACATTACTCAAATAAGTTGTATTTTAGTATTTCTAGGGTTTCGTTATTCTCAGATGTTGTTGTGGTAGCTTAGGGTTTCATAAAAACTCTTATCAGTTAAGAAACGTTCAGTTTTAAACGTACGTTAACGAATTAACGTAAAGTGGTAAATGAGATCTAATAAAGTTTTAGGTCAAAGATGTTTATATTGTTAAACACTAAATCAGTTAAGGTTGGGTTGCGAGCACGTTTATCGGGGATGTGATCTACGTCACATAGGATAATAGTTAAAATCAAGTAATAAAAAAAAAAAAAAATTCTACGTGGAAAAATGATAAGTACAGTTTATTGTAAAGTCATATTTTTACCTGTGGTTACATGTTGGGTTAGATCGAGCCCAATATAAAGTGTGTTCGTTGGAGTTATGGCCCAATTGATTTGTCGGGTTTGCGTAGCCCAAGATTAATATAGTGTTGGTATATTGGTGAGTCATTTGTAAATAAATGTGAGTCATGTCATATAATTAATTGCTTCGTATACATTTTTAGATGAAATGAAAAAAATAAATTGGCTCGTAAAAAAGGGTTTAATTAAACTTTCTCATTGAGTTTATTCGTGATTATTGTTAATAAATGACATGGGAAATTACAGGTTACTATAGTACCTACCCGTTAGGCTGTATTCTGTCCCGAAATCCTAAGCTATGCAAGATGTCGGGGTTGTCATATCAAATGGATGTGGGTATTTGGCACGAATTTGGTCTTCGCGTTCCCAGGTGTACTCTGGTCCTATATTAGAGTTCCATCAAACCTTGTCAATGGGAATTCGGCTTTGTTTCAATTGATTGATGTCTCTATCCAAGATTTCCATTGGTTCTTCGATAAAATTTAGCTTATCGTCGAGCAGAATTTCTTTTAATGGAATGATAAGGGTTTCATCCGATAGGCATTTCTTCAGGTTCGATACATGAAAGGTATTGTGTACTCTACCGAGCTATGCCACTGGACCAATCCTTTTCAGGATTTTGAATGGTCCAACATATATAGGATTCAACTTTCCACGGTTCCCAAATCTAATCATTCCTTTCCCAGGAGATACCTTCAACATTACTCTATCCCCAACCTGAAACTCCATGGGTTTTCTCCTCACATTGGCATAACTCTTTTACCAATCTCAGGCGGCTTTTAAACGTTGCCTGGTTTGTATAATCTTCTCAGTTGTTTCATGAAAAAGTTCAGGTCCTGAGATAAGAAAGTCTCCAACTTTTGCCCAACAAACGGGCGATCGGCACTTCCGACCATAAAGTGCTTTGAAAGGTGCTCTCTTGATGCTAGCGTGGTAACTTTTATTGTAATAGAATTCCGGTAATGGCAAGTGTTTATCCCAACCCTTTCCAAAATCGATCACGCATGCTCGTAGCATGTCCTCCAAGGTTTGGATAGTTCTCTCACTTTGACCATCAGCTTACGGATGGTACATGGTGCTCATGTCTAACCTGGTACCCAAAGCTTTCTGTAATGACTATGAAAATCTAGACGTTAAGCGGCTATCAGGATCTGAGATGATGGAAATCGGCACCATGCCGTGAGATGATTTCTTTCAAATATAGCTGCGCAAGAGTACTCATTTCGTTGGTTTCCTTGATGGGTAAGAAATGTGCAAATTTGGTGAGATGATCGACAATGACCCAAATAGTGTCATATCCACCCGATGTTCTAGGTAGTTTTGTGATAAAGTCCAATGTAATCCTCTCCCATTTCCACATTGGGAGTTCTGGCTGTATCAACAAACCGTACGACTTTTGATACTCCGCTTTTACTCTAGCACACGTCAAACATTTCCCGACATACTCAGTGATGTCGGCTTTCATGTTTGGCCAGCAATACAGCTTCTTGAGATCCTGATACATCTTATCAGAACCTGGATGAATGGAATACTTTGATTTGTGGGATTCGTGCATGATGAGATCACGTATTCCTCCATAAAGGGGAACCCATTTTCTGCCGTTGAAACACAACATCCCGTCTGGTTTCTTCACAAAGCCATTCTCATTTTCTGGCATCCCATAGATCTTCTCCTTTGGTCTGTTCTCTTCTTTGAGAGCTTCGGCCTGAGCTTCCAAAATTTTTGATGGAAGTGGTGATTTAATTGTCATTCCTAGAGATCTGACTCTAAGGGGTTTAATTTGCTCTTTTTGACTCAAGGCATCAGCCACGACATTAGCCTTTCCAGGATGATAGTGAATTTCACAATCGTAATCACTGAGTAACTCCAACCATCGGCATTGCCTCATGTTCAACTCTTTCTGATCCAAAATGTGTTGAAGACTTTTGTGATCTGTAAACACCATGCACTTGGTGCCATACAGGTAATGTCTCCACATCTTAAGAGCAAATACTACCGCTCCTAATTAAATATCATGAGTGGTGTAGTTCTTCTCATGAGTTTTGAGTTGTCGAGAAGCATATGCAATGACCTTGCTTCTTTGCATCAACATAGTGCCTAGTCCTTGGTACGATGCATTGCAATATACCACGAAGTCTTCACTTCTGTAGGATCGAGTACTTCGAGCTTGATTGAGCTTGGTATAAACAAGAACCTCTGTAGACTATACAAGTGTTTATGCGGAAACTAAACAGCAAGTATTATAAAGAAGAAAACTCTAAAGAACAATGATCCTCTATGGATCAAACTATGAACTAAGAATTGTGATATTCAATATTGATAATGTTAAAGGCGTCCCTAAACTCATAGACGGATATATCTTTTATACTAACAAGATGTCCTAACCCTAATCCGTTCTACAAGTAAACGTGTGAAGAGATAAACAACAATCTCTTCTAAAAATAAATCTTAACAAACATTCTAAATATACGGATAACAAATAATACTATCCGCAGCAACAACCCTATCGGCAGGAACAAGATAACACTGTCGGCAGCAATGAGCTTTCAGCAGGAACCGAAGCTATCGGCAGGAACCAGCTTTACACTATCGGCAGCAACAATGAAACTCTTATTTCCCAGAGATCCTAACAATCCTCCCCTAATCTTGAGGTTGACTAGGTTAACCTGCAAGATTCCAATGTGATAGAGCTTATAACTTCTTAGGCTTGAGGACTGCGACTTAGCAGCAACAATAAGTAATAACCAGCAGCAACATCCATGACTTGCAAGATTTCAACCTCTATAGCATCCAGCAGCAACTTCAATAGTGCAGCAGGAATTTGAAATCTTCTCCAAAACATGTATACTGGTCACCATTACTTCACTTGAACTTGGCTGCTACTATGACAATATGTACATCAAATCACTTTAAGTTTCATACTATTCTCATCACATCCAGGTGTGTTAACTCCTGTGAGAGGTGAATCATTGAAAATTAATGGATTTGATGTCTCTTTACCAATAGCCATCACTACTGGAGTAGCCAATGTTTAGGTGTGCTAGACCATGGTACATTGATAACCATCTGATTTATTAGCAAATCAGCAACTATAAACGGATTTGACTTGTCTTTACCTGTAGCCGTTTGCTCAGGACTAGTCAATTCTTAGGTTACAGTAAAACCTTGGTGAATTGAATACCAAATATGGATACCAAGTGTCTTTACCACAAACCATACTTTTGTGGACTAGCCAATCCTTTGGATCCCATAAAGGGTTACATCCATGGTGAATTGAGAACCATTTTCAACTCTCAGGAATAAACCATGGGTGAGTTGAAGTACCCTATAGCTTTGAGCAAGCTATTACAGCTATCAACGGATTTGATTGTCACACCAGAGCCGTACCCTCATGGTGAGTCAACTCTTTCTTGTCTGCAAGACATGGTGAGTTGAGCACCATTTGATGTGCAGGTGTAAACACCAACACTGTACCTGCAAGGTGTTGCTCAAAACCACTTATTAGCACACAAAATATACAAAGAATTTTTTTTTTTTTTTTTTTTTAAACTAAGAAACACACCAGAATAAAAGAAAGAAAAATAAGAAAAGAAACAAAAGAAAGAAAGAAAGAAAGAAAATATACAACAACAACAAGAAACATCCTCCCCTTAAGCTTCATCCTCCCCTTAATCTGCATTCCTCCCCTTAAGCTCAGCATCTAGGGATTTACCATCCCAATATGGACCACCAAATGTTTAAACCTTGGTCCATCAAAAGCCTTGGTCAGCAGATCAGCAACATTATCATCTGTGTGAATCTTAACCACCTGAATAAGATGCTTCTCATAAGCATCTCTTATGAAATGATGTCGAATCTCAATATGCTTTGTCCTCTGATGATAAACAGGATTCTTAACAATACACATAGTACTTTGATTATCAATAAAAATCTTAGTGTTCATGTAGTTGAACCCATAATCCAACAACTGATTTTGCATCCAAAGTACCTGTCCACAGCAACTAGCAGCAGCAACATACTCTGCCTCAGTAGAAGATGTAGCTACTATAGTTTGCTTCTTGCACTGCCAAGAAACCAACCTCCTACCCAGAAACTGACAACCTCCTGTTGTAGACTTCCTATCAAAGTTAGCCCCAGCATAATCACTGTCACTATATGCTTCCAACACAAAAGGAGAATCTTTAGGATACCAAAGTCCCATCTTTGGCTGTCCTCTTAAATACTTGAAGATTCTCTTAACTGCATTTAGGTTAGAAGTCAATGGTGTAACCTGATGTCTAGCACATGCACCAACAGCAAACATGATATCAGGTCTTGAAGCTGTCAAATACATGAGTGATCCAATCATGGACCTATAAAGATGAACATTAACAGCAGCATCAGGTTCATTATTGGACTTAGGCTTTGGACGTTCAAAAGGAGTTGTAGCAACCTTCACATTTTCCATATCAAATTTCTTAAGCATGTCATAAACATACTTCTCCTGGCAAATAAAGATCCCATCTGGTTTCTGCTTAACCTGAAGACCCAAGAAGAAAGTCATTTCACCCATAGCACTCATCTCAAATTCACTCTTCATCAATTCTTCAAACTCCCTGCACCAGGCTTCATTAGTGGAACCAAAGATGATATCATCAACATAAACTTGTACCAGGATGATATCTTTGAAATTCTTTCTGATAAAAAGAGTTTTATCAATAGTCCCTCTTCTGTAACCATGTTTTAGCAAAAAGGCTGATAACCGTGCATACCAAGCCCTTGGTGCTTGATGAAGACCATAAAGTGCTTTAACCACTTTGTAAACCAAATTAGGATTCTGAGGATCCACAAATCCCTGTGGTTGAGTAACATAAACCTCTTCCTCAATCCTGCCATACAAAAATGCACTCTTCACATCCATCTGATATACTACAAACCCCATAAAGGAAGCAAAAGCTAAAAACAATCGGATAGCTTCAACTCTTGCCACTGGTGCAAACACCTCATCATAATCAATCCCCTCTTCTTGTCTATGACCTTGAGCTACCAATCTAGCCTTATTTCGAACCACAATACCCCTAGCATCACTTTTATTCTTTAGAATCCATTTAGTCCCAATAGCATGCTTTCCTGCAGGTAAAGGCACCAACATCCATACTTTCTGATTCTGGAACTGCTGCATCTCCTCTTGCATAGCTTCAACCCAATCATCATTAGCAAGAGCCTGAGCTATGCTAGTTGGTTCAACTTGAGATAAGAAACAAGCATATAGACAATGTAAGTAATCAGTATGATTGTTCCTCAACTGATCCTGTATATAACTGAGAAAAGCAGATTCTCCAAACTTGGGTTGATGTAGCTTGCTTCTTGTCTGCACAGGGGAATTTATATCTCCAAGAATCAAAGACTGAGGATGAACTGTATTGATCCTCTTGGTAGCAATGGGATTAACTTCAATGGAGGATGCCTGATTAGTGATGGAGGGGTTGAAGTCATCATCATATGAGGAAGAAGTGAAAATTCCAGTTCTGGACTGATGATGAGGATCATTCAGCTTATCTTTTGAAGAGACTGAGTTTCCAAGATCAGAAGGAATTGGAAATCTTTCAGGGGAGTTAACAACATTCAGAGTGTCCACAGATGGAGAAGACACAGGAACATCAGCAGAAACCCTAGAAGGTTCGGCAGGAACAGATCCACTTTCAGCAGGAATGGGATCAGCAGGAACATGAATACCACCAGTTGAATTCAATTGTCTTCTAACTTCAGCTTCAGCCTTTCTCAGAATCTCCTCTGTCTCTTTAGAAAATCCAGAATCAAACATCTCAGCAGCTCTTTTGGCATTAAACTCTTGTCTTTGAAGCCTAGCAAGATCTTCTGCATAACTAGAATCTCCTCCAGCCATATCAAAAGAATCTTTGAGCTTTGAACCTGAAATGTTGTTAGAGGGAAAAGAAGGAACAACTATAGGTCGTTCATCACTCTCTACATCAGAATCATCCTCCGAGGTACCTGCATTGTTAGTTTGAGAAACATTTGTACCAGCAGATAGATTTGATTTGAATCTATTATAACCTAAGGTGTCAGATAGATAATCCAGATCAAAGTACCACTCTGGACCAGCACCCTGCAAATTAGGCTTATCTTCAAGATATCTTAAGTTGAGAGTCTCTTCTATTCTCTTAGAGGACAGATTATAAACCCTATAGGCTTTACTATGAGCAGAATATCCAACAATAAACCCTTCATCAGCCTTCCCATCAAACTTGCCTAGGTAATCACTAGTGTTCAAAATAGTGACATGACATCCAAAAGGCTTAAGGTAACTAATGTTTGGAACCTTCCCAGACAAAAGTTCATAAGGTGTTTTATTATGCGGACTAGTAATAGATACCCTATTCAACACATAACAAGCAGTGCAAACTGCTTCAGTCCAAAACATAGTAGGCATCTTAGATTCAGCTAACATAGTCCTAGCTGCTTCTATCAGGGTCCTATTTTTCCTTTCTGCAACCCCATTTTGTTGTGGAGTTCTAGCATTACTATAGTCCCTTTTTATCCCCTTAGTCCCACAGAGGTCAATAAGATTAGAGTTCTTAAACTCTGTGCCATTATCACACCTTATAGACTTAACCTTTTTACTTAGCTGATTTTCTATTAAGGCAATAAAATCCCTAAGAACTGGATAAGTTTCATCTTTAGTACCCAAAAAGAAAGTCCATGAAAACCTGCTAAAATCATCTGTAATCACCAGGCAGTAGTTCTTATGGTCAATGCTTCTGATAGAAGTAGGACCAAAGAGATCCATATGAAGAAGCTGCAAAGGCTCAGAGATGTTGCTCACAGCAGTTATGGCCTTGTATGATGCTTTGTGCTGCTTTCCTTTGTTGCAGGCAACACAATCATGCTCATTTGAGAAGATCTTCATAGGAAGTCCTTTAACCAACCCATTCTTAGCCAGCTTGTTAATGGTCTTGAAATTCACATGGGCCATTCTTCTGTGCCATTTCTTAGATTCATCCACAGAAGCTTTTGCAACCAAACAAGCAAGTGATCCCTCAGGCTGAACATCACTAAGATTGAAGCTATAAAGATTGTAAGTCCTAGGAACTTTAAGTTCAACCTGACTTTCATCAGGCAGCTTGAAGTCTTTGGACAACACAAAGCAATCATTCTCAGTGAAGAGAACACTGTTCTTCTTGTCACAGATTTGAGAGACAGAGAACAAATTGAAGTCTTGAAGTTCCTTCACATAAAGTACATCTTCAAAGTCCAGCTTAGCAGTCTTGATAGTTCCCTTCCCAGAAATTATTCCATCTCCTCCTCCAAATGTCACAGTACCTCCATTCAAAGGTACAAAGTCATGCAATCTATCCAAATTCCCTGTCATACTCCTGGAACACCCACTATCAACAATTCCAACATCTTTGCTTCTAAAAGGAAAATCCTGAGAGAAAGAATACATATACAACATTAGATACAAGAGAGACTCAAGCCATTGCTGACTTGAGCCTGCCTAGTGGATCAATTAGAATTAAACCCTGGAGATTGATGAGATCCACCATTGATCTTGGACCCCATTTTCATATGTTGATTATTGATTTTCCAAGAACAACCTGCTGAGGACTTAACAGCAGTTTTCCATCTTGCCCCTCCCTTATTCATGGTGTCAAAACAAACAGGTCTCACATTATTTTGAAAATAAGAACTGGTAGGTCTTCTGAAAGGTCTAGCCATATTGCTTCTCCAACCAGCAGGATTGATCCTACCGGCAGGAACTGAATACACAGCAGCAACAGGCTTATCGGCAGGAATGGACTTATCAGCAGCATCAGGCTTATCGGCAGGAATGAACCTATCAGCAGCAACAGGCTTACCAGCAGGAACTGGCTTGCCAGTAGCAACTGAAGTTCTCCTTGCTGCTTGAGGAATATAAGGGGGAATATCATTCACATTTTTCCATACAAACCTATTTTGACATGCATTCAAACCCATCTGTTTCTCATAATAGTCACAATCTTTAATGAGATGATCATAACTACGACACACAAAACAAGATTTCTTTCTAGGGGTCTTTTTCTTAATAGTAACTTTCTCATTGCAAACAGAATTATTCAAACCAACACATGAAACAAAATTATCCTTAACACAATAAAAACCACAATCATAATTGTTTGAAACAGAACCACAACTAGAATTGTTTGAAACAAAACCACAACCAGAAACATTATTGATTTTAACACTATCAAAAGAAATATCTTCAAATGCAGCTGTCTTTGATTGGGATTCATCATTAGCTACTTCTGAGGAGAGATCTTCTGACTTTATTGATGCTGACTTGTCACTTGATCCACATGTGGCATAGTCATCTGTCTTGATTTCTGAAGATTTGTCACTGTAAGAACAAGAGACAAATTCATTAGAGTCACAATCAAGATTAGGCAAGTTCTTTGCCTGTTTTCCATACATCATTTGTGAATCATCAAAGTCATCAAAAGGATTAGCAGGCTTAAATGTTCCAGTTGTGGGTGGAGGAACATCATTCATCCCTCCCTCATTCACATACTTTACAGGCTTTCTATAATCTACAGGTTCTGGGTTAAAAACACTATACTCATTAGGGTCATAATACTGATTTGGCCCTACCAGGTCACCGAACCCTAGACCTCTTTTAGTTTTTGACGACATAGAACTATCAATAAGCCTGTGAAGATTTGTGGATGACTCTTTCCACTTATCAAATCTAGCCAAGGTATTATCTAGTTTAGACTTTAAATCCTGATTTTCTAATACTACCTTAGCTTTTTCCCTTTCAGAATGTTTAAACTCATTAATGGCATTTTTTAAATCTCTTTCCAGTACCTTTATTTTTACTTCATAAGCAGACTGTTGTTGTTGATACCAAACCTTTTGTTGTTCTAAAGTTTTAACAGCCTTTTTATGAGCCTTAAGTTGAATAAAGTTATCCTTATTTTCACTTTCTATATCATCAAATTCCTGTTTCAACTTATCATATTTAGAATCACAACCAAATGGGCAGTTATGTACCTGAGATGGATGACCCATCATTCCAAACTGACCAGCCACTTGAATCTTCTCACCATATCCAGCTACCATCCCAAAGACCTTATCTGATCCACTTGCAACAGCCTTCTCATGTTGCTCCCAGTCCACCATTGAATCCATAGATACTAAAGCCTTAGGGTCCTCTGAATCCAGCTCTTGAATTTTGAAAGCAGAATACCGAGCTTTATCATCCACCTTCTTATCTGGACATTCCCTAGCAAAATGTCCTGTTTGAGAACATTTATAGCACCTCACCTTTCTTCTGTCAAACCTGGCAGGCTCCTGACCATCAAAGTTGACCCTTCTTCCTGCCTTCTTTTGAAACCTATCCAACTTCAACGAAATCATAGCCACCTGCCACCTTAAATCCATCTCCTCCAGATCCAATTCATCTACCTGATTGAAATCTTCATACACAATCTTCTGCTGTGGTGTACTTTCAGCAACAAATGAATGGAGCACATCCACTACAAGATTCTCAGATCTGGTTTGAGCTTTTGGTGTGACAGGTGAGTAGGAGATTGATGATGTTGATGGTGTTGGACTGTTTCCATATGATGCTTTGTTAGCACCAGAGTTACTAACAAAAGCAGTATGGGTTGGAGTATGAGGTGTATAGGTGGAATATCCTTTGATATCCAGTTCAAGGGTTTTCAACTTGTTGTACAGATCATCAAAGCTCATATAATCCAGACCTCCTTTGGCTTTGAGTGATATGGAAACCTGAGACCAGGATGCTGGCAAAGCCCTTAGAAATTTGGTGTTGCAGTCTTCATCGTCCGGCCTAGCTTTCAACTGGTTGAGTTGACTCAGGATCTTGTGGAATCTGTCATACCCTTTGTGAATCCCCTCAGCCTCAGAGATCTTGAATTCCTGAAACTCTTGCTTGAGCATAGACTTCCTCATTTTTCTGGATTCATCATTCCCTCCAAATCTGGCTTTTACAGCATGCCAGATCTTTCTAGCATCATCCAAGTGATGGAAATCACTCATATGATCCTCTGGAATGGCTTGAAGCAGAAGGGTTCTTGCCTTGGTTTCCCTTTGCACAGCCATGTGTTCTTCTGCAGTAACAGGTGGCTCTATATAGATATTGCCATCCTCGTCCCTTCCAGTATTCTTCTTGCTATTTCCCTTGAGAATGACATTCCACAGATTGTAATCACTGTTTGTGATCCAATATTCCATTCTCATCGCCCAGACTTCATACTCATCTTTCTTCAGATATGGGAATTTAGCATTGTTGGTAGACATAGTGGTGACGATTTGTGTTTGGACTTGGGATGTTTCAGGTTTGGGTTGTTGATCTTCCTGGTTAATGACATTGTTTTCTGGGTTTTCGTCTGCCATTGAGAGAAGGTTAAGAGATATGAGATCGACCTTTTTCTTCTTTATCAGAGATCCTTACCAGGCTCTGATACCACTTGTAGGATCGAGTACTTCGAGCTTGATTGAGCTTGGTATAAACAAGAACCTCTGTAGGCTATACAAGTGTTTATGCGGAAACTAAACAGCAAGTATTATAAAGAAGAAAACTCTAAAGAACAATGATCCTCTATGGATCAAACTATGAACTAAGAATTGTGATATTCAATATTGATAATGTTAAAGGCGTCCCTAAACTCATAGACGGATATATCTTTTATACTAACAAGATGTCCTAACCCTAATCCGTTCTACAAGTAAACGTGTGAAGAGATAAACAACAATCTCTTCTAAAAATAAATCTTAACAAACATTCTAAATATACGGATAACAAATAATACTATCTGCAGCAACAACCCTATCGGCAGGAACAAGATAACACTGTCGACAGCAATGAGCTTTCAGCAGGAACCGAAGCTATCGGCAGGAACCAGCTTTACACTATCGGCAGCAACAATGAAACTCTTATTTCCCAGAGATCCTAACAACTTCCTTCGGGCACAGAGCTTCAGTTTCAGGAGTTGAAAGGATGACTCTTGCTCTTCTCCCAGTCAAACTTCTTCTTTTTCTGTGTTAACTCTGTCAAAGGTTTAGCGATCTTATAGAAACCTTAGATAAATCTTCGGTAGTATTCGGAAAGACCTAAGAATTGACGTATTTTGTGGGGTTTGTAGGGGACGCCCAATCTTTAATATCTACAATTTTTGCAGGGTCTACGTGAATTCCTTTACTATCAATTACATGCCCCAGAAACTGCACATTCTCAATCCAAAAATCACACTTGGAAAATTTGGTGCACAATTCCTCCTTTTTAAGTAGTTCTAGAATGGTTTCCAAGTGCTCTTCATTTTTGCGGGAGTAGATGAGGATATCATCAAAAAACACAATAACAAACTTGTCCAAATAAAGCTTACACACCCGGTTCATTAAGTCCATAAACACAGCTGGGGCATAAGTCAGACCAAATGGCATCACTTGGAATTCGCAGTGCCCTATCGTGTCCTGAAAGCTGTCTTAGGAATATCTTCATCCCTGACTCTCAGTTGGTGATATCCTGACCTTAGATCAATTTTCGAGTAGACACTCGATCCTTGCAGTTGATCGAACAGATCATCGATTCTAGGTAGTGGATATCGGTTCTTCACTGTGAGTTTTTTCAACTCACGATAATCGATACACATCCGGAAGGATCCGTCTTTCTTTTTAGCAAACAACACTAGAGCTCCCCAAGGCGAAGTACTCGGGCGTATGAATCCTTTATCTGACAATTCCTGCAATTGCTCAGATAATTGTTTCATCTCGGATGGAGCCAACCTAGACGGTGCTCATGCCACTGGTGCCGCTCCTAGTACTAGATCGATCTGAAATTCCACTTGACGAGTTGGTGGAAGACCAGGAAAATCTTCGGGGAATATCTCAGGAAAATTCTTAACTACTGACACATCTTCAAGCCGCTTCTCCTCCGACTTCTTTTCTGTCACTTGAGCCAAGAACGCATGACACCCTTTATCAATATATTTCACCATTTTGATGTTGGATATGATGCTTAGTCTAGTTTTACTACGTTCACCATGGGCGATTAGAGTTTCTTCCTTGAGAGGGATGTGAACGACCTTCTCGTCATAGATGATTCTGGCATGGTTCTTGGATAGCCAATCCGTACCGATTACAACGTCGAAACTACCAAGTTTAATGGGCATGAGGTCTATGTCAAAAGGTTGATCTATTAGGAGTAAGGTGCAACCTTGGATTATAGTGTTAGTTCCTATTAGTTTTCCATTAGCTAGTTCAATTTCATATGTGGTGTCTAGTTTAGTTGGGGTAATATTAAGTAGGGAAGCAAATGTAGTAGACACAAAGTTTTTATCGGCTCTAAAATCAAATAGAACTTTAGCAAGATGGTTGTTAAGTGAAAACGGACCCGTGACTACAACAGGGTCTTGTTGAGCATTTCCTTCTCCCAGTACATAAACTCTCCTACGAGCATTGTTGTCATGGTTGACATTTTCCTTCGGGCATTTATCCTTGTAGTGCCATCTTTCACCACATCCGTGGCATACGACGGCCACAGGTTGCAAATTTTCCCCAGAAACCTTGCAATCCTTAGTTTTGTGGCCGGTTCTCAGGCATTTCCCCCACTTAGCAAAACAGGGCCCATTGTGATGCATTTTGCATCGGTTGCACAGAGGAGTTCTCCCAGCATAACCATCAGTTCCAGCGGGCGTAGCAATGTATGCCCTGGCAGCTTCCTGCCTCCGGTTCTGTTGTTTGTGGTGGTGGTTTGGGTTTTGCTGGTAATGCTAGTTGTTGTTGGGAGTATTTCTCTTGTCATCAAACTTTCTCTTGTGATCATTGCTTCCTTGCGCATGACCTCGCTTGACTTCCCGGTCCAATAACTTCTGAGAGATCTCAATAGCTTCCTCCAGTGACTGTGGTTTTGATGTGGTGACATTTCCTTCAATACTTCTGGGCAACCCTTCAACATACTTTTCTATCAGTTTTTCAAGGTCTGGCACCTTGGTCGAACACAATAGAGCAAGCTCTTGGAACCTTCTATCATAGGTTTTGAGGTCGTTTCCCTTTATCACTTGGTGGTGGAATTCGTCTTCCAGCTTTTTGATCTTCGTCCTTGGACAATATTTCTTCAGCATCTTTTGTTTGAAGTTGGCCCATGTGATCTGGTAGACTTCCTAAATACCCATAGTCTGGGCGGTAGAGTTCCACCAGGATAAAGCATCTTCCATGAGTGTTCCAGTTGCAAAAGAGACTTTGCAATTGTCAGTGCAACCGCTTCTCATAAAAACTATTTCCGAACGCTCAAACCAGCGAGCAAGCTTGGTTACACCTTTAATACCTTTAAAGTATGATGGTTTACAACTCATGAAATCCTTATAGGTACACTTGCAATAGCCACAGTTGTCTCCCTTTTCCCAGTTGGTCTCGTGGTGCTACTAGAGCGGGCCACTACTGCTGCTTGAGCTTCCAATGCAGCAGCGACACTATCAACAACTAGCTTTCGGATCACAACCTGAGTCATGGCTGGTCCTGCTGCTATAGCGGTTGGCTTTCTACGATTAGGCATATTCTATTAATGCCACAGGAAACACAAGTTTATATTTTATATAGTAACCATGTTAGAGTAATTCAATCAACATGGTAATTGCATAAACATCATATAAATACAACCACAATACGACTCATAACAAGTCGAATCAAAAAAATATCACGATAAATACGAACACCATTATGCAAGCACATAAAGTGACCATCCTTAGCCTGAACCTCATCAATAATATCATAACATAGCAAGAATCATAATCATAAATACATCACGACATGTCTGAGCATAACCACAACACATATGAATAGAGTAAATCAACCAAGCAACATAAGTTTACATCAATTTTAGTAATCATAACCAGCAACATTGTTTTAATAACTTGTTCTATTGTTTACAAAACAATAAAAATACAAGATCCTTTATTACTGTCACAAGTGGCAAGCTAGATGTCCAACTATAACTAATACATCAGAAATCTATTAGCTGCCCGGTGCCGCATCCAATCTGCGCTGAAGTGCCCGGACCATCTCTATCAATGCCTCTATCCTCTGGTCTCTCTCTCTCTCCCCCTGGCCTCTTGTGTGTAGATAATGCTCCTGGCCACATCGAGCTCCTCAGTCTGGTGCTCAATCGTCTCCTGCATGATCATGGTAATGTCACTCAGATCCTGGGTCTCCTGCCTCACAACCCTCAATCTCTCTCCTTTCTCAGCAACGATCTCCTGAGTCTCCTTAAGATGAGTGCCCATCCAGTCGAAATTCTCCTCTATAGCTACTCGACCCACCACGAGGTTCTCCACCTCTTCTTCGATGTTCTCGATGCGCTCGAGAGGAATCTCCCTAATGAAGCTAAGGACCACGTCGATACGATCCTCATGCCTAGAAAGTCTGGCAGCTAGGAGTGGAACAGTGTGGTGAATTGGCTCACTAGTAACTGGGAGAACCGTAGAAGCAGCAGTGGAGGAACTCTCCCCCAACTGAGTAATGTTTGGGGCACCCTCTTCTGCCCCCAGCTACTGATACATGCAAGCAAAAATGACCATTGACGGGCATCGACCCTTCTGTAGGGTCTGGGATTAGCAGTAGCCTCAGCAACAACCTTGGCATACGGGTCAGATGGTGAAGGACTAAAAAAGCGTGCCTTCTTGCGAGGTGGCAGTGGGACATTATGATAAGGTGATGATGAGGGAGTGGGTGATGGAACAGGGGATGATACTGGAACAGTAGTGGTCTGGTGGTAGAAGACAATGGGTGGTGGTATAAACGGGTATGACTGTGTAGACAAGTAAAAAAGGCAGTCAGGCCTGGCTGGTGGTGGAGGAGGTGATGGTATCATATAGGGGTGGGGTTGTGGTACTGATGATGGAGGAGGTGATGTTAATGGTGATGGTGGTGAAGGTATGGGAGCTGGCGGTGGTGCTAGTGGAGCTGTTGGTGCACGTACTCGTTACCAAGGAGGGTGGGCCCTAACCGGACCTCCCTGGAAAGGTCTGTAACGATGCCCAAATGGTACGGGCTCGTAGGGCTGCAAGACTCTAACTGGCCTACGCCGGTAGACTGCTGCAGGTGGGGGTGGTGGCATGGGTGCATCAAAAGAGTCCGACTCAGATACCTCATTATCTGCCTCCGAGCTGGGGATGTGATTAGGGGCTTGTACATCTGGAGGTGGTAGTGATGAGGAAGTCTAACGGGTTGGTACTGTCGGGTCTCGATGTACTGGTCCCAAGTCAGTGGGGTGTAAGTAGGTGAAGCTGGGTGATCTGCTGGTACAGTGGGTGCAACAACCGGAGTAGGAGCGGCCTCACCCTCCTCAAAGGGCTCAGTCTCCCCTGACATGACCTCAGATGGGATAGTGGTAGGGACAACTGGTGACACAGGTACAGTGTTATCTGTCTCAACATCAGATAGTATGATGATGGGAGTGGGTGGAATAGCTGGTGGTAGAGTAGCATATGTCTCCACGTCTGATAGTATGATGATGAGAATCAAAGAGGAAGACATGGTACTATAATATCCCAATAATAACAAATATAAGTCATTTAATAATATTAAATATATACTAGTTATGATGTCTAATAGTTATAACATTCATAAGTGATAATATCCATTAGTTATGCATCATTTGCTAAGCAAATCTCAATGCATGTGTTGGTAAAGTGTTGGCACGGAGGACGTAAGGTGGTAAGGTTGATGTGTTTTTTTAGGTCTATAATAAACTACCAAGTTTTAAATTTATTTATTGCCGAACTAACCTATAGACTCTAAACACTCACGAGCAGTGTACCCGATCAATGTAGATAGTTTCTAGGTAAGCAAGGGTCGTTCACTAGGAGCGAAGCTAAAATGATCTAAAGGTATTCTAATTACTAAACTAACTAACCTAGAAAGCAAGTAGATATTTTTGGGGTTTTAGCCTGAGAGGCTATCACGATTTTGTGTGTTTAATTAAACTAAAAACGAGAAAATAAATATTAAACTAATTAAAAGCAAATTAAAGATATATGAAGATAGATAGGAAGAACGGGTTAGCCACGTCTAATCCATTTAATAGTTATACATGCTTATTTCTACTTGTTTTAATTCATTCAATTGTTTTGTCGCCAATCCAATTATTAATCCTGTCACGATTAAATAACCTACCATCGTGGTGGGAAAGAGGACATGATCATAGTGACTCGTCTAGCATCAATACTAACTTATTGCTTTAAACCATCTAACCTAGTTCGGTATTGCACGCTACTAGTCCTATTAGGTTGTAGACACGTTCCGTTTATGCCAAACAATGATTCCTAATAGAGATTCGGGTTAACACGCATATAACTCAACCTAAGCAACCACAATTACAGGTAGTTAAGTCACATCAATTAAAGTTATAAGGATCATAACCTAGTTACATAGACTTCTACTAGTTATAAGCAATAAACGAGTTTTTATCGACAAGAACCCAATCCAATAACAAAGCAAACACATCGACAAAATCATAAAAACTAATAAAACTTCATAAACATGGCTAACACCTAAGGGTGTTAGCCCATAATCTCAGTAACAATACACAATGTTTGAATCATAGCATAAAAGATAGAAATCATAATGAAAACTACACGCTAACCGAATGATTAAACAAAGTAAATTGGCTTGAGATGTTCTTCGTCGATGGAATGGATCTTCAATATAGTCTTCTTCTGTTTTGGGACGCTTACAGACGCCTGGGAATGATCCCGAGGGTCCCCAATGATGCCCTAATTCGTTAATGAGTTCGGTATTTATAGGTTCTGAAATCTGGGTCGATACGGCGCATCTATAGAGTTAGATGCGCCGCATCTATAAGTAAACGTAGCCTCCAAGTCTGAAACTGACCCAATACGGCGCATCTAAATACCAGATGCGCCTCATCTCTCAATACGGCGCATCTAAGGACCAGATGCGCCGCATCTCCTTCAGATACAGGTAGATCTCCTTTTTCTCTTTCCGTGGCCGCTTGAATCACCTAAAACGGAGTCCGGATGAAGATTTTATGGCCAAAATACGAAAGCATCTTCAAGTGTCGACTTGTAATCTTGACTTCTTCATTAAGCTTCTAATCTTCACTTGATCTCTTGAATTCTTGGTAAGGATTGTATATGGCCGATACGGCGCATCGGATTGGTCCGATGCGGCGTATCAAGGTAACTTCGCGTGGGGTCCAGGATTATAATATTTGCGAATATTCTTCAATATCTTGGATATCTGGTGAAGTCTTGAGATTGATACGCCGCATATCAGGAGCTTCATGCGGCGCATCTGGAGTAAAACAAGTTGGTTCTTCTCGTTGACCAAGGTTTCATATGCGGCGCATGGGATAAATCCATGCGGCGCATTCTTCAAAGTCAGGCAATGGTCTTTAATCTCTTCAATTCAACAGACTTTTCCAACTTGATTCATTTTGCTCCAATTTTCGTCCGAAATCATTAACCTTCACCTAATGCTTGTTTATAACTGAGAATTACAAAAGTAAACGATTAAGTATCAATTCTCATACAAAGTGATATAAAACAAGTCAATAACATAGGATAAATGATGCTAATAATATGTCGTTATTTGATGTCATCAAATATCCCCCCACTTGAACTTTACTTGTCCTCAAGTAAACCTTAGATTTAATCTTATGAAAATGTATCCTAAAAGATATTAGGATTTATTTTTATATTTAAGCATGTATTCATTTTTTATCATAATCACACAACCAAACACTTAACGAATTAGAAGTAAAATAAAATATTTCGATAAAAGCAAATCTAATCGTTTAACTGTCCAGTCGTGACGAATATTCTATCATAAGCTTGGCAAGTATACACATCTCCCCCACTAAAGCCAAGGAATAACAAGTCTAAAGCGGTAAAAAGGGTTTATAGGCTTAAAGGGTTAATCATTCTCCTTAATCTCTATCGATCTCAAATTCCAGAAAAGGCGACAAAATCACAAATACATGATCGAATCCACGAACACGATACTTGCAATTGCTCAAATCCTTAACTCGAATGGGCTAAAGATAGGACCAAGTAATCTCAACCAATAATATTATATCAAAAAGGGCGACAAAATCATAAATACATAGCCGAATCCACGACTACGATACTTAAGATTGCTCAAATCCCCAATCTCAATAAATCAAAGGTTTGGATAAAGAATAATATAGGGTATGGATAATATTTGGGATGTAAATTGGTGTAAAATGAAAAATAAACGAAACAAATAAATTAAAATCCTAAGTGTGGTTAATCACTATCCCAACCATCCCATGAATAAGACTCATATCATTGAATAACTCACGCTTTAACACTTGAAACACACGCTTTAGGTAGACACGAATTATACTCAACAAGATCTCAATCAAAGAATAACCTTAGTTGGCGTTCCCATAACGTCCAACTCCCATTCAATCCATAAATATAATATACAACAAATAGTAGTCATATGAACCACTTACATAACTTTACATTGTTGGTTTAACAAACTTCCAACTTTCTTCTTTCTTTTTCTTTTCTTATTTTTCTCTCCTTTTTTTTTTTTTTTTATCTTTTTTTTTTTTCTTTTTTTTTTCTCTTTTTTTTTTCTCTTTTTTTTTTTTTTTTTTTTTTTTTTTTCAACCAATAAAAACATTAATGGTGTAAAATTTCACCACTTCACCATCACAAAAAAAATCTTCATAACTTCAGATATAAAAATAATAGTGAAAGTAGTAAACACACGAAAATAAACTAAAAGTTATACAATATTTACTTTCTTACCAATTGCATTGTGCAATTTCCCGACCTAACCAAAGATAATGAATTACGCACGCGAACACAGGTAATGTAAGGAAACACACTTTGCCTAAAGCAATTAACCACGGATTTTAATCTACAGGGTAAGCTAAGGTGTAAGGTGTAACGAAACATTATAACAAAGGTGTAAGAAACGAAAGGAATGGCTCTGAGGGTTTTTCTAGGGGTATCTTACTCTAAAAGTGAGAGTAACAAAGGGTTTATACGGGGGTTAACTAACCAGTGTAGTTAGTTAATATCACATAACATAAAAGGCTTTTTGGGTGTAATCCTAGAAATTTACCAATTTAGACAAGTCACTCCAATTATATCAATAATACTCATTATGGTGGTCTCGAATAGTATACAAGCCAAGTTCTAAAGTTTACAAGTCACCGGCACACTCATAGATTTGTGAATTTTGATAAGTTCACAATTTTTGAAAATAAAATTATGTGTGCAGCTATGCAACTTAGATTAAACAAAAACATGCTAAAAAAATTAAATTTTGATAATTAAGCATAGATTAAAGCATATTTTTGAAAATTTAGGACAAGTAACGTTCTAATTCTCCATCCCCCCACTTAAGTTAAACAACGTCCTCGTTGTTTGTATTTAAAATTAAAAACAAGAGATAGAAAGAATTAGAACGGAGAACTCCCCTGAGATTTGCTCGGTATGATCCATCATGTAAGAATGCGAGCATATAAAATGTGGGAGTTCATCAACATCTTCATTCATCCAGACCTGTAAATATATAGAGACCACAGAAAAAATAGACTCGAGAACATCTCGTTAATCATTGGTTAGGAAAATAAAACTTCGGGAAATTACAGGCCAGAGTGTCGATGCGCCGTATCCATGGAATATTGGATACGCCGCATCAACTTCCTGTAACTAATACACCGTATCCACTAAAAGTGCATGCGCCGTATTGACCAACTGACAGAAATACGAAAATAAAAATAAACTAAAAACAAAATAAAAGACAATCATGGGTTGCCTCCCAAGAAGCGCTTGTTTTTGTTAGAGTCACGAGCCTGACTCCACCCTTATTTACTAGGCAATAGGGTGTTTTTCCCCCCACTAGCGGTCAAGTGTGGGTGATAGTAGCAATAAGCACCATAACGGTGTAAATTTGCTACTAGAGATGGATAGAATATGTAAAGATAATACCTTGGCAATATGTGTACTTCGTTCATTACCTTACCCGGTTTGGTTGTTAAATTGGATGACATGAACATTACATGTGAGAGAGTAGTATGTTGAGGATCAATGAATCTCCCTTCTTCTTCGTTTGTTCTATTGGTAGTAAGGCGTCCCTTGACTTCCATAAAAGATGAGAAAGGGTCTTTGGCGAGTAAAAGTTCGGGTTCCTCTATATCCTTCATAGGATTGAAATCATCCTCTTCAATCATGGTCGTGTCCATCAGCTCATCCTTGAATTCTTTTTCTATTTCAACCAAAAATGGGTTGATAACAGGTGCTTTATATTCATCATTAGTTGGTGTAGTAAATTCCACCTCATCATTCTTTCGTTTTGCAACCTGTTTAGGAAAACTAGCAAGATTATTAGTAACGGGATTAATAATATTAAGTAAATTAGTACCACTTTTTGTTGTAAGTGACTCCAATTCATCTTGTGAGTCTCCATATTCAACTAGTGGTCTTGTAATTTCATCCTTTTCCCGAATAGCCGCCTCAAATAAGTCATCCCACATTTCTTCAAAATCCTTTGTGGGGTCATAATCTGGCTCATTTGTTCCACGCATGAATATTTCATTTTGTTGTGGCAATTGCGGTATGGCATCGTACACAATACAATCAAAACTTTCAATATTAGAATACTCATTATCTTCATCCGATGGAATATCATCATGGTGTTTTTGATATGATGAGAATATATTTTCCAACTCGGGTGAAAAATCACAAGTAATAGCACCATACACCATTATTCCACATTCATCTTCATTTTCATCATAAGCACTTTCGGATGAATAAGCTTCTTTGTAAACAATTGCCGGATTTTCATTCAAATCAAACACTTGTGACTCTTCTTCATCTTGGGCAACTTCCGGAGAAATAACATCATCAATAACTATTGCCGGAAACCTAATTGCACCAAAATCGTATGATTCTTCTTCATCATCATCATTGGATAAAGTCCAAGTGTGTCTAAATGACAATGTCTTTCTTTTTTTCCCTGACTCTTCCTGCTTTGATAATAAGTATTCTTCCATCGTGGGTTCTTTATCATTGATGACTTGTGCACCATATCTTGCTCTTTCCCAATCGTAAACCTTTTTATTGCTCAAGGATCTTTCATTGTTAAACCTAAGATATTCTTCCATAGTTATGTCCGGATTGTCCATCATCATTATTACCTGAAAGATAAACAACCAAGAACAACAGTAACCTAAACAAAAATAAAAACTAAACTAATAAAAATTTAATAAACACAAAAAATAAAAAAATAAAAAAATTTTTTTTTGGTGTCACAGAAAATCGATGCGCCGTATCCAACAGACAATGGATACGCCGTATCGACACAAGATAATACGCCGTATCCAACAGACAATGGATACGCCGTATTAGCTTTCTGTAACAGATTTTTCAAATTATGTAATACTAAAAAAAAATCACACAAACTGATGCGTGGTTTTGCGACCTTACAACAGGTTTTACCTCTCGAGGGATCTCAAGAGGCTTACAACCCCACCAGGCAGTGTACCTGACCGATGTAGTATAGTGTAGTGGTAAGTACGGGGGATTGATCGTTCTCCACAGGGAATAGTGTTCGTTAGGTATGAAAAACTACTCTAATAGGTCTAAAGGTTGAGGAAGATTCTTTTTTTTTTTATGTTTTTATATTTTTATGAAAGCAAGTAAAATCTCGGGTTTGAAGGAGTGGGCGGAATTAGTTGCTAGTCAACTAACCCAAATTACTACGAATACAAATAAAATAAAATAACTGAAAATAAAAAGTTGGTGAAAACTTATGTGTAGAGAAATGTGTTTACTTAGATTTCCTTACTCCCTAACTATCTTTTACCGGTTGATTAGTGTGTATTAGTCGCGTGGATGACGGGTGTATTCCTTAATACCAATCGTAGGGTGGCGTACGTACTTCCCCAACTCTACAAGCTCCTACTTCACTCCTATGTCGAGCCGGCTAGGAAGCTCCTAACATGGGATCACTAGAATTCGCGTGTGCATTAAATACAACCATAAAAACCTTTAGTACGCATTTGGTTCATGTTTCTTAAGACGTTCAAGCAAATTACCGAATAGGAAGTTAGCCAGTTTTCTTAAGCCTAACATAGATAAACAATCATCCAATACAACTAATAACACACTAATAACCAATAATCAATAGCTAGGTTTCATTAGATCTAAGCAAACACAAGATAAATCTAGCCTAACATATTAATCAAAAGACAAGAACAAGATAGAATCAAACAACACATAGACATATTGAATGATTAATTGATAACTTATCTTCAATGTAACATGGAAGATCTCAAGGCAAAAAGCCTTGAAAAAGATGCTAAAATCGTCTTAGGGTTTTCTCCCAAAAGTTCCACACTAAGTTCCACACCTATGACAAAGAATTGCAAAACTATATATAGATTTTTACATCTGATGGCGTCACGTTATGGAGTGTGACGCCGTCACCTCGCCGCTTCTAGGGTTCCCGGATGGCCTTCTTGACGCCGTCCCTCTTTAGCTCTCCAAAGTCCGTTCTGGCTTATCAAGGCTTGACGCCGTCAGACCTTGAACGTGACGCCGTCCCTCTTTGAATTAAGCCGTGACGCCCTTGATCAGGTTAAAGCGTGACGCCGTCAGAATTCACATGCAATTTTCACTGGCTTATCATGAGTAAATTTCACATCCACCTTTTCTTGCCAAGCCATGACGCCGTCCAGAGTAAAATCTGACGCCGTCAAAGGTAACTTTTAGCCGATTTTTGAGACTTTGCCATTTTCTTCACTTTTATGCTCCAAAAACGTCCAAAATGCCTCCTTTTCCAGATTTCTCCTCAAAAGTACCTAAAATGACAAAAGGAACGATTTAGGGCAATATTTGATCAAATAAATACGATTTAGGGCTTAAATGACCCCTTAAAAGCGGTACACTTTTCGCTTCATCAAATACCCTTACACTTGAGATTTGCTTGTCCTCAAGCAAATGCGCTTTTATTCTAATCAAAATACAGGTTAGGGGTCATTTAATGCAAACATAAAAGTAATTACAACAAATAATCGTTCCACTTCAATCATAATAAGCACGGAGATTATAAACTAGCACCTCACAAGTAGTGTTTAGATACTCACATCTCTCAAGTGTCATCAAAATAAATCTCATAAATGAAAACGGATAATATCTCTCACTACCTGTCATAGCAAATAGATTACCATAGGCTTGGGAAAGGATCGAAAACCTCCTCCACTAGGCGTAAGCACCTAAGATAAACTATCAAAGAGGGCTTTTAAATGGGTTATAACATTAGGTGTAGGGAAAAGGAAAACACGGTTTTGTTGGATAAAGGATGTTTTACTGGTGGCGAGTTAAAGATCTTGATCAATTACATGTACTATACAATGTTGCTAAGCCAAGACTCGACTCAATCTTAAGCTAATGAAAGAAAATAACAAAAACATAAAATAAACATAAAATAAAACGGGATAGTAGTCCGTATGTTTTTTCTCATTTTCTTTTTCTCATTTTTTTTTGTATTTTTCTTGATTTTTTTTCGATTTTTTTTTTTTTTTTTTTTTTTTTTTTTTTTTTTTTTTTTTTTTTTTTTTGGCATACACTCTTGCCCTACCATCCAAAATAATACATCATAGGGGCGTTGCATCCCCCTTACACTTGAACTTTTACATAACTTTACAAATAACTATTCTAATGACTCGAATTAAGATAATCGAAAAACTTGGAGTACTTTTAAAATATTTAGCACATATGGGGGTAATGAATGATGTTCTTCCCCATTACTCCATTACACTAGTACTTTACCCATGAGTCCCAATCGTCCCAAAACAATATGTACAAGGATATGACTCGACTTAGCAACCATGTAATCAATTAGATAATTAACTTGGGTTTAAACAAATGTTGTCACAATAATGCACTAAAAATGAGTGCATACAAGGTAGGCTAAGGCGATTTGGGTGTACATTTTAGTGGGGTGTAACAAATTCTTCCTTTAAGTAAAATGCTTAAAGGTCGAAACGAAAAGATAGGCTCTGAGGGGTGTACTAGGGGTATCGTGTACTAAAAATGAGTACAACGCAAGGGGTGTGGGAGAATTACTTGACCAATGTAGCCAACGTAATTATAACAAAAACACAGGTGTAAAACAATGGGTTAATCCTAATGCCTCTTATCATGTAGTAAATCTAACTACACGAATGTAGTCTCACTTGTGGCCTCGGAATGGTCCTAACGCAAGTTCTAGAATCTAAGTGCTACCGGTACACACATCATAGCATAAATGCTTTTTCTACCAATTCTAGGGGCGAACCTCACATATTTGGGGGTGGAAAAATTTTTAGTGGTACGGTTTTTGTGCTAGTCATATAACTCCTATCCGTGAGACGCTCATTAAGATCAAAGTTTCACTCCTATATGTTGTAAAAAATTTTAAATTTGGCACTAAAATTGCCCTAACAGGTATTTATCTCAGTTTTATTATACATCAACTATTAAACAAACAAAAATCAAGCGTAATTGTATTCTCTAAAATCGTACTTTTACCCTCCCCTTACACTTAAGATGAACATTGTCCCCAATGTTCAAATAACAAGATGTAAAAGTAAAAAGTAAAAGAATGAAATCAAATACTCCCCTGATTCGCTCGGTGGATAATGAAGTAACACGGTTAAATCTTCTTCCAAGGTAATGTTGAAGCTCCATGACTAATGCATCGCCATAAGCTTGATCCAAAACATTTCCTTGTCCAAAATAACCTGTTAAACCTGAGAAAACAAACACGAAAACCTGCATAACATCGGCGGGATAAATCTATATATAAGGATATAATGCTTGTGGAATGATAATTTTGCAGATTCCTGGAGATTATAAGTTGGAGATTTAATAAAAACTTTTTTAAAAACAAAACTTTCAAAAATTTCTGAAAATTAAATCTGACGCCGTCAGGTTATAAACCCTGACGCCGTCATAAATGACCTGACAAAAATTCTCATTTTAAGTTTCCGGAAAATTTCTGGAAAAACCTTTACCTTACTTCCTGGAAATCCTGCAAAACATCACTATGACTCGATACAAGCATTTGACTCAAACAAATACAAATATGTATGTTCATTTAATATTATTACGATTCATGTTCATTTGTTCTAATAAACCGATTTAGATTTCCCTTACACTTATCTTTTGCAAAATACCTTTATATGTAGTTAAGACGAAGTTAAAAACAAAATAAAGCATTTTCACAAATTAGTTTTGAACATGAATCAATAATAATAAAAATTAAACACACATACGGAAACAAATAAAAACAAACAAACAAACAAATAAACACACAAAGCAAATAAAGCAAGTAAACAAACAAATAAAGCTTGGGTTGCCTCCCAAGAAGCGCTTTTCTTTATTAACGAGTCTTGTAGCTAGACTCAAAGTCACGTACATTACGTGATTCCATCATTCATAATGACGTATCCCTGATAGATATGATCCTTGTTATCAGGGTGGTGGTGTCTCAATCACTCGACATTCGCGGTCACTTCACCTCCTCCCTTGCTGGTCAAGCTTACTATCCCATCTTGGTGTAAACTTTTAATTGTGAATGGTCCGTACCACCAGGGACTTGGTTCATTGGTAGGTGCTTCTGTTTCTGAATGCCTTAGGAGCACTGAGTCTCCTTTTGTAAATTCAACGGGGTTATTGGTTTGCTCATCAGCCTCAACATAATCGTTATTTCCACCCTTACATTCTCTAATCTCATTTTCCATATAATTCTTAATCCTTGCCTCCCATGCAAGAATTTTCTCTCGAACATTACCACGGATTATATTGGGGTTAGCCTCCATCTTCTTCTGCAGAGCAACATCTCGTATATGTCGTGGGATCGTTGGGAAGTTTATTGTTTTCTTCCCTTTCTTCATTTGGATGGTGTTATTTTCGTAATTGATTTGTGCTCTAGTGGTAGCGAGAAAGGGTGCCCCAAGGATTATTGGTATATTCATATCATTTCTCTCAATGATCATGAAGTCGACCGGATACAGGAATCCGGCAACGTTGACCAACACATCTTCTGCAATTCCTAACGGATACTCATAAGAATGTTTCGCAAATGAGAGTTTAGTATGGGTGATGGATGGCAACTCATCGGTTAACTGGACATAAACGGATAAAGGCATCAAATTTACGTCGGAACCTTGGTCAGCTATCGCATCCAGATACTTGTGTTTTCCAATGCTGCATGGTATTTCAAAGACCCCGTAGAATTCCTGCTTTTCCACTAACTTTTGTCCTATGAGGCATTCATACAATTGCCCACCGGGTAATGTGTCAGATTTATCATCCGGTTCCACTTTCTTGGACTCCTTGTTGGGTAGATGAGTACGTCGATAGTTTCTCACCCAATCGTTTATGGTCTCCTTGTTTATTTCATGCTTCAAGTAATGCCTCACTTGTTGTGACACTGGCGGTTCAACTAATTGGCGCTCCTCAGAGGGCGCCTCCTCTCCCTTGTCGGAATCGCATTTGTAGGCATTTGTGTTTCCATTATTAAGTGGGATGAGGTCAATTTTGTTAACTTCCATAGTTATGGATTTCCTTCTTCCATCATTTCCGCCCTCTTGGACGACGGAGGTGGCCTTGACAAATTTAGTGTTAGGAACTTCAGCATCATTCCTCACCAACACTTTTTCAGGGGCTTTTGTATTTGTGTATTCTTTCAAAAGATTCATCATTTCCGCCATTTTCTCTTCCATTTCCTCCTTCTGTTTGTAGACGGCTTCCTCAAATTTTGCCAACCGTTCGGAGTGTTTTGACATGTACTCTCTCATTCGAGCTTCGAATGCTGGACTAAGTTCCTGAGGTGGTGAGTTGGGTTGAGCGTGCTTATGGAAGGGTTTAGCATTTTCCCTAAGGGGTGATTCGGACAATGGTGTTTGCTTAACGCTTGAGACTGAGTTAATTGTTGCTTTTTGTGGAGTTAAGGGTCTCTTTTGCTTTTCCATAAGATATGCAACCCTTTTCTCAAGTTCACTAACGCTTTCCTCAATGATTTGATTGGCTGTATCGGGCGATGAATATGTCTTGACTGCCGAGCGCACGTCGTGGGAGACTTGCCACAATTCATCATCGTCGGATGCAAGCTCATCAATGATCTCCCATGATTCCTCGGCGCTTTTGTCGCGCAATCTGCCCCCGGCGGCTCGATCGATGGCACGCTTGGTGTGGTAATCAACATGATCATAGAAGATTTGGATTTGAAGCCAGAGATTTATGCCATGATGAGGGACTTTTTGGAGTAAGTCCTTGAATCGAATCCATGCTCCATAGAGGGTTTCGCCTCGACGTTGTTCAAATGTCAAGATATCCTTCCTTAGCTTGGTAGTTCTTCCCGGTGGGAAAAACTGAGCAAGGAAATGAGTGGTGAGATCATCCCAAGAGGTGATGGATCCTACGGGTTGACGCTCTAGCCATTGACTAGCTTGGTCCCGCAGAGAGAATTGGAAGAGACGCAATCGGGTCATCTCTCGAGTGGCAACATCAAGGTCTATAGAATCAACGATTTTAAGAAAGTCCTTGAGGTGTTGATTAGGATCTTCAGAACGAAGTCCATGGAATGTGCATCCGCTTTGCACCAACCGGATGGTGTCGGATCGCAAGGGTGTGACATTGGCTCCTTGAGTGAGCTCAATGGTGTTTCGATAGCCATGGTGGCTAGGACGGGAGTACTCTCCTAAAGTACGGGCTCTAGGAGGTGGTGGTTGTTGTGGTGGTGGGTTGTTGGGATTAAGGATATTACCATCTTCCATGATGTCTAATGGTAATGGTTACGAACAAAGAAACGAAGAAAATAGATAGACTAAAGAAAACCTAGAAAAAGAAAATAAAAATCTCACTAGAAAGGAATCTAGTGAGTAGACCTATAAAATAAAAATTCAACCTAAACAATAACTATTCCCCGGCAGCGGCGCCAAAAACTTGATGCGTGGTTTTGCGACCTTACAACAGGTTTTACCTCTCGAGGGATCTCAAGAGGCTTACAACCCCACCAGGCAGTGTACCTGACCGATGTAGTATAGTGTAGTGGTAAGTACGGGGGATTGATCGTTCTCCACAGGGAATAGTGTTCGTTAGGTATGAAAAACTACTCTAATAGGTCTAAAGGTTGAGGAAGATTATTTTTTTTTATGTTTTTATATTTTTATGAAAGCAAGTAAAATCTCGGGTTTGAAGGAGTGGGCGGAATTAGTTGCTAGTCAACTAACCCAAATTACTACGAATACAAATAAAATAAAATAACTGAAAATAAAAAGTTGGTGAAAACTTATGTGTAGAGAAATGTGTTTACTTAGATTTCCTTACTCCCTAACTATCTTTTACCGGTTGATTAGTGTGTATTAGTCGCGTGGATGACGGGTGTATTCCTTAATACCAATCGTGGGGTGGCGTACGTACTTCCCCAACTCTACAAGCTCCTACTTCACTCCTATGTCGAGCCGGCTAGGAAGCTCCTAACATGGGATCACTAGAATTCGCGTGTGCATTAAATACAACCATAAAAACCTTTAGTACGCATTTGGTTCATGTTTCTTAAGACGTTCAAGCAAGTTACCGAATAGGAAGTTAGCCAGTTTTCTTAAGCCTAACATAGATAAACAATCATCCAATACAACTAATAACACACTAATAACCAATAATCAATAGCTAGGTTTCATTAGATCTAAGCAAACACAAGATAAATCTAGCCTAACATATTAATCAAAAGACAAGAACAAGATAGAATCAAACAACACATAGACATATTGAATGATTAATTGATAACTTATCTTCAATGTAACATGGAAGATCTCAAGGCAAAAAGCCTTGAAAAAGATGCTAAAATCGTCTTAGGGTTTTCTCCCAAAAATTCCACACTAAGTTCCACACCTATGACAAAGAATTGCAAAACTATATATAGATTTTGACATCTGACGGCGTCACGTTATGGAGTGTGACGCCGTCACCTCGCCGCTTCTAGGGTACCTGGATGGCCTTCTTGACGCCGTCCCTCTTTAGCTCTCCAAAATCCGTTCTGGCTTATCAAGGCTTGACGCCGTCAGACCTTGAACGTGACGCCGTCCCTCTTTGAATTAAGCCGTGACGCCCTTGATCAGGTTAAAGCGTGACGCCGTCAGAATTCACATGCAATTTTCACTGGCTTATCATGAGTAAATTTCACATCCACCTTTTCTTGCCAAGCCATGACGCCGTCCAGAGTAAAATTTGACGCCGTCAAAGGTAACTTTTAGCCGATTTTTGAGACTTTGCCGTTTTCTTCACTTTTATGCTCCAAAAACGTCCAAAATGCCTCCTTTTCCAGATTTCTCCTCAAAAGTACCTAAAATGACAAAAGGAACGATTTAGGGCAATATTTGATCAAATAAATACGATTTAGGGCTTAAATGACCCCTTAAAAGCGGTACACTTTTCGCTTCATCACAAACTAAAAAAAATTGTCGCAGAACGTCAGACAGATGCGCCGTATTCACAGACAAGAATACGCCGTATTGCCTTTCTGAGACAGAAACACAGAATGACAAAAACACACAGAAACTAACGAAAACAAATAAAAACTAAAATACCAATAAATCAAATTAAACAATCACTCCCCGGCAGCGGCGCCAAAAACTTGATGTGTTTTTTTAGGTCTATAAAAATCAACCAAGTTTTAAATTTATTTATTGCCGAACTAACCTATAGACTCTAAACACTCACGAGCAGTGTACCCGATCAATGTAGATAGTTTTTAGGTAAGCAAGGGTCGTTCACTAGGAGCGAAGCTAAAGTGATCTAAAGGTATTCTAATTACTAAACTAACTAACCTAGAAAGCAAGTAAATATTTTTGGGGTTTTAGCCTGAGAGGCTATCACGATTTTGGTTTTATTCTAACTAAACTAAGATAAACAAACAATACAAGTATGAAGACACCAAAGATAGGAAGAACGGGTTAACCAAGCCTAATCCATCTATTAATTATATATGCTTATGTCAACTTGTTTAAATTCATTCAATTGTTAATCGGCATATCAATTACGAAATTCTGTCACAATTAAGTAACTAGCCCTCGGGGCGGATATGACGAAAGATCATAGTGACTCGTCTAGCATCAATACTAACTTATTGCTTTAAACCATCTAACCTAGTTCGGTATTACACGCTACTAGTCCTATTAGGTTGTAGACACGTTCCGTTTATGCCAAACAATGATTCCTAATAGAGATTCGGGTTAACACGCATATAACTCAACCAAAGCAACCACAATTACAGGTAGTTAAGTCACATCAATTAAAGTTATAAGGATCATAACCTAGTTACATAGACTTCTACTAGTTATAAGCAATAAACGAGTTTTTATCGACAAGCACCCAATCCAATAACAAAGCAAACACATCGACAAAATCAAAAAAACTAATAAAACTTCATAAACTTGGCTAACACCTAAGGGTGTTAGCCCATAATCTCTGTAACAAAGTACATAAACATAATCATAACGAATAAAGTATGAAACATAATGAATACGATACGCTAACCGAACGATTAAGTAATATAACAATGATTAGAGATGTTCTTCAAGGATGATTAGGTCTTCAATATTGATCTTCTACTGTTTGGAGAGACTTTGATCGTTTGGGAATGCCCCTACGGGTTCCCAAAGATGCCCTAATTCGTTAATGAGTTCGGTATTTATAGGTTCTGAAATCTGGGTCGATACGGCGCATCTATAGAGTTAGATGCGCCGCATCTATAAGTAAACGTAGCCTCCAAGTCTGAAACTGACCCAATACGGCGCATCTAAATACCAGATGCGCCTCATCTCTCAATACAGCGCATCTAAGGACCAGATTCGCCGCATCTCCTTCAGATACAGGTAGATCTCCTTTTTCTCTTTTCGTGGCCGCTTGAATCACCTAAAACGGAGTCCGGATGAAGATTTTATGGCCAAAATACGAAAGCATCTTCAAGTGTCGACTTGTAATCTTGACTTCTTCATTAAGCTTCTAATCTTCACTTGATCTCTCGAATTCTTGGTAAGGATTGTATATGGCCGATACGGCGCATCGGATTGGTCCGATGCGGCATATCAAGGTAACTTCGCGTGGGGTCCAGGATTATAATATTTGCGAATATTCTTCAATATCTTGGATATCTGGTGAAGTCTTGAGATTGATACGCCGCATATCAGGAGCTTCATGCGGCGCATCTGGAGTAAAACAAGTTGGTTCTTCTCGTTGACCAAGGTTTCATATGCGGCGCATGGGATAAATCCATGCGGCGCATTCTTCAAAGTCAGGCAATGGTCTCAGATTCATCTAAGTCTTTATGTACGGCGCATCTATCAAGAATGATGCGGCGTATTCTTCGTCAGTTCAGTAGACTTTTCCAACTTGATCCATTTTGCTCCAATTTACGTCCATAATAGCTAACTTTCACCAAATGCTTGTTTATAACTGAGAATTACAAAAGTAAGCGATTAAGTATCAATTCCCATATAAAATAATACAAAAACAAGCAATATACATAGGATACACGATGCTAATAAAATGTACTTATTTGATGTCATCAAATATCCCCCCACTTGAACTTTACTTGTCCTCAAGTAAACCTTAGATTAAAACTTATGAAAATGTATCCTAAAAGATATTAGGATGTATTTTTATAATTAAGCATGTATTCGTTTATTTCATAATCCCCGGCAACGGCGCCAAAAACTTGATGTGTATTTTTAGGTCTATAATAAACTACCAAGTTTTAAATTTATTTATTGCCGAACTAACCTATAGACTCTAAACACTCACGAGCAGTGTACCCGATCAATGTAGACAGTTTCTAGGTAAGCAAGGGTCGTTCACTAGGAGCGAAGCTAAAATGATCTAAAGGTATTCTAATTACTAAACTAACTAACCTAGAAAGCAAGTAAATATTTTTGGGGTTTTAGCCTGAGAGGCTATCACGATTTTGTGTGTTTAATTAAACTAAAAAAGAGAAAATAAATATTAAACTAATTAAAAGCAAATTAAAGATATATGAAGATAGATAGGAAGAACGGGTTAGCCACGTCTAATCCATTTAATAGTTATACATGCTTATTTCTACTTGTTTTAATTCATTCAATTGTTTTGTCGCCAATCCAATTATTAATCCTGTCACAATTAAATAACCTACCATCGTGGTGGGAAAGAGGACATGATCATAGTGACTCGTCTAGCATCAATACTAAATTATTGCTTTAAACCATCTAACCTAGTTCGGTATTACACGCTACTAGTCCTATTAGGTTGTAGACATGTTCCGTTTATGCCAAACAATGATTCCTAATAGAGATTCGGGTTAACACGCATATAACTCAACCTAAGCAACCACAATTACAGGTAGTTAAGTCACATCAATTAAAGTTATAAGGATCATAACCTAGTTACATAGACTTCTACTAGTTATAAGCAATAAACGAGTTTTTATCGACAAGAACCCAATCCAATAACAAAGCAAACACATCGACAAAATCATAAAAACTAATAAAACTTCATAAACATGGCTAACACCTAAGGGTGTTAGCCCATAATCTCAGTAACAATACACAATGTTTGAATCATAGCATAAAAGATAGAAATCATAATGAAAACTACACGCTAACCGAATGATTAAACAAAGTAAATTGGCTTGAGATGTTCTTCGTGGATGGAATGGATCTTCAATATAGTCTTCTGCTGTTTTGGGACGCTTACAGACGCCTGGGAATGATCCCGAGGGTCCCCAATGATGCCCTAATTCGTTAATGAGTTCGGTATTTATAGGTTCTGAAATCTGGGTCGATACGGCGCATCTATAGAGTTAGATGCGCCGCATCTATAAGTAAACGTAGCCTCCAAGTCTGAAACTGACCCAATACGGCGCATCTAAATACCAGATGCGCCTCATCTCTCAATACGGCGCATCTAAGGACCAGATGCGCCGCATCTCCTTCAGATACAGGTAGATCTCCTTTTTCTCTTTCCGTGGCCGCTTGAATCACCTAAAACGGAGTCCGGATGAAGATTTTATGGCCAAAATACGAAAGCATCTTCAAGTGTCGACTTGTAATCTTGACTTCTTCATTAAGCTTCTAATCTTCACTTGATCTCTTGAATTCTTGGTAAGGATTGTATATGGCCGATACGGCGCATCGGATTGGTCCGATGCGGCGTATCAAGGTAACTTCGCGTGGGGTCCAGGATTATAATATTTGCGAATATTCTTCAATATCTTGGATATCTGGTGAAGTCTTGAGATTGATACGCCGCATATCAGGAGCTTCATGCGGCACATCTGGAGTAAAACAAGTTGGTTCTTCTCGTTGACCAAGGTTTCATATGCGGCGCATGGGATAAATCCATGCGGCGCATTCTTCAAAGTCAGGCAATGGTCTTTAATCTCTTCAATTCAACAGACTTTTCCAACTTGATTCATTTTGCTCCAATTTTCGTCCGAAATCATTAACTTTCACCTAATGCTTGTTTATAACTGAGAATTACAAAAGTAAACGATTAAGTATCAATTCTCATACAAAGTGATATAAAACAAGTCAATAACATAGGATAAATGATGCTAATAATATGTCGTTATTTGATGTCATCAAATATCTAAAATGGTCCATTTTGAAATCGTAATTATATTCCAGTATTTTGAAAATCACTTTGTTCTCTATAAATTTGGCTCTGATGCCAATCTGTAACGCCCCGTAAAATTTAATGTAGCAGCATAAGACTATTCATAGATCATAGTCATAAGTATAGAAAATGACTCGAAAGAGACGTTTTGAAAAGCATAATCATTCATTGAAAACATAAAAATTCAGAGAACACAACATAGATCAAATTGTTTGGGAATTTCACAAAAGATGAAAATGTTTATAATGAATGATAAGGTTATTTAACATCCTCGAGGGGTCCAAAGCCAACTCCGTACCTTGTGCTCTTTAATTACCTGAGATGAAACATGCTTAAAAGGTCAACACAAAGGTTGAGTGAATCTATAGCATTTAAATTGTAATAGTTTGAACACAAGTTTATTAGTAGTACAACGGTGATATCGCTGTGTAAAATATAAATATATTTCCCTAAGTCTCATGACACGCAAACGTTGACATCGTGTGATATCATAAAATGATATAACTCACATCATGATAATGATGTAAGTGATGGGGACCTCGTAGTAGGAGTTTTCCATTCTCCAATTTATTCTCAAATAAAGTGCATTTGGGTCGCTATTCCACCTAACACAAATGGGGTCGTCATCCCCAAATAGATCTATTCATAGTATTCGCATTCATTCGCATTGATTAATGGCTCATGATATGAGAGGCTTTTGGCAATATCGGTAGCTTAGGCAATATCAATCAGAATAACATACAGAAAAATAATTGTGTTCATGTTTAGAGCATGTATCTCCCCACGGGGTTGAAACCGTATAAAAATGTGGGACTATGAACTCACCTTGGTGATATAGTAGTCAAGTAGAAATCAAATGATGTAAATGAGTGGCTCCACCCTGCGACCTAGAGTAATATGACAAGTGTTTAGATTCGTTGGTTTATGGCTCGATGTGAATATTAATGTGTGTTAGATTTTCGATGTTTGTGTGGTAAATGCTTAAAGTTCAAAAATATAGTTTTCAAAGTATTATTCATGTTGTATGGGTTTTATTTCTTATGTATATTCGATAGTGATTTGTTATTATTCCTTGAGAATAACGTCGATATATATATATTTCGATATCGTTGTATTTATATAAAAGTATGGACATAATTGGTTTGTAATTATATAAGTTTTCAAAAATTATTATAAAGTTTGCAAAACTTACCCTTAATTTATATAAAAGTTACACTTTTAACCTAAGTTTTGAAAAAATAGCATTTTTAGTCCAAAAGTTTATAAATCACAAAAATATACTTTCTCTTTACTTACTGATAACGCCTAAATCTAACATGTTTTTAGTAGCGTTATTGGTAGGTTTATATATGTCTTGTGGTTATATTTATATGCTTTTGTTACTAAATCGTACCAAAGTGTGTTTGCAAAGCATTTGTAGCCAAAGACAGGAAAATGGATGGAAAAGATGCAAAAATGAGGAAAAAGGAAATATTTATGATTGCATGTGAATCTTGTGTCAAGTTCTGCACAGTAAGGTATTTCAATGAGTTAAAGTCCAAGTAGTCGAGTTAATAAGCTTAAGGATGAAGAGAAAGATCAAAGAATCAAGAGCTACGACCGAGAAACAAGTCATACGGAAAAGTCCAAGAAAAAGGTCCACCAGCAGTAGCCATCCGATCGGTCGCCGCCCGCAACCGAATCGGATGGAGAGAATTGGATTTACCGAGAAGACCAACCGATCGGTAGACCATTCTATCCGATCGGTTGGAAGTCGCTGTTGACCCAAGACTTCTTTATTAAGGATTGTGACTTTATAAATCCGGTTCTAGGTCCTTCTTTTCAGTATTCTAACCATTCAATACTACTTGGAGAGCAAGAGAATCATTTATGCACTTAGACCCTTGGTTAGAGCAATTTATTGAACCATTTGTTGGTTATTTTATATATACCAATCAATCTAAAGAGAGAGGGAGTTTTTGCTTGCTAGAGGAGAGAACCATTCATAGAAAATACTCAAGAAATTCGTCCATAGGTCCAGGAGAAGGGAGAAAGTCGATTACACCATTTTCATTGCTTGTGGAATCATTGTCTTTCACTTGTAATCTTATTTCCAATCATTGTAAGACTTTCAATCATGGTTTCTAATGTTCAAAGTATTGAGTTTGCATTTATGTTTGCTATGAGCGGTTAGTGCCTTTGTGCACTTGCTTAGATGATGTGTATTATTCATTGATTGGCATATGATTGTGATAACATGTTTTAATTCAATTTCAAGTTGATTCTAAGAACCAATTGTGATTAAGTTTCATAGTGACATTTGGGTAATCAAGTTTAACTAGTGCTAGTAATCTTAAGGGTCGAAAGAACTATTGTTATTCCACTAGTTATAATCATTTGTCTATGAATGATTGTTGTCTTCCACTATTCTTGATTAAACAAAGGAACTTAATTGCGGTTGTAATGAAAATGCTTTTGTCTATCAAAACGGATTGATTGTAAACCACTTTAAAGGTCGAGAGATTAATAGTTTGCTTTCAATTGTGACCTTTTGTCTATAATCGGTTACCTTTTGTATTGACCATTTCCTAAGCTTGTTTGATTAGACAAAAGATTGTTTTTGTGTTTGAGGAACACCAACTCATGAACCTTGAATTGATCTTGAATTGATTGGTTAAACGTAATGCTTGTTTTTATAAACCAAGATCTTGACGAAGGTTTAATTTGTAGAAACAATAGATTAGTGTCAAAACTAATTATCACAACCAACATGTTATCCAAAGTTATCACAATCATATTAGTCAATTGTAGTACACTAGTCTAAGCAAGTGTAGTTTTTAATCATTTGAATTTTCATAATATCATTACTACTTGTTTGAGAAAGTTGCTTTTAACTTACAATTCGATTCACTACACAAATCCCTGCGAACGATCCCGACTTACCATCAAAATCTTGCTACAACGGACGAGTATACTTGCTCGTATGTGTTGTCATTAGATTTGGTAATTCACCCCTTATAAATTTAAAACTTGCACCGAACCGGGCACATCAAGTTTTTTGGCGCCGCTGCCGGGGATTTTGATCGTGTTTCTGTAAGTTTTAGTCCATTTCTCATATAGTTAGTTTTCGTAAAAAAAAAAAAAAAAAAAAAAAAAAAAAAAAAAAAAAAGTCTTACCGAGCTGCCCATCCGATCGGTTGTTCATCCATCCGATCGGTTTTCCAAAATTTTCATTTACCGAGAGAACCATCCGATCGGCGGACACTTCCATCCGACCGGATCCTTCAAACCAAATTTACCGAGAGATCTATCCGATCGGTAGACTGTTCTATCCGATCGGTTGGACGATTCTGATCTTTTCAAATTGTTTTCATTCTTTGTTCGTTTGTTTAGACATTGCCTCGATTCGCTGGGGAATTGTATGAACACTCGATCAACTGGAGTAGAACCAATTCCACCACTTTTCGATCCCGAAAGTTTGAGTCGAACAAGATCTAGAAGAAGAAGAAGAACACCCTTTGTTCCATTAGCCAATCGTGTGCCAAGAGTACCAAACCCAACTTTTGATAACATTTTAGAAGCCAAAGTCATTTATAACCCATTCACTGATCAACCTTTTCCCATGGCTGACGATAGACCCATGTGGGAAGCAAACCGAGCCGTAGCACCCACTCCTGGAGCTGCTATTGTTGCTGTCAACTTAGGTGACAATTTCACCGTGAAAGGTCACCATCTTTCTATGATCAAAGACCGTCAATTCGATGGCCGTTCGAGGGCCGATCCTCACAAACACGTTGCTGAATTCATTGAAATTTGTGGCATGTTCCGATACGGTGATACAAATGTGGATGCCATTAAACTCAAACTTTTCCCGTCATCACTTGCTAGAGATGCAAAAGTGTGGTATAACGAATTAACACCAGGAATCATCACTACTTGGGAGGAGATGAGGCAAGCTTTTGTAAGCCGATTCTTTCCACCTGCAATGTTTGATCGACTCATGGGAGAAATTCGTGCTTTCACACAAAATCCTAATGAATCACTCGTCGAAGCCTGGCTTCGTATGAAGGATTTACTTCGAAGTTGTCATGGACATGGTTTAGGACGAGGAACCATTATCCAAATCTTTTACCATGGACTTGATGAAACATCTCAAGGAATTCTTGATGCTGGAGGAATTTTTCTTTATAAGACTCCTAACCAGGCATACCAATTGCTTTAAGACCGAGTTCTTCTCAAACTCGACTGGTCAAAAGATGCCAAGACAAAACCCTTAAGAAAAACCGTTGCCTTTGCCGAAAGTTCTGATTCATCTAAACTCATGGAGAAAATGGAAACCTTGGTTTCCAAAATCGATTCGCAATACAAAGATCTTAGAGGAGAGATGAAAGAAATGCGAGATGGTTGTAACAACTGTGGAGGTAACCACCCATCATCAGAATGCGATGATCAACCTATGGATCAACCAAAAGAAGGAGAAGCTAATTACATCCAAGGAGGATACCGTGGAGGAGGATATCGTGGAAATTATTACGGACGAAACTCTGCTAGTTGGCAAGATCGCCGACGAAGGGATAACAACCGTGAGTCCCAACCAAAAGTAGAGAACCAAACTTCACAAAATTCCGACAAGAAACCTGAAGAAACAGATTTTGAAAAAATGATGAGAGAATTCGTCACAGCTCAAAAATCAACCAACGAGTTCGTCAAGAATCAATTTTTCAATCTCAAGACCAAAGTTGAGCAAGGTCAGAAAAATCATCAAGCGTCTATACAAGATCTTGAAAACAAATTCGGTAGACTCTCTGATCAAATTTCTTCCCGACCATCAGGTTCGTTGCCTACTAACACCCAAACCAACCCAAAACCATCATCATCATCGAATGATAAGACTTATCATCCACCACCAACCAGAAATGAGCATATCAATGCTGTGTTCACAAGAAGTGGCCTGTCTTATGATCTACCACCCAACCCAAACAACACCACAACTATCAATTACGATAGTGAGGATGAAGATGAAGAATCCAAGAAGGAAAATACACCAAAAACACCACCCAAACCCAAACCCAAATCACCAGTTAAGGCTTACACTCCAAAAATTCCATATCCTCAGAGCCTTAAGAAAGAAAGAATAGAGGAGCGTTATAAGAAGTTTGTTGAAATAATCAAAGAAGTTAGACTCAATGTACCTCTCATTGATGTTTTAGCCGGAATGCCCAATTACGGGAAATTTTTGAAAGAACTTCTTAACAACAAGAACAAGTTAGAGCAAATATCCGCTACCTTTCTCAATGAAGAATGTTCAGCTATTGTTCAAAACAAAATTCCACAAAAACTCGGAGATCCCGGAAGTTTTCTGATTCCATGCATATTAGGAAACAACATCACATGCGATGCTTTAGCCGACTTAGGTGCGAGTATCAATTTGATGCCCTATTCGCTGTATACGAAACTTTCAATCAATACCTTGAAACCCACAAGGATGAGTATCCGACTAGCTAATCATACTTACCAATATCCTGTTGGTATTGCTGAGAATATGCTTGTCCAAGTAGGTAAATTCATTTTTCCCGTGGATTTTGTGATTCTAGAAATGGAGGAAGACAGTAGAGTACCCCTTATTTTAGGAAGACCTTTTCTAAACACCGCTGATGCGATCATCAAAGTAAAAGGAAAAGAACTCAATCTTGGAGTTGGAGAAGATAGAATCACCTTTTTAATCGATAAAGCAATGCAATATCCACATTCCAGTGATGACACTTGCTTTAACATTGATATAATCGATGAAGTCACTGAGGAAGAATTGGATGCATTACTTGAAGATTCTGATCCATTCATGACTATTTCAGAGAAGATTAGTGAAACAACTTTTGATAAAGAATTCGCTAATTTTATGGAAGTAAAGATTGATGAAGAAGAAGAAGAAGTTGAAGAAGGAGAGATAATAGAAGAAGATTTTGAGGAAATCAGTTTTAATGATCAAATGAGGATCAAAACATCACTTCAAGAACCACGACTGATCTTGAGTTGAAACCACTTCCCGAGAATCTTGAATATGCTTACTTGGAAGACAACTCACTCCTTCCAGTAGTCATATCTTCGTTGCTCAATGATTATGAAAAAGAATGTCTGATTTCAGTTCTTAAAAAGCATAAAGAAGCTTTTGCGTGGAAAACTTCTGACATCCCAGGAATCAGTCCTGATTTTTGCAAACACAAAATCAATTTCGAAGAAGATGCCAAACCAGTTGTAGAAAGACAACGTCGACTCAACCCCAACATGAAAGAAGTTGTTAAAAAAGAAATCAACAAACTTCTTGATGCCGGTATCATTTACCCCATCGAGGATAGTCCTTGGGTGAGTCCTGTTCACTGTGTTCCAAAAAAAGGAGGAATGACTGTTGTGACCAACGAACGAAACGAATTAGTTCCTACTAGAACTGTCACCGGATGGCGAGTATGTATTGATTACAGAAAATTAAACAAAGCCACCGGAAAAGATCATTTTCCTTTGCCTTTCATGGATCAAATGCTTGAGAGATTAGCAGGAAACAAATACTTTTGTTTTCTCGATGGTTTTTCAGGATATTTTCAAATTCCTATTGATCCGGCTGATCAAGAAAAGACTACTGTTGGGTCTAAAGATGTTGCTGATTCGAGAAATACACTAAGTATAACTCTGCTGATCAGTTAAGTAACTCTGCTGATTAGCACAACGACTTTGCTGTTTGTAACTCTGCTGGTTTGGAAGAATAAGCAAAGTGTAACTCTGCTGCTAGCCCACGAAGACTCTGCTGCTAGACTAGTTACTCTACTGCTTATTAGATATGTATAGTATGTTAAGGATAAGTATAGAAAAGATACGTAAAGATATTTTTCTTGTGTAGAAAGTCTTGTAAACCGACTAGGACTCCTTATGCTATAAAAGGAGGATCTAGGGTTAGCTTAGATATACGTATCATTATTGTTTACACTTCAAGGTTTCTTGTAACCCTATTGCTATTGAGCAATCGTATTAATATATTGAAGTGTTGTTTGAGAACTCGTTTTGTGTTTAATTCTTCTTAAGATCAAATATTAAGTTCCGCATAATATTTGATATACAATTCAAGATCAGTTTCTATACCGATTGCTTTAGATTTATCTAAAGTAATTAATAAGATCGTGAAGCTCAACTGGGATCAACAAGTGGTATCAGAGCTTGTGATCTAGAAGCTGGTACCAAGAAGAATTACTGAATACAGGATCTGCTAATCATCAAAGTAAGCAATGGATTCCGATTCAACACACATGGTTACTGCATCAAGAGTTCCCATGCTCAAGACTAGAGAGTACGAGATCCGGAAGATGAGAATTCAACAATACATGAGAATGGTTGATTACTCACTCTGGGAAGTTGTTCAGAATGGCGACAGTCAACCAGCAAAGACTACTACTGGGTCAGTCTTGACTCTCAAGACAAGTGAGGAGAAAGCACAGAGAAGATTGGAGTTTAAAGCTCACAGTATTCTCATGATGAGAATACCTAATGATTATCAACTAAGCTTTAATCATATTGAGTCTGCTAAAGAGTTGTGGGAAGCAATTGAACTTCGATTTGGTGGGAATGAAGCTACCAAGAAATCAAGAAAGAATCTACTGAAGCACCAGTTTGAGACTTTTACTGCTTTGAGTTCTGAGAACATTGAGGGAACTTATGATCGACTTCATAAGTTGACTAGTCAGATGGCTCTTTTGAAGATTGAGGTATCTCAAGAAGATATCAATCTAAAATTTCTGAGAAGTCTATCTTCTGAATGGAACACTCACACAGTGATCTGGAGGCACAAGGAAGATTTTGAGAAGATGACTTTGGATGATCTGTATAACAACTTGAAAGTTTATGAATCTGAAGTCAAGGGATTGTCAAGTTCATCTTCTACCACAAATAATCTTGCTTTTGTTTCCTCAAGCAACAAGAGTTCTGGTAGTCATCAAGAACAGCACTCTGCTGCTGGTACTTTCGCTCCTGCTGTTGGTTCACATGTTTCTGCTGTTGACTCTACCAACACCAACACCATCAGTGATGCTGCTATTTGTGCTTATTTGGCTGAACTTACTACAAGTACTTCAGTTATGCCTCAAGATCTGGATGAACTTGATCCTGATGATGTTGAAGAGATTGATATGCAATGGCAGTTTGCAATGCTTACTATGAGGGAAAGAAGGTTTCTTAAAAGAACTAGTAAAGAGATGAAGTTCAGAAGGAACAAGAATGTGGGGTTTGACAAATCAAAGGCTGAATGTTTTAACTGTAGAAAGAAGGGACACTTTGCAAGAGAGTGCAGAGCACCAAAAAGAAACAATGAGAATGTCAAGAAGTCTACTGATGAAGAGCCAAATCCTACTACTGCTATGGTGTCATGTGATGGGTTAGGAGAGTATGACTGGAGTGATCATGCTGAAGATGGTCCAAATTGTGCATTGATAGCTGAAGAGGAACCTCAAGTACAACACTTTGCTCTCATGGCCTACTCCTCCTCTGGATCAGACTCTGAGGTATCCAATGAATCATCTTGTTCTTTTAAATCATGTTCTGATACAATTGAAATACTTAAGTCTAGCAATGGAAACCTTAAAATGGAGAATGAAACACTTAAGTTAGACAATCTTAGTTATGAATATGGTTTAAAGAATTTAGAAGAGAAGCTAGAATTCTATAAAAAGGCTGAAATTGAATATCTTGATAAGATCATTATTTTAGAAAATGAACTTATTAAGAAAGATTGTGAGATTAAGGTTCTTATGGAGAAAGTTGAAGAGGCTGAAAAGGCTAAAGATTCAGCTATAAGTGAGACTGAAAAACATATTGTTAGGGTGGAAAAACAACAATTTGCCACTGACATTCTCAGTAAACCAATAGGAAGACACTTTGCAGACTCAGGAAGTGGTCTAGGATATAATGCTGTTGCTCACCCTAAGAAACTTAGTGCCAATGCCCCTCCTACTTGGACATTGTCTTTCATACCTGCATCTGAGGTCAAACCTGTAGGTGAAACTAGTGAAACTAAAGTAGAGTCACCTAAGGATGAGAAAAAGTGGTCTGATGCACCACTTATTGAAGATTGGGAGTCTGACAGTGATGATGAAGGTGTAGAATCTGATTCAACCCCTAAGAACAAAAAGGAAGAAATTCTTGCTGTTGTTGAATCAAAAGTACCTAAGGCTAAAAAGGTTGAGTTTGTTAAGCCTAAGCTAGGTAAAGGTATCTCTAGGAAGATGGCTGAGTATGAAAACACACCTAGAGTATATCCTAAGAAAACCAATAACTTGCCTAGAGGAAACCAGAGAAATTGGAACAACCTAGTTTCACAAAGATTAGGTACTGATTTTCAATTACTTAAAAAGGCATGTTATGGTTGTGGTAGTTTTGAACATCTGCAAGATGAGTGCTACTACCAACAGAAACCAGTTTGGAACCAGTACTCAAGGGTGAACCATAGAAACTTTGCTAGAAAGACTCACCCACATCCCAAAAGAAACATGGTTCCCAAGGAAGTCTTGATGAGAGATGGTACTTCTAGAGTTATCTCTCCTATTGCACCACAAGGGCCCATAAAGAAGGACATAGTTAACTCTGCTGTTAAGGCAGACTCTGCTGTTTTGCCTAAAGTTGTTACTGATACTGTTGTGGGCAACCATTTTTATGCTGTTAAGGCCTCAGCTTGCTGGGTCTGGAAACCAAAAGTTAAAGTTATAGATCATGTTCTCAGACACAGCAGTGCACCAATGCAGTTGAAGAAATTTGACTACTTTGATGCACAAGGCAGATCCAAGTCAGTAATGGCTTGGGTCCCAAAGAGAAACTAATTCTCTTACTTTTTGTGCAAGGCAATCTACAAAAGGAGCTAAAGGACAAATGTATTTTTGATAGTGGATGCTCTTCACACATGACTGGAGACCAAAGCAATTTGGAAAACTTTGAAGCTTTGGATGGTGGATATGTTGCCTTTGGGAATGATCCTAAAGGAGGTAAAATTGTTGGTAAAGGCATCATCAGAACTGGAAAATTGGATTTTGAAAAGGTGTATTTGGTGAATGGACTAAATTTCAATCTTTTTAGTGTCTCACAAATGTGTGACAGAAAGAACTTTGTTCTTTTTACAGACACTGAATGTCTTGTCTTATCTCCCGACTATAAGATACCTGATGATAAATTAGTACTTCTTAAAGTCCCTAAAAATGACAACGTATACAGTGTGGACATAAAGAACATTATTCCCAAAAGAGATTTAACTTGTCTGTTTGCCAAAGCCACTATTGATGAATCCAAACTATGGCACAGAAGGCTTGGACATTTGAACTACAAGGCTATCAACAAGTTGGTGAAAGGGAACTTGGTCAGAGGATTACCTTCAAAGGTGTTTGAGGATCCTGAAGTATGTGTTGCTTGCCAAATGGGAAAGCAACATAGAGCATCTTGTAAGTCCAAATTGGTGAATTCTATTACTAAACCCTTGTTTATGTTACACATGGACCTATTTGGACCCACTTATGTAAAAAGTTTGAATAAAAAGATGTATGGCTTAGTGGTCACTGATGATTTTAGTAGATTTACTTGGGTATTCTTCTTAGCTACTAAGGATGAGACACCTGGCATTCTTAAGGCCTTTATTGCAAGGATAGACAACCTATTTAATCACAAGGTTAAGATCATCAGATGTGACAATGGAACTGAATTTAAGAATCAAGTGATGAATCAGTTCTGTGAGGAAAAGGGGATAACTAGACAATTTAGTGTGGCTAGAACTCCTCAACAAAATGGTGTTGCTGAGAGGAGAAATAGAACATTAATTAAGGCTGCTAGGACTATGTTATCAGAGTCTAAGTTACCCACTATCTTTTGGGCTGAAGCAGTCAACACTGCTTGTTATGTGCAAAATAGAAGTAAGATAGTTAAACCTCACAATAAGACCCCTTATGAATTATTACATGGTAGGAAACCACTGATAGATTTCTTTAGACCATTTGGGTGTCCTGTCACTATCTTAAACACCATTGACCACTTAGGCAAGTTTAGTGAGAAAGCAGACATAGGTTACTTTGTTGGATACTCCACTGAAAGTAAGGCTTTTAGAGTTTTCAATCAAAGGACTGGGCATGTGGTGGAAAATTTGCATGTTAGAATTAGAGAAACCACACCTAATGTTGATGGAAAAGGTCCTGAATGGATGTTTGATATTGATTCTTTAACCAAAAGTATGAATTATCAACCAGTCATTGCAGGTACTACTAACATGTCTGCAGGTACACAAACTAACCCTAATGCAGGTACACAAGCAAAGAAGGATGGATCTGCAGAGGAGTTTGTCTTGATTGAAAAGTGGAAGTTTGATCAGTACTACTCTCCAACAGATAAAGAAAGAAAGAGTTCAGATGATGATGCTGTTCACAAGGAAGTACCAAAGGTTAATGTAGAAGGTGATGATGAAACTTCTCATGATGAGAAGAATGATGATAAGGAAAGGAATGAAGAGTCAGATGTTGATGGGCAACAAGGAAATAAACATAGCAGCAGTTCTCTCAACTCTACTGCCAGGCCAAAACACTCTGCTGATAGGTCAAAACACTCTGCTGTTAGGCCAAAACACTCTGTTGTTCGGTTTGGTAACTCTGCTGCTATGCCTAAGGACTCTACTGCTGATAAAGATGGTGATTCTTATGATGATTCTTCTGATGAGGTACCTGAATTAGAAGAAGTGTATGTGGATACTGATGATGAAATTGTTGATGTTTTTGGTGCTGAAGCTGATTTATCCAATTTGGAGACTGATATTCCTGTTAGTCCCACTCCAACAACTAGAATCCATAGGAATCATCCAAAGGAGCAAATAATTGGTGATGTTCACTCTGCTGTTCAGACCAGAAGTAAATCAAAAGGTCTGAGTGATTTGCTTGATCAGGGATTGTTTGCTCAAACACTTAAGAAGAGGAATAGCCACAAGGATTTACAAAATTGCATGTTTTCCTGTTTCCTATCTCAAGAAGAACCCAAGACCATTCATAAGGCTTTGAAAGATGAAAGTTGGGTTGAAGCTATGCAAGAGGAGTTGCTGCAGTTCAAGCTTCAAGAAGTCTGGACATTGGTGGATTTGCCTCATGGAAAAAGAGCAATTGGTACTAAATGGGTGTTCAGATGCAAAAGAGATGAGAGGGGAATTGTTATCAGAAACAAGGCTAGATTAGTGGCTCAGGGATTCACTTAGGAAGAAGGAATAGATTATGATGAGGTATTTGCCCCAGTTGCAAGAATTGAGGCTATCAGACTATTTTTGGCATATGCTTCATTTAAGAATTTTCCTGTGTACCAAATGGATGTGAAAAGTGCTTTCTTGTATGGAAAGATTCCTGATGAAGTATATGTGATGCAACCACCTGGGTTTAAAGATCCTAAGTATCCTGATAGGGTCTACAAAGTGAAGAAAGCACTGTATGGACTACATCAAGCTCCTAGAGCTTGGTATGACACCTTATCCACATATTTGTTGAATAATGGTTTTTGCAGAGGAACCATTGATAAAACATTGTTCATTAAGAAAGACAAAAAGGATATCCTACTTGTTCAGGTTTATGTAGATGATATCATTTTTGGGTCTACAAATAAGGTGTTATGTGAAGGATTTGAAAAGCTAATGCACAACAGGTTTGAGATGAGTTCTATGGGTGAACTCACTTTCTTCTTGGGACTTCAAGTTAAGCAGAAATCAGATGGGATTTTTATTAGCCAAGACAAGTATGTGGCTGATATGTTGAAGAAATTTGGTTTCAAGGATGTGAAGGCAGCAAAGACTCCAATGGATAAAAACAAACCTTTGATCAAGGATGAAGATGGGGAAGAGGTTGATGTACATTTGTATAGATCAATGATTGGTTCATTGATGTATCTGACTGCTTCAAGGCCAGATATCATGTTTTCTGTATGTGCTTGTGCTAGATTTCAAGTGTCCCCAAAAGTTTCACACTTGGAAGTAGTCAAAAGAATTTTTAGGTATCTAAAGGGTCAACCTAAATTGGGCCTTTGGTATCCTAATAATTCACCCTTTGACTTGATAGCATACTCAGATAGTGACTATGCTTGAGCTACTTTGGATAGAAAGTCAACCACTAGAGGCTATCAGTACCTTGGTCATAGGCTAATCTCATGGCAATGCAAGAAACAGACTGTTGTGGCTAACTCAACAACTGAAGCAGAATATGTTGCTGCTTCTAGCTGCTGTGGACAAGTGCTCTGGATTCAGAATCAACTGCTGGATTATGGGTACAATTTCATGAACACCAAAATTTATATTGACAACAACAGCACAATGTGTATTATCAAAAATCCTGTTTTTCATTCTAAAACAAAACACATAGAGATAAGACATCATTTTATTAGAGATTGTTATGAGAAAAAGTTAATTCAAGTGGTTAAAATACATACTGACAATAATGTTGCTGATCTACTTACCAAAAGTTTTGATATAAGTAGGTTTCAATTTTTAGTTGCTAGTATTGGCATGATCAATCTTTAAATCTTTAAACATCTTATCTCTGTATGTTTTTGTAAAATTTTGTAAAGGATTTGTGCTGCTGTTTAGTCAATGTCTGGTGTTTAGTCATCATTTGCTGTTTCTTAACTTGTTTGCTGGTTAGTTGTTTGTTGCTATGCCTACTCTGCTGCTATTATGAAATACTCTTGCTTGTGTTTGTGGTGTTCTACTAACCTTTTTGCAGATATACACACATACACAATCAAGTAAAGCATGGAAAGAGAAAGTTCATTAATCATAAAGGCAAAAGTACATCATACAGTTTCCATACATCCATGCTATTCAAAAGAAGCTTACAAGAAACTAAGACCCAAGGATTCACAACCTAAACACACCAATACCAAATCAAGCTTGTTCCTTTCCCTTTCAAACAAAGTCAGGCATGACCTTGCTGCGAGGTCCTCGAGTACCCATGGCTTCTGATACTCTAGGACAGGGAAGAGCAAGTACCACTGGTCTTGGTGGTGGACTCTGCTGTTGGCTTGAAGATGGAGCTTGTTTCCTCTCCGGCTTTTTCCTTGGAACAGGGACTTTCTGCTTTGTACATGGCTTTGGACGAGGAGGATCAACACTCTTACCAAATGCGGCTACAGGCTTCTCCATTTGCCTCTGAAGCTCAGCGGTCAAAGGATGTTGCGGAGGATCGATTTCCCAGGCACCTTGATAGAAAGTCATGGATTTTGGCCATTTTGCTGTTTCATCATCATCATCAGAATCTTCAAAGGAGGATGGTGTTGATGGAAGTGGATCAGAATATTCTTCTTCGACAACTGCTTTGCCTTTTTGTTGTGCTGAAGATGAACTTGGTGGAAAGTAGTTAGCCCATCCTTGTGACGTATCAGACGAGGAATCGGATGAAATGTCAATGATTGGAGCTTTGGATGAACTCATGGTTCGTTGATTTTGAGTTAGGGTTTGTGAATTTGGGGATTTGTTAAGCGAATGAGGGATTTATAGAATTTAATGAGGAGTTGGTAGTGTATTTAAGATGCGTGGGGGATTAAAATTGGAATTTTTGTTGGAAAGTTGACTTTTGGTCAAACCTTTCATAACTCTGCTGTTGAGTTTGAAAGTAAAGGGGTTAATATTGAAAATTTTGGCGCGTCTTAAAACCTAATTAGATCAAAACGGTCTCACACACCATTTCGATCTCATTAACTTTTAATTGCTCAAAATTACATTCGATTCTCTCCCAAGAACATTAATTCATATCATTTCATCCAAAACCCCCAAATCATAATGGCTCGACGAAAGTTTCCGGAAGAACATAATCAGATTGCATTTCTTAGTAAGGTTTCAGCAGCCGCCGGATTTCATGAAGTTATGGATTTTCTTAGTGCATCTAGACTAAGGTATGCTTTAACAGTTGATCCACCTATTATTAAATCACATATGCACCAGTATTGGTCAACTGTTAAGTTAGATAAACTCGACGGGGAGGAAAGGTTAATAGGTAGTGTAGATGGAGAAACTATTGTGGTTAGTGAGACAACAATTAAGAGAACCCTTCGTCTATCAGGTATTCCAACACCACCTACTTTTACCACTGAGGTTATCTTAACTGAGCTTGAGGGAATTGGATATGAGAGGCCTGAAAATACTGGTACTTTTTATAAAGGTCTGCTCTGTCCACATTGGAAGTTTTTGTTACATACTCTTCAACACTGCTTGTTTCCCAAAGTAGGAGGATGGAATGAGTTTAGTGCTTCTCAAGCCATGTCCTTAGTTTGTTTGGCTACTGGGCAACCATTTGATTTTTCTTCAATGATTTTTGAGGGTATGAAGAAGTTTGTTAAGAAGAAGTTTTATTTGTATCCAAGGTTTTTGCAGCTTATTATCAATACTCAACTAAGAGAACCCTTGGAACATACCCATATTGAGCCTAGTAGCAGGATGGCTATCAAGATGTTTGCTTTTCTGAAGAAGCCTGGGAAAGGTTTTTCTGGTGCTATAACTCCCCTAACTGAACACATCTTGACTATTGTGGCTGCAGTGAATGAGGATGAAGAGGCTGGAACTCCCACAGCTTCCCATCACACATCCTCATCTACAAGTTTGAATGAATCATCATCCCATGAACCTCAAAATACCCAATCACCTAGGACTTCACAACAAGAGGACATTGTGCAACCTCAGGCCAATGTCAGTATGGATGCAGATGAGGCTGGTACAGGTGATGCAGGTACCATGATGGAAGAGGCTGGCACTACTGTTTCCAACTTAGTAGTTGAACAGGACAGTGCTAACATAACTAAGACCTCAACCATGGCAACATCTTTTGTAGAAGGTTCTCAAGAACCTAATACAACTGATGGTAACCCCAGCCAAATGGCTAATATGGGGGGCTCAGATGTTCAACCTAGGGTTGAGACTGAGTTTGTGTCCAAAGATTCACCTCTCGGAGAAGGTAACACATCTCGAAGTGATGAGGACAGGGTTGAAACAAATGAATTGATGGACACTGATGTACAAAATGACAATGCCTATGATACACCTCTCGGACCAGGTCACACAGGTCGAAGTGTTGAGGCTAGCATTGAACTTGGAAAAGAGGATTTGACAGTTAAAACCCCTATACAAAATGCCAATTCCAGTGATCAACCTCTCGGGTCAGGTTACACAGACCGAAGTTGTAAGGATATCATGAAACAATTACAGGAATTGACGAATACTTGTACAAAATTGTCACAGGAGGTTATTGGTCTTCGAAAGGAGTTATCCACAGTCAAAGCTTCTCAAGGTGCTGAGATAAGAAGACTTAAGCTCAGGGTTACTCATCTTGAGGGGAGGTTGAAGAAAGGTTCCAAACCATGTTTGGAAGAGGATGCTTCCAAACAGGGGAGGAATGATCAGAAGGATGCAGCAGGTTCAGGGGAGGTACTCAAAAATTCAGGGGATGTTGACTCTGCGGTTAATACAGAACTTTCTGCTGATGGGAGAAACAATTCTGCTGATGGTATAAATCACTCTGCTGGTGAATTTGATGAAGACACAATGCCCTTAGCCCAAGTATTGCTTAACCTTGGAAACAAAACACCCGCACCAAAAGAAATTTCACCTAATCCTACACCACAGCCTACAAGACCTAAAGCCAAAGGAGTTACTATAAGAGAACCTGAACCAGTGTCTAAACCTTCACAACCAACATACACTGGTAAAGGTAAAGGCAAATTAGATGACTCTTACCCATGGCATATTCCTTTTGAATTCTGGCCAAAAGAGGATCAATCTAGGTATGATTCTGATGCTGCAAGAAAATTGGTAGAAGAAGATGAGCAAAAAGAACTTGAAAGACAAAGGCAGCTGGCTGAGAATGAGGCAAAAACCAAAGCATTACTTGAAAACTGGGAAGATGAACAAGCAAGTAATGAGGCTGCTATCAAATGGGTTAAAGTGAAAGAAGAGTTACAAGATGATTTTCCTGCTATAAATGAGTTTGAATTCTTGGAAGAGTTTAAAGCAAAACAGAAGAAGAAGTTGGTCAATCAGAGGAAGAAAAAGAAAGTGCTTAAACCTCCTACAAGAAAGGAACTTAGAACTCATCAAGAATATTATCTGAGACATATGAAGAATTGGAAATTAAAAGATTTAAAACTTTTGTCATATGAAGATGTTGAAAAGAAGTATGAAGCAGCAAGGAAGGAGATGGAATGCAAAATTGATCCATTGAATGATGATGAGGTTGCTAAGCTTACAAGAGTTAAAGTAGCACCAAATGCTTACATGAATCCTGAGTCAAGTGTTACAAAGCCCATAGTATCTGATGTTGAAAAGGAGAAAGAAGTTATTGTTGAAGCTGAAGTAATGACTGAATCCTCTGTTGGTATAAAAAGATATAGGAGGAAAGTAAAGCAGGTGGGTAGGAAGAAGAGAAGAATTCAGTCAGTAGTGATGAGTGATTCAGAGAAAGAGGATAGTGATGAGCATAATTTTGAAGAAGTGACTGCAGATGATATGAAAAGAATTATGGATCTCACAGTTCATAAACCTCAAGAAGAACCTGAGTTACTTAATGTAGTTCCTTTGTCAACAAAATACCCAATCATTTCATACTCACATGATGTTCTAGATGGTAGTCAAACATGCTGGGGGATTAAGAGATCAAATGGTTCAAGTGTGGGATATATAAGTTTTTCTCAAATGTTGCACTACATGGATAGGGATGATATTCTACAACTCTGGAATCTTTACAAGATGAATTATGGTGATACTAGACCAGAGGTGGTGCATGAAAGACTCAACTATTACTATTTGAAGAATATGTTTGAACCTGATGAAAGAAGTCTTGATTGGAAGAATGTGATAAGTTCAAGCAAAGTTATCAGATGGTATCTATATCAATCATGTGGAGTACATGCATTGACTGGAAGTAATGGTTTGTGTTTGTACATGTTAACAGAGAAAGATTATCCTGTGTTCAAGAATACTGCTCTTCTGACTAATATGCTACAACCTGGAATGCTGAGTTTGCAAAGACCATTCTTATCAGATCATCAAGCTTTTGAGTTAGTGGAGAGGTATAGAAAAGTGCTGGAATCAAAGACCTCAAAACAGTAAAGTGTTTGAAAGCATCCTCCTGGTGATTAGCTGGGTTTAAAAGAAACTTGATGATTTTTGAAGAAAAATATCAAGTTTAGGGGAGGATTGTTGGGTCTAAAGATGCTGCTGATTCGAGAAATACACTAAGTATAACTCTGCTGATCAGTTAAGTAACTCTGCTGATTAGCACAATGACTCTGCTGTTTGTAACTCTGCTGGTTTGGAAGAATAAGCAAAGTGTAACTCTGCTGCTAGCCCACGAAGACTCTGCTGCTAGACTAGTTACTCTGCTGCTTATTAGATATGTATAGTATGTTAAGGATAAGTATAGAAAAGATACGTAAAGATATTTTTCTTGTGTAGAAAGTCTTGTAAACCGACTAGGACTCCTTATGCTATAAAAGGAGGATCTAGGGTTAGGTTAGATATACGTATCATTATTGTTTACACTTCAAGGTTTCTTGTAACCCTATTGCTATTGAGCAATCGTATTAATATATTGAAGTGTTGTTTGAGAATTCGTTTTGTGTTTAATTCTTCTTAAGATCAAATATTAAGTTCCGCATAATATTTGATATACAATTCAAGATCGGTTTCTATACCGATTGCTTTAGATTTATCTAAAGTAATTAATAAGATCGTGAAGCTCAACTGGGATCAACAACTACATTCACATGTCCCTTTGGAACTTACGCTTACCGGCGTATGCCTTTTGGATTATGTAATGCTCCCGCGACTTTTCAAAGATGTATGATTGCTATATTCCAAGATATGCTTGAAACGTCTATGGAAGTTTTCATAGATGACTTTTCAATTTTCGGAAGTTCATTCGAAGCTTGCCTTTCTAACCTCGATAAAATGCTTGAAAGATGTAAAGCTGCACATCTTGTTCTCAACTGGGAGAAATGTCATTTCATGGTAACTGAAGGAATTGTGTTAGGACACAAAATTTCCAGCGCAGGAATGGAGGTTGACAAAACAAAGATCGATGTCATTACCAAATTACCACCCCCAACTAACGTTAAAGCCGTTAGAAGTTTCCTAGGACATGCAGGTTTTTACCGTCGTTTCATTAAGGATTTTTCCAAAATATCTCGTCCAATGACGAAACTTCTTGAAAAAGATTCTGTTTTCGATTTTAATGCAGATTGCATGAAAGCATTCGAAGCCTTGAAAACACAACTGACTAGTGCACCCATTATGGTTTCCCCTGATTGGTCACTACCATTCGAGCTTATGTGCGATGCAAGCGATTTTGCTGTTGGAGCCGTATTATGACAACGAGAAGAGAAACATTTTCGTCCTATATATTTTGCAAGCAAAACACTCAACAATGCTCAACAGAATTACACAGTTACAGAGAAAGAATTGTTAGCCGTTGTTTTCGCTTTCGATAAATTCAGATCATACCTTGTACTTTCGAAAACAATCGTGTTCACCGATCATTCAGCGTTAAAATATCTGTTTACGAAGAAAGATGCCAAACCGCGTCTCATCCGATGGATTTTACTACTCCAAGAATTTGTTATCGAAATCAAAGATAAGAAAGGAGCAGAAAATCTAGCCGCTGATCATCTATCTCGTTTATAAAATCCAAATCTGGAAGAGTTAAAAGAAGATGAGATTGACGATTATTTTCCGGATGAAACACTCATGACTGTTGATACAATTGATGAGAACGAAATTCCATGGTTTGCCGATTATGCAAATTATCTCGTTGGAGGAATTCTAAAGAAAGGATTAACTCATGCCCAACGAAGTAAATTCTTTTCGGATCTTAAACATTATTATTGGGAAGAACCCTATCTTTTCAAAATGTGTCCCGATGGGATGATTAGAAGATGTGTTTATGGTTCTGAAACGAGAAGAATTCTTGATGAATGTCATCATGGCCCAACTGGGGGACATTATGGTCCTTCTACCACCACTAAAAAAGTTTTTGATGCTGGATTCTATTGGCCGACTATTTTTAAAGAAGCCCATACTCTTGTTAAGAATTGTGATGCTTGCCAAAAATCTGGTAGTCTTTCTCGAAGAGATGAAATGCCACAAAAGAGCATTCAAGTCTGTGAATTATTCGATATTTGGGGAATTGATTTCATGGGACCGTTTCCTAAATCCTACAAATACGAATACATTCTCGTTGCTATTGATTACGTTTCCAAATGGGCTGAAGTGGAAGCTCTACCCACAAATGATGCACGAGTAGTTGTTAATTTTCTCAAAAAGCTTTTCGCTCGTTATGGAATTCCTAAAGCTTTGATAAGTGATCGTGGAACCCATTTCTGTAACAAACAAATGGAGAAAATTATGAAGCGATACGGAGTTCATCATCGTTTCGCTACAGCTTATCACCCACAGACCAGTGGTCAAGTCGAAAATACCAACAGAGCCTTAAAAAGGATACTCAAAAAAACGGTTAAAGACAATCCCGCCGTTTGCTCGAGAAAACTAGATGATGCTCTGTGGGCATTTCGCACGGCTTACAAAACACCAATTGGTACAACACCATACAGATTGTTGTATGGAAAAACTTGTCATTTGCCGTTCGAAATCGAACATCGCGCTTACTGGGCACTAAGAAACTGTAACCCAGACCTCAAAGTAGCTGGAGAAAAGAGATTTTTGCAATTGCATGAACTCGATGAGCTTAAACTGCAAGCTTATGAGAACTCCAAACTTTACAAAGCAAGAACAAAAGCTTATCATGACAGAAAGCTAAGAATCAGAAAAGAATTCAAAGCTGGAGACAAAGTTCTGCTTTTTAACATGAAGTATAAGTTCAAAGCTCCCAAGCAGAAACCGAAATGGTTCGGACCATATACAGTGAAACATGGATTTCCATCGGGATATGTTGAATTGCATGACAAACATGGTGGAAGTTTCATTGTTAATGGGCACCGAATTAAGTTATACTATGACAAGGAGCAGATGAATGAAGTTTCTATTCAAGAGATTCCACCTGAATCCGAATATGAAGCCATAACATTTATGTCACCCTTCCCGGCCGATTTCAAGAAAATCACTCCGTGGGCCGAGGATTCTGGTTATATCTATGATGTTCTTCCAAGACCGTGGGAGAAAGTTAAGTTGGAATACATAGATGAAACTGGAGAAGGAATAGTGATTGGAAATGTGTTGTACGTTCAAAAATTTCCAAAGAAGAAGTCAGCAATTGCACCAACATGAAGAGAGAGAAGTTCGAGTCTGGCTGATGACTCGTTAATAAAACAAGCGCTTCTCGGGAGGCAACCCGTGTGTTTGCTATTTTTATTTTTCATTTTTATTTTCTAGTGATTAAACCCCAAAGTTTTTCTAAATTGCTTAGTTGAACTTAAGTGTGGGGGTGTATCACTGTCTTTTGAATAAAGCGAAGAAATATTTCGTATTTGTGTCTCTTTTGTTTTTAGATTACTGCAGGTAATGATTTCGAAGCTTGGACGCTAGGATCAAGACTCCTCTTGAGCAGAAAATACGGTTTATTCTCTTATTTCCCTATTTCATTCTTTGTCGTTTATCACATTGAGGACAATGCTTAACTTAAGTGTGGGGGGGGGGATGAATAGGAAAATAAGAATAGATTGTAGTTTCAAGCTGAATTTTAAATTTTGTTTGCCCTTGTAATCTAGTCTTTTGTCATTTTAAAGATCATATTCTAGAATAACTGGATTTATCCACTGGTGAAATCTGTAATTTTGAAAATTCGAGATGTGTCCCGATTAATATTGCAATCCATTTTGGGATCGATAACATTAGCTAGCACAGATTATAGCCCTTTCCACTAAATTGTGAGGATTTGAGCCTGTTCTATATATAGCATACATCTTCTATGCTTAGATCTTTTGCTATGAGTGTGCCGGTGATTTTATTTATTCTAGAACTTGTACTTGTAAATCATTACGAGACCGTTGTGAGATCACATTTCATTTGTGATATAAGTGCATATGCGTGATAAGAGGCAACCTTAGGATTTATCCCAAATGGCCTTCCATTTTCATATAATGCTATATTAGCTAGCTACATTGGCTAGTTAACCACTCATATGGACCCATTCGTTAGCATTTGTCTTTAATGCTAGATACCCCTAGTTACACCCGCCGAGCCTATCTTTTCTTTTGATACAATCCAGAAAAATTCAAAAAGATTTTACACCCATTTTAGCCTAGCCTTATCCATAGTCAAGTCTTGGTTGGTTGCTAGTTATTTGGCAAGATGGATGTTATGTGGAAATCATGAAAGTTCAAAGAAAGCGCAAGCTCCGAAAGTTTTTATCCAAGAAAGGTCATCGCAACTATAAGATGACAAGTTAAAAAAAAAGAAAAAAAAAGAAAAAAGAAAAGAAGAGTCATCGCAACTATAAGGTGACAAGAATAAGCCAATGGGCTAAGTGAATCAAGTATGAATAAAGGAAGTATGGAGTTTTTCGCAAAATGGCATGATAGTGGTTTGTAATAGCTAGTAACATTTGGTTCGTAGACTTTGACTAATTTTGTTTTTATTTTCAACCAATTTCATAAATATATTCCATGCCTTATCCTACGCTTTTTGACTTTGTGAAATTATTAAGTGTATGGACATGTAGTGACCATCCGATTTCTTGAGGAATTGACTAACGTTGTTAGCGATCTAGGGCGTATTTTGGCGACCATCCGTTATGCAAGTAACGTCGTTAGCGAACCAAGGTACAATCTAGTGACCATCCGTTATTTGGTAATGCAAGAATTCGTTGTTAGCGAGCTATTATGTTTTGCATGAGATAGTGGCGCATTAGTCTTTTATAACCCCTTAACCTTAAACCCGAATAAAAGCCCTCTTTGATATGTATACTTGGCGCTCACACCATTTCGGTGTAGTTTTGTTTCTTGTACAAGCCTATGGTAATATTTAGATCATGACTGAGCAAATGAGTGTCATTCCTCTTATATACTCCACCAATCATACAAATGAGTGTTTGAGTGAATTATACTTCATTTTCCTTTCGTGAGGTGTTTAGTAATGTGTATCATGCAAGAAAATCATTTGGGTATTGTCAAACATCTCGATGATTCAACCATAAAAGCTTAAAACGATGAATCTAGCTTGTACTCGTGCTTGATAGATTTGCATCACATTTTCCTAATCATTTGTGTATACCATGTGGATAATTGTTTTTATTTCTAGATTTGCTTGAGGGCAAGCAAAGTTCAAGTGTGGGGGATTTGATAACGCCTAAATCTAACATGTTTTTAGTAGCGTTATTGGTAGTTTTATATATGTTTTGTGGTTATATTTATATGCTTTTGTTACTAAATCGTACCAAAGTGTGTTTGCAAAGCATTTGTAGCCAAAGACAGGAAAATGGATGGAAAAGATGCAAAAATGAGGAAAAAGGAAATATTTATGATTTCATGTGAATCATGTGTCAAGTTCTGCACCGTAAGGTATTTCAATGAGTTAAAGTCCAAGTAGTCGAGTTAATAAGCTTAAGGATGAAGAGAAAGATCAAAGAATCAAGAGCTACGACCGAGAAACAAGTCATACGGAAAAGTCCAAGAAAAAGGTCCACCAGCAGTAGCCATCCGATCGGTCGCCGCCCACAACCGAATCGGATGGAGAGAATTGGATTTACCGAGAAGACCAACCGATCGGTAGACCATTCTATCCGATCGGTTGGAAGTCGCTGTTGACCCAAGACTTCTTTATTAAGGATTGTGACTTTATAAATCCGGTTCTAGGTCCTTCTTTTCAGTATTCTAACCATTCAATACTACTTGGAGAGCAAGAGAAGCATTTATGCACTTAGACCCTTGGTTAGAGCAATTTATTGAACCATTTGTTGGTTATTTTATATATACCAATCAATCTAAAGAGAGAGAGAGTTTTTGCTTGCTAGAGGAGAGAACCATTCATAGAAAATACTCAAGAAATTCGTCCATAGGTCCAGGAGAAGGGAGAAAGTCGATTACACCATTTTCATTGCTTGTGGAATCATTGTCTTTCACTTGTAATCTTATTTCCAATCATTGTAAGACTTTCAATCATGGTTTCTAATGTTCAAAGTATTGAGTTTGCATTTATGTTTGCTATGAGCGGCTAGTGCCTTTGTGCACTTGCTTAGATGATGTGTATTATTCATTGATTGGCATATGATTGTGATAACATGTTTTAATTCAATTTCAAGTTGATTCTAAGAACCAATTGTGATTAAGTTTCATAGTGACATTTGGGTAATCAAGTTTAACTAGTGCTAGTAATCTTAAGGGTCGAAAGAACTATTGTTATTCCACTAGTTATAATCATTTGTCTATGAATGATTGTTGTCTTCCACTATTCTTGATTAAACAAAGGAACTTTGTAAAACCCCAAAATTTAACATAATCCGAAATGACTAAAATACCCTCTGAATTTGAAATTTTAAGAACTTATGAAATTCGCTCTAAATTAAAACTTGAGTTATGTATCAGGTTATGACTCGAGACTATACGATATGAACTTGTAACCTAAAGTATTATATGAAATTATGTACGAAATTTATGAATAAAATTATGACATGTTTAAGAAGGTCATATAGGCCGAATTTATTTAAAAACTTGTACACCACATTTTAATAAACTCATAAGTAAGGATTTGGTTAATTTGGAAAGTATTGAATCACAATTATACACCTCAAATTTTGTGAACTATCACATAGTAAATATGACAAGTAAGTCAATAAAATAAATGTCTACGTATCTCTTATGCAAAATCCGGATAATCACACTTGAAGCCACCTCAATTTCCTCCTAAATTCATGACAACCTACCATTTTGATAACCACACGTTTTGACAATCCCAACCAACTCATTTGTATATTTATCAACTCATCAATTTCTCTAACTGTATCATATCAATAAATGATTTCATTCCATCTTTAAGCACAAGCATGCACACGACATTCCTTTTCTTTGACACACGCTCCTCCCTCCTATAATATTTGACTTTCTTTCTCTCATTATGTATATCCTGTATAACCCTATTCTATTTTCCCAAAAACCAAATGGAACCTTAACCCTCTCTTCCCTATCCCATTTGGACGGCAGGAACAAAACACAAAAAAAAACTCATATTACAATCAAGTACGACTGTTAGTTCCTACATCAAGACACATAAAACTCTAAAGAAAATCTCCAGTCAGCTGCACATTTGAAGATCCTTCAAGTAGTGCAAAGGTGGTGCAAAGAAGGGTTAAAAAAAAAGGGTGGTTCGTGAAGGGTGAAAGGGCGTGACCAAGGCTGTGTTTTTGATCATGGTTATGTTATTCGAAGGGGTTTTGGTTTGGTTCGAAGGGTGTTCATTGTGGGTTCGATTTCTGGTCTCTTTTGTTCTCGTCTTGTTCTTGGATCGACACAAGGTATAACCCTTCTTTGTTCTTGTCTCATCTCGACCTGAAGCATAATAACATGAACTTGAAGACTAGTATACAGTCGACATGTAATAACTAGAAAGAGAGATTACATAGCACATGAAATAATGAAATTGTTATGTTGATATAAGGGTCTTCTTGGTTTGTAAAATCTAAACCCAACACCACTATATGATCCACTTGTATACTTGTTAATGTACAAACTAAAATCTGAATCTAGAAGTCACATAAAATGATGTCCATAACATGTCGATGTAGGGTCTGTTCAGGACTTGTAAAATCAGAAACGCGATTGCATGGGCTATATTATACGCATGTTTTGATCGTTTAATACCTTACATAATCTGAATAAAATGATACATGAAACGGGTGTCGAGTGTGTTTGTTTAGTCGTGTGTGGGGTTGTGAAAAGGGGGTCGAGTTGCAGGGGTTAAACTAGGGTCTGTGTGGTTATTCTGGGTGTGTTAAATTGGTGGGAAGCAAGATTCTTGTGTGTGATAAAATAGTGTGTCTTGGTGTGTGTCACAATAAAAAGGGCCTGGCGTATGATTTTTTTATGTTTGTTAGGGTGTGTCGACATGGGTGCTTGTGGGGTGTTCATAACAGGTCAAAGCACGGAAAAAAATAGAGCTTGCATATTGTTATTTTACGTGACTATAATAGGTTGATTCGTGCGAGTGCATGCATGAGGTAGAAAGTGTATGGTTAAGACCATGAATATTTATCAACATAAAGTGGAGCCTGATTTCATGAAGCGGTAGGCTGTATAGTGTCCAATATAATATGTGTCTTTTAAGTGTCTTGGAACTAAAGTATTAATAGTAAATTTGTTGGACTAGTTGATATGACAGTGAAATGATATGAAAGTTTTTAATGTTGTTGAGTCATGCACTTATTTAAAGTAAAACTGATGTGTTGAATAAAGATACAACTCTTACTATTATTTGACATAATCGTTTAATAAGTAACATTAAATAACATTAAAAACAATAATCAATTATAACGTTAAAAGATAATTAGACTCCTAAACAATAAATGATTCTTAATTCAGGAAGATCATTTGAAGAAGGAGTTTGCTTCCGAACTTTATGTTTCTATTGTGTTGTCACTTGCGGTATAAGGTACAGATATTCTGCCCTTTTAATAAGGAGCCTTCGTTCTCTTATTTTGATTCGTATTAGGGTTTTCCTAAGCCATTGCTATGTTCCCTACACTTTGATATGAACCTTTGACTTTTGAACCTCTGATATGAACCTTTGACTTTTGAACCTCTGATATGAACCTTTGACTTCTGAACCTCTGATATGAACATTTGGCATTTGGACCTTTGACATATGAACCTTTGATATGAACCTTGATATTTGGACTATGATTATGACCATATGAACCTTTGCTTTGATATGAACCTTTGACCTTTGACCCCAGTTTGATACCCGAGCCAAAATTTGTTTCCTAGCCATGAAGGTAACATGGCCGTGTCATTGATGCACCAATGGCATGACTCTAGTGTGTTCGAGTGATGTTACACACCGTCCCCATTTGATATGATATGCGCGCTTTATGATTTGTTATGGCCAATATGATTTGTTTGGGGGGCGTATGGATGCATCCTAGATTTGCTTTGTATATGATATGATATGATTTGATTTGGTGACTGATGATGGGTGCAATCCACATCTTTCACAAAATTTGGGAGCTAGCTACTCCATTTGAAGAATGAGGACACCCCTCATATTATCTGATTATCTGAGAGGTCTCCCCTCTATATGATTTGAAGATTATGGTTACGATATGATATGATTTGATTTGTTTGGGCTCGTGGTGGATGACTGTCCTAAACCTTTACTCTTGTATCTTATTTATATCTCATTCATTATGCTACATCTGTTTATTTCCATTTACTTTCTTTTCCGTTTATTATATATCTGTTCACTGGGCTTTTTAAGCTCAGCCGCGTTTCTTTTCCGCGGCAGGTTTTAGTTGGAAGCTGGGTAAGAGTGAAGAGACTTTTGGACTTAGAAGACCTTGATAGTTATTTCGAAGTAGAAGTTATTAGAAGAATTGCACTTGTAGACTTAGTATTTAGCCTTTGTTTCCTTTGTATCCTTGTGTATTCAGTATTTCATTTGTAACCTTTGAGAATCTTTGTATTACTATTGAATGTATGCTTTGTTTGATCTGATATGAAGCCATTAATGTGATACTTTTACCCTTGCTGGGTTGGGGTGTTACAATTATGGTATCAGAGAGACAGGCTGCGATACGTAATGCATTTACCCTTGGCCTGTGTAAGTTAGGACCACTAAGTTTTCCCTGTAGGCGCTCGTAAGTCAACCTTTGAAAATTGCTTTAGGATTTCCCATAGGAACCTAAGTTTTGACCAGTGAGGAATGGGTAGTCTATAAGGCATTTGTTTAAGTATCATTGCTTCCGCATCACTCTGATTCGTGCCTTGCTTTAGGTTAGAGTCTGTTGATATCACTTTTGGAAATTGAAAGCTTATGCTTTGCACCACCTAAGATTTGAACCTGATTAAATTTGGAAGGCATTGAGAAATTTCATAATAATTGCCTGACACTATTTGATCCTTATCTTCAGATTTCTTTCGTTGATCATTTTGATAAAGACCCACGTTGCACTCTGATCCTTTCGTTAATCATTTTGACGCCTCTTCGGACACTCTGAGAACCCCCAGGGCGATAACGTACTGGATATGTTTTGATTGTCTTTTGCTTTTGATAAGTATCTATGAATCTTCCGACACTATTCAATTTCATTTCGCCCATCTCTGTCCTTATAAGAAGCCTTGTGGTGTGTAACCACGAGTATAAGAAAGTTTTCCCCCTCACTTTGGAATGATAAAGCTTTGATTTGCGAACCATCTTTCATTGGATAGTTAACTTCGATTTTATTCTGACAAGGAATTTGTTGAGTGATCAGTCGAATATTGACAACTACCCTCCTATATCTCACCTTTAACGTTTGCAACATTTTTTGAACTCCCTACCATGATTACCGATTGTTAAACGTTCGTTATTACTCTGGAGACTCGTATGTTACTTTCGCAGTTATAAAGTTTCTTAGAAACCATTTCGTACACCAATGAATGAACCTTATCTTGGAAGCTATTTGGCACTTTGAGTCGTCTGAGCATGAACCTTGTATTGAACGTTGTTTGGCACCCTGCGTTTTTTTGAATATGATTCCTGGTAGAACCACCAAAATCTTTCCATCGGAGCTTGAAGTAGGATTTGACATGATACCGAGAGATTTCTAGTCACTAAACGAAGATGTCTTTCGGATCATACCAATTGATTGGAGCAACCGGGAAGAGCAGCAACCGAAGACCAGGAAGTGAGTTTACTTAAGTGTATTTTCTGGGCGTGTTTTAGTTCCGTTCGCGATTATGAAGGATGATGACTGGAGATATGTATCGATTACAGGAAGCTGAATCGTAATACTGTTAGGAACCAATATTCCTCCACCCTAAAACGACTATGTGGTTGTTTAAATTCAGAGCGTGAAGTTTCCTTCTGATGAATTGAGTCTATTCTTGGAATCAACCCCCATATTCGTAAACGACTACTATGACGGTTAGTGACGCTAATGGTATTAGCTAAAGCTCTGACTGTTTCGTGAATTTGATAAATGATGTTTTCTCGTAAGTACTTGGGCAAATGGTCATTGTATGACTTAATGGTACATTCGGAGACGAGGAAGAGCATGAAAATCATTTTTACCTTGTTAGAAATTTGATGATCATTTGTGCATTCTGGGAGATGGATATTTGTTGAGACAACGGTGTTCCTTGCCTGACCCGGAGTTAACAACAACGGAGGCTACCCTGAAGAGTGAAGACATTCCTTTCATTGCAGAAGGGTTGGCGGTGCAGAAGATTTAGTCAAGATGGCGAACCGGAGCTGATGAAGACGTACAGTCTCACTTCCCTATTCATCTTGGTTGTACTAAGATGAATTGAGAGCGGAAGCAGACTGGATGATGAAGAGATTTAAAGATCGTGCCAGAAAGCCACAACACTCCATCACATTCCAAGAAGAACTGCAGGAGGCTCGATGAACCAGACACAAGTTCCCAATTTTGGTTTCACTTCCCGATTGATGGACAGACGAAGACAGATTAACAGGACTTGAAGAGATTGGAGGTGTTGAATGAGCGGAATTTTGAAACAGACCCTTCATGTTTGGAAGATTAGATTTTATGAAGGCCGAAGTTCTTGACGATTAAATTTTATTTCCGTTGAATCTCTTAAGTTTCGTGATGAAGTAATAAGACCCTCTAATGATTTGAGTTCCCTAGAAGCATTTCAGTTTGTGTTTATTTTTCGTATGTTCGGTGATGGCTTTGTTTTGAGGGATTTTGACGAATTGTGGAAGATATGATGCTTGTGACGGCGTACCTCACTTCAATTTGGCTATCTAGGATTTTGATACTCGTGCGAATAGTTTTGTTTTCCCTCTTGACTTTGGCATTCGATTTTGGTTGACCTTTGATGACTATAGAAGTACTAGGTGGATTAAGATAGGTGGTTTTGATTACGACTTGAGATAAAGTATGATCATCATGAAGGCATAATTATGTGGTGCTAGTATTATGACGCCTGATCAACGAGATAATACTTACACCATATAACGTGCACTCATTGTGGCCATAGGATATCTTTGGGAGTACCCAAGAAGTTTAGAATCTGATCTCTGTTAGATCCGTGATTAGTGAGACTTTAGGTTCATCCTATCTATACGTATACTCTGTTTCGTTCATTAGATATCTGATTGAGTTTGAACTCTCGAATTTCATTCTGTTGACCTCAGCTATAAATCTTGAACTCCTTTTAGAACTTCCTGCTGTGGATACAGTCAATTTGATTCGGTTGACCTCAGCTATAAATCTTGTTCGTGTTCCATATAAGCTTTCTAGAAGATTCGCCTATCGTCCATATATTTTGTTCCATGGAACTTTTGATTAGAATCCATTTATTTTGTCTCCTTTGAGAAATCTGAACCCACCTCGTTTTAATTTGAGTCATGAGAAACTATTTGGTCTGAAGATCATTCGGAAGAACCTCCTCGAGCATGAGAATATTATGATGAACTGTTGCGACTTGCTACGACTTCGCTTTACTTTGCGACTTCAATTTTCGAGGACGAAAATTTTCTTTTAGAGGGGAAGAATTGTAAAACCCCAAAATTTAACATAATCCGAAATGACTAAAATACCCTCTGAATTTGAAATTTTAAGAACTAATGAAATTCGCTATAAATTAAAAACTTGAGTTATGTATCAGGTTATGACTCGAGACTATACGATATGAACTTGTAACCTAAAGTATTATATGAAATTATGTACGAAATTTATGAATAAAATTATGACACGTTTAAGAAGGTCATATAGGCCGAATTTATTTAAAAACTTGTACACAACATTTTAAGGATTTGGTTAATTTGGAAAGTATTGAATCACCATTATACACCTCAAATTTTGTGCACTATCACATAGTAAATATGACAAGTAAGTCAATAAAATAAATGTCTACGTATCTCTTACGCAAAATCCGGATAATCACACTGGAAGCCACCTCAATTTCCTCCTAAATTCATGACAACCTACCATTTTGATAACCACACGTTTTGACAATCCCAACCAACTCATTTGTATATTTATCAACTCATCAATTTCTCTAACTGTATCATATCAATAAATGATTTCATTCCATCTTTAAGCACAAGCATGCACACGACATTCCTTTTCTTTGACACACGCTCCTCCCTCCTATAATATTTGACTTTCTTTCTCTCATTATGTATATCCTGTATAACCCTATTTTATTTTCCCAAAAACCAAATGGAACCTTAACCCTCTCTTCCCTATCTCATTTGGACGGCAGCAACAAAACACACAAAAAAACTCATATTACAATCAAGTACGACTGTTAGTTCCTACATCAAGACACATAAAACTCTAAAGAAAATCTCCAGTCAGCTGCACATTTGAAGATCCTTCAAGTAGTGCAAAGGTGGTGCAAAGAAGGTTTAAAAAAAAAGGGTGGTTCGTGAAGGGTGAAAGGGCGTGACCAAGGCTGTGTTTTTGATCATGGTTATGTTATTCGAAGGGGTTTTGGTTTGGTTCGAAGGGTGTTCATTGTGGGTTCGATTTCTGGTCTCTTTTGTTCTCGTCTTGTTCTTGGATCGACACAAGGTATAACCCTTCTTTGTTCTTGTCTCACCTCGACCTGAAGCATAATAACATGAACTTGAAGACTAGTATACAGTCGACATGTAATAACTAGAAAGAGAGATTACATAGCACATTAAATAATGAAATTGTTATGTTTTTTTGGGTGCAAAGGTGAAATATATATATTGATCTCCAAAGATTTACATCATAAGAATATGAAACAAGATTTGGACATCTCCCAAATCTAATACAGACTGAAATATACAAACTAAAATATACACAAGACAAACTCATTCACTTCTCAATTCACCTTTTTAATGCACCTACCATCTAGCTACATTTCCACTTCTCCATTCTACCAAGCCACTCATCCTGCCACCACAGTAGACAAGGTAGAAATGGATAGTGGCATCACTAGGCACCCATAACCCATCCATGGGGGGGCTCTGCCAAACAACCTACATTTCCCTCTCAATGGAAGGCTTCAGTTGTTTGGGAACACTCTCCCTCCATGATGACCAACCATTTCCTCCTGTGATGGTGTATTGAGAGGACCAAGAAGGTTCATCTTTCACACCTCTCTATTCCACTCATCATACACCATCCTCCTAGACCATTTACCCTTCACAATGGGGACCCTACTTTATGGTACATTCATACCAGTTAGGCCTCCTATTTAGCCATGCTTGATTGTCCAATTCCCTCCCAAGGCCAAATAGCACAATCAAGAGGTTACCATAGGTACAGCCATACCAGTTAGAACTCCAAGATACAAGGTATCTCTCCATTATAATGGTCTGAATATAGGATTAGTGGTATTTTACTGTGACATATAACCACTGAAAATCATCAAAGGAAATACCATTGACTGAATTATTTTTCATCAGCAGTGCATTCCATATCCAAACACCCCTTACATATAAGATATTCCACCATGACATCAATACATCCTTCAGCCTCCCAACCTTATTATTACGCTTGACTTTTCCTTAGGAATTTGACTTTCCACAACTATTCAACATCCATCAACATATATACCAAGCATCCACCCAGTTGGATTATGCGTCATTTACTGTTACATTGGTTACCATATTCATTTTGACTTCCTAATCCACTTGTGCTTTCAAGACAGCCTTAGAAGGTTTCACTTTCAAACTCATCATCCTCATTCTCATAGTATCTTGCAGAATTTTAAAGAGATCATCACAACTTCTCTGTTCTTCTCTAAAAATTCTGTTGTTTCTCTCTTGCCAAATTAGATAGACACTTGCAGCTAGAGCTAGTCTTCTTATAACACTTCCAATTGAATTCCCATTAAAACATCTGACAAATTCATTCACTATCTCATCCCACTCCATGGTACCACAGTCCATTCCAACTTTCCCTAATATATTGCCCCAAAACTGCTTAGCATATTCACATTTAAAGAACAAATGAGGATGTGAATCCATGTCCTGATAACACAGAGGACATACCATCAAGTCATAAGAGCCCCATTTCCTTATTTTATCTTGTGTTGTCAGTTTATTTTGTACAGCCAACCATAACACAAAAGCATGTTTAGGGATATTTTGGGTAAACCAGATCAATTTGAACCAAGGAACCTTATTATCCACACATAACAGATCACTATATGCTTGCCCCACAGAGAAATTCCTCATCTGACCATCATTGCATCTCCACATCAGCTGATCATTTTTAAGTGGATTCAAATCTATGGGTTGTAACTGTGTAATCATTGGAAATTTTACACTCCACTCTTGAGGCCATACCCAGTTGCCATTCTCCACAAATTCCCCAATCTTCATATCAGCACTGTATCTAGCATTATACAAATCTCTATAAGAAATTAGAGTATGTAAAGCGCCAATATTGCTCCAGTTATCAAACCACATAGATGCCTTCATTCCATTACCTACTTTCATGATCATATAATCCTTCACCTCTTTTCTTAATCTCAATAAATTTTTCCATCCCCAACTGTCATTCAATTCCTCATTAACAACCCATATACTTCTCCCTTTAAGTTTAAGAGTACTAATCCACTTTACCCATAACGAATTTTTATCCTTAGCCACATTCCACAAATGTTTGATGATCATAGCTTTGTTCCATGTGCTTAAGTCTTTCAACCCCAATCCACCATACTGTTTTGGTTTACATAAGCTTTGCCATGCCACTTTTGCCTTTCCTTTTGAAATTTCACTTTGATTCCATAAGAAGCCCTTAAGAAGTTTATCAATGTCCTTAATTACAGTAAGAGGGAGGAGAAACACTGAAGCCCAGTACACATGGATAGATTCTAACACTGATGCCACCAACTGTAGTCTGCCAGCATAGGAGAGACAACTGTTCTTCCAGTGAAAAATCCTTCCTTTTACTTTATCAATTAAGCTCTTGCAATCTTTCACACCTAGTCTCTTTGTGATCAATGGGACTCCTAGATATCTCACAGGCAGCTTCTCCACTTTGAAAGGAACAATTTCAAGAATATCAGACTTTTCCATATCAGTAAGGCTGCCAAAGATAATAGTGCTTTTGTTGAAATTAGGAAGTAAGCCAGAGTAAGTACCAAACTCCTCAATAACTTCTCTAATAACCTCCACCGACCCTTTGTTGCCATAGCAGAACATAAGAAGATCATCAGCAAAACAGATATGTGTAATTTTCATCTTTTTACAACCAAAATGATAACTAAATCTATCATCATTCTCCACTTTTCTTTTCATAATCAATGTTAAGATTTCCATCACTAAGGTAAATAAGTAAGGGGACATTGGATCTCCTTGCCTAAGCCCTCTTCCTCCCTTAAAAAAGCCATGTCTCTCACCATTAAGACAAACAGAAAATGAGGTTGTTGAAACACATTTCATGATCCAATTGATCATAGTCTCATGAAATCCAAATCCTCTGAGAATGTCTTCAAGAAACTGCCAATTGACTGTATCATAAGCTTTTTGGATGTCAATCTTCAAAGCAACTCTTTTGGGACCCTCTTTCCTGTCATAGCCCTTTAGTAACTCTTGGGATATCAAAATATTGTCCTGAATCTGTCTGTTTGGGATAAAAGAACTCTGATTCATACTTACAAGTTTTCCAAGCCCACTCTTCATTCTTTCAGTAATAATTTTGCTAATACACTTGTACAATACATTGCAACAAGCAATGGGCCTGAAATCTGATACTTTAGCAGGAGTAGGAATCTTTGGAACCAGGGTAATTAGAGTGGAGTTGATCTCATTCAGTATCTTCCCTTTTTCAAAAAATTCTCTAATGGCTTTGCACACATCTTCCCCCACAATACTCCATGCTTTTTTAAAGAATGATGAAGATAAGCCATCTGGCCCAGGTGCCTTGTTATCATCTATTTGAAACATAGCTTTTCTAATTTCCTCATTTGTGACCCCTCTCACCATTCTACTAGCCTCTTCTTCACTCAGTTTAGCATCAAACAAGTTCTCCATATCCCTTATCTTACTAATGGGCCCATTTACACCTAGGAAATTTTGAAGGTGCTTCACAAATTGGTTTGCCACTTCATGCCCTTCATATCTATTCCCTTGTTCATCATTTATGGTCACCACTCTATTCCTGTGTTGTCTACTTTTAAGGGATCTGTGGAAGAAAGCATTATTTCTATCACCAATACTCAACCATTTCACTTTTGCTTTTTGATACAACAGTTTTTCCTCCTCCTTCATAGCTTCCACATATTCTTTCAACACTTCACATTCAGACTCTCTTAAACTCTTGTCATCAGGCTGCTTATCAATTTTGACTTGAATTTCCTTTAATTTGTCCCTCAGCTTAGTAACATTGTCAAACACATCTCTATTACTCCAAGCAAGATTCTTCAGATGACCTTTAAGCCCTTTCAATTTCTTGACTGTTTTGAACATTTGGCATCCTTCCACACTATCAATCCAATACTGCTCCACCAGAGGAATAAACTCTTTCTTGTCAGCAACAAAATTGAAAAACTTGAAGGATCTTCTCCTAACTTGCATCGCCTTGGGAATCACAAGCACACATGGACAATGATCTGAAATCAAATAAGGCAAAAATAAAGCATGAGCTTGGTTATAAGTATTAATAAACTCTTCACTTCCCATAACTCTGTCAAGCTTCTTCAAAACTCCAGTATGATCACCCCTTTTAACTTTGTGCAGGTTCTTTGTCTAGGTATAGTACAGACCAGTACTAGAAATATCCTCCATTTCTATTTTATTAATACATTCTTGAAACTCACTCATATCTTTAGTCAAACTAGAGCCCCCTGCAGTATGTTCCCTTGGGGCCAAAGTAACATTCATATCACCTAGCATCACCCAAGGATCCTTCCCAATAATTCTTCTATACAGCTCCAAGTCTTTCCAAAGTTCCATTCTCTCATTACCACCATTGGCTGCATATATAAAGGTACTATACAGTTTGATATTGCCACTGGATGATTCAATCTTGCAGAGAATAGATTGTTTTGCCATATGTATCACATTTACTATCACATCATCACTACTCCAACCAATCATAATTCTGCATCCCTTATCACAATATCTCATATTTGAGGTCCAATTCCAGCTACCAAATATACTATTCATAGTCTTATTCAATTTCTTATTTTTCACATGAGTTTCCAAAACTGCACACATATACAATCTCTCTTCCAAAATCCATTTTCTTATTTCTTTTTGTTTATCAAGAGTACTAAGACCCCTGATATTCCAAGCTCCTATTTTAAAATCCATTAGCAAACAACAATTACAAGCATTCCTCCAACACCCTCTTATCCATACCAGCGATTTCATCACCAACCATACTCTTTGCCATTCCTGAATCTTCCTCAATAACATCCACTTGCTCAGTTACATTTGTCTCCATATTCCCCACAGTCTTCTTACCTTTATCCACCAATAACTCCTTTTTCTTGTTGTAATAGGCAATCATATTAATGTCCCACTTCTTCAACACATCCTTTGATGGAGATTGGTTAAGTCTAAGAAAACCATCCACAATTTCTTTGTTTCTCATATCACTTAATTCCTCTTGGTTGTTTTCATCATACATTTCTAGCCCTGCATACTTATTAGATGACCTTCTTAAAGCAGTTACAACATCATTACCAACACTCCAGGCTTTCCTCTTAGGTGTAGTATTGCCCACCTCTTCCTTGTTGTTATTCTTAGCTTGACTATTCTGCCCTGCTTCCTTGTTGCCTACAGCTTTATTGTTATCAATCTTCTCCTTATTCTCATTGTTTATATTCTTTGGTTGATACTTCAAAGTTTGTTGGTTTTGCTTGAAGTTAGGCTTCTTTTTGTATCTGACTTCTTTAAAACCATCTTCATCAATCTTATTGGCTCCAGCTTCATCTGTATTACCCTCATTCTTCTTAGCAGTCTCATTCACTTTCTCTTCTACTCCTTCCTTGTTCACATTCTTCTTGCACATCTGCGCAGAGTGGCCAAACACACAGCATGTATCACACTTAGGAGGCTTCCAATCATATAATACCTTGACAATTTTCCTGCACACTTCCTTTTCCTGTCCATTCCTATAAACAACCTCAATCTCACTTGGTAACTCTTTTTTAGCAGATACCTCCACCAACACTCTTGCAAACCCCACTCTTCCCACTCCCAGTTTACACATGGAAGCAGTCACATTATCCATAACCACAGGCTTTCCCACTCTACTAGCTAATGCACTAATCCCCTTGGTTGTCCATGCTTCCAAAGGTAGATTACTCAGCTTAATCCAAATAGGAAGTTCCTCAGGTTCAGTCTTATCAACACTCATGTTTATGTCCCATTTTTGCACAATCAGGGGTTTATTGTTAACCAACCAAGGACCATTATTAACTATGTAATTCAGGCCATTTTCATGATGAAACTTCATATAGAAAATGCCATTATTACTGTCAATAATGTCTTTAAATCCATGTCTACTCCACATTTTCCTCAGATTAAACCTTAGTTCATTAACAGACATACTACAACCCACAAAAAATCCACACACAGTTAGCACCCATCTTTTACTTCCTTCACTGATCATAGCCTCATCAAATACTACAACCTCATTTCCATCTTTATCAATCTCAGTGGGTATAGTTATCAAAGTTTTATCAGTAAGAGACTGATTTTTATTAACCATATTAGCATAAGAATTACCCCTCACATTATTAGTCATACTAGTTCCACCCTTATCCACACCATTAGTATTACCAGCTAATTCAGGGTTAGGGCTTACCTGATCACTAGATGACTCCTTATTGACAGACTGCATTCCTTCATCAGTTGCACAGACCACTGATACCACTTCAGACACAGCCACATTCACCAATTCCTCATTAACCACCTTATCAGTCCCCTCAAGCTTTTCTCCTTCCTCTGTCCCATTCACAGTAGCCTCCACTTCCTCCATATTCCTGCAACCTCCATCCCATTTTGCCCCTTCACCCACAACTCCTATATTTTCCTTTACAACCTTACTTTTTTCCTTTTTTGATTCTGTTTTATGACTATTAGGTTTAGTATTATTTACAGAGTAATTTGAATCAACAAGTTTCTGAGGGACTCTAGTTTGTCTCTTAGATCTCATCTTCCAAATTAGGGTTTATACAAATTGGGGAAAATGATTATTAAAGATGAAATTGTCAATTAACCAGTAAAAACTGACAACTAACACACAGGAACGTAATACTAAGTACTCTAATGGCTACAATTAACTGTTATGTTGATATAAGGGTCTTCTTGGTTTGTAAAATCTGAACCCAACACCACTATATGATCCACTTGTATACTTGTTAATGTACAAACTAAAATCTGAATCTAGAAGTCACATAAAATGATGTCCATAACATGTCGATGTAGGGTCTGTTCAGGACTTGTAAAATCAGAAACGCGATTGCATGGGCTATATTATACGCATGTTTTGATCGTTTAATACCTTACATAATCTGAATAAAATGATACATGAAACGGGTGTCGAGTGTGTTTGTTTAGTCGTGTGTGGGGTTGTGAAAAGGGGGTCGAGTTGCAGGGGTTAAACTAGGGTCTGTGTGGTTATTCTGGGTGTGTTAAATTGGTGGGAAGCAAGATTCTTGTGTGTGATAAAATAGTGTGTCTTGGTGTGTGTCACGATAAAAAGGGCCTGGCGTATGATTTTTTTATGTTTGTTAGGGTGTGTCGACATGGGTGCTTGTGGGGTGTTCATAACAGGTCAAAGCACGGAAAAAAATAGAGCTTGCATATTGTTATTTTACGTGACTATAATAGGTTGATTCGTGCGAGTGCATGCATGAGGTAGAAAGTGTATGGTTAAGACCGTGAATATTTATCAACATAAAGTGGAGCCTGATTTCATGAAACGGTAGGCTGTATAGTGTCCAATATAATATGTGTCTTTTAAGTGTCTTGGAACTAAAGTATTAATAGTAAATTTGTTGGACTAGTTGATATGACAGTGAAATGATGATGAAACTTTTTAATGTTGTTGAGTCATGCACTTATTTAAAGTAAAACTGATGTGTTGAATAAAGATACAACTCTTACTATTATTTGACATAATCATTTAATAAGTAACATTAAATAACATTAAAAACAATAATCAATTATAACGTTAAAAGATAATTAGACTCCTAAACAATAAATGATTCTTAATTCAGGAAGATCATTTGAAGAAGGAGTTTGCTTCCGAACTTTATGTTTCTATTGTGTTGTCACTTGCGGTATAAGGTACAGATATTCTGCCCTTTTAATAAGGAGCCTTCGTTCTCTTATTTTGATTCGTATTAGGGTTTTCCTAAGCCATTGCTATGTTCCCTACACTTTGATATGAACCTTTGACTTTTGAACCTCTGATATGAACCTTTGACTTTTGAACCTCTGATATGAACCTTTGACTTCTGAACCTCTGATATGAACATTTGGCATTTGGACCTTTGACATATGAACCTTTGATATGAACCTTGATATTTGGACTATGATTATGACCATATGAACCTTTGCTTTGATATGAACCTTTGACCTTTGACCCCAGTTTGATACCCGAGCCAAAATTTGTTTCCTAGCCATGAAGGTAACATGGTTGTGTCATTGATGCACCAATGGCATGACTCTAGTGTGTTCGAGTGATGTTACACACCGTCCCCATTTGATATGATATGTGCGCTTTATGATTTGTTATGGCCAATATGATTTGTTTGGGGGGCGTATGGATGCATCCTAGATTTGCTTTGTATATGATATGATATGATTTGATTTGGTGACTGATGATGGGTGCAATCCACGTCTTTCACAAAATTTGGGAGCTAGCTACTCCATTTGAAGAATGAGGACACCCCTCATATTATCTGATTATCTGAGAGGTCTCCCCTCTATATGATTTGAAGATTATGGTTACGATATGATATGATTTGATTTGTTTGGGCTCGTGGTGGATGACTGTCCTAAACCTTTACTCTTGTATCTTATTTATATCTCATTCATTATGCTACATCTGTTCATTTTCGTTTACTTTCGTTTCCGTTTATTATATATCTGTTCACTGGGCTTTTTAAGCTCAGCCGCGTTTCTTTTCCCGCGGCAGGTTTTAGTTGGAAGCTGGGTAAGAGTGAAGAGACTTTTGGACTTAGAAGACCTTGATAGTTATTTCGAAGTAGAAGTTATTAGAAGAATTGCACTTGCAGACTTTGTATTTAGCCTTTGTTTCCTTTGTATCCTTGTGTATTCAATATTTCATTTGTAACCTTTGAGAATCTTTGTATTACTTTTGAGTATGCTTTGTTTGATCTGATATGAAGCCATTAATGTGATACTTTTACCCTTGCCGGGTTGGGGTGTTACAAACTTAATTGCGGTTGTAATGAAAATGCTTTTGTCTATCAAAACGGATTGATTGTAAACCACTTTAAAGGTCGAGAGATTAATAGTTTGCTTTCAATTGTGACCTTTTGTCTATAATCGGTTACCTTTTGTATTGACCATTTCCTAAGCTTGTTAGATTAGACAAAAGATTGTTTTTGTGTTTGAGGAACACCAACTCATGAACCTTGAATTGATCTTGAATTGATTGGTTAAACGTAATGCTTGTTTTTATAAACCAAGATCTTGACGAAGGTTTAATTTGTAGAAACAATAGATAAGTGTCAAAACTAATTATCACAACCAACATGTTATCGAAAGTTATCACAATCATATTAGTCAATTATAGTACACTAGTCTAAGCAAGTGTAGTTTTTAATCATTTGAATTTTCATAATATCATTACTACTTGTTTGAGAAGGTTGCTTTTAACTTACAATTCGATTCACTACACAAATCCCTACGAACGATCCCGACTTACCATCAAAATCTTGCTACAACGGACGAGTATACTTGCTCGTATGTGTTGTCATTAGATTCGGTAATTCACCCCTTATAAATTTAAAACTTGCACCGAACCGGGCACATCACTGACACAGTTTTGATTGCTTATTTGGAGCTTATGAATACAATTTATTTTGAAAGAAACATACAAATGCTGAATGGGCATTATGGCCTAACATCAAGCCGAGTGGGTTTTAAATTCATTAATTTCATCCTTGGC